>CM071568.1:27343353-27380754 GCA_036426205.1 Ascaphus truei | reverse complement strand
GTTTGTGATGTTTATGAACTTTTGGACAGTTTTGTTTTTCTTAATTTTTTTTGTCTTATTATATATATATATATATTTTTTTTTTTACTGCATTTGGATGTACAGTTGATTTATATACAGTTTGTCTCCATGGTTTTGTCTTGGTTATACTCCCATCACTTTTTTTTACGTTACAATGGGTGGTATTTTATGTTTAGATGTTGGTGACACACATATCTTGTACACTAGCCATACTAGTTTTATCTTTACTTCCCCAGGTTCTTTGATAGGCTCTGATACATTTGGGGGTTATGTTTGGATAGGTCTCTAGAGACAATTGATTTGACCATAGTAATAATGGGCAGTTATATTGCAGTGTTTTTATAATCTGCACTGTGTAGTACAACCCAGGTACCTGTGAGCGTGCGCTGTTGTGCAGACATCACTATGTGTTTGCACTTGGTGGTTACATGAACTCTCTGGTCACACTGCACACGTGCGAGTGGAGTGTGACGTCACACGACGGGCGCGAGGTGTGGCGCGGTCACAGTGCCTGTGTGAATACAGCAGTGCAGATGATACTGCAAGATGGCCGTGCGTTCCAGGAGCTGAGTCGGTGTCACCAACGCCACGTTTGTGTCTGCATGTTTGCATGGTTACACGGGTGAGTTTGGTTATTTTTTGATTGCATTGGGTATATATGTTTGTACACTGGCACTCTTTCAATGCACATCCCTGAGGAAGGTCACATGTAGCTGACCGAAACGTCGGAGTTTGTCTTGGTTTTATTACCTCAATATATTGACATTTCAACTTGGCTGTGTGCTGTCTCTTCTTTCCGGATCAAGTTCTGGTAATATCTGCTATTATTATATATTATTTATAATATATATAATATATATATATATGTACACAAACAACATTGCAAAGCGTCGTAAGAGCGTTGGATAAGCCGTTTTGGCGTTGTATAAATGAACATAGGTATGCGTTGGATAAGCCATTCGTTGTAAAACGAGGACTGCCTGTATATGAATTGTGGAGATCAGGCATTACGATTGTCTCCACTGAAACAAGCATCGCTACAGCTGAGAGGGGTTTGGAATTAGTCAATTTATTCATAGACAGGGTATATAATACCGGACCTTTCCCCTCTCCTGACTTCCCTTGAGAAAGTCACCCGTGGTGTGACGAAACGCGGTCAGGGAGCGTCATTACGTCAGACGCATGACACTGACGTCATCACCGCGCGTGGGACTCACTGACCGCGCGATTGTTGCAGAGGCTTCCCAGCTTGGAACACTCCACAGGACTCTCCCATTGATGCAAGAGAGAACTAACTATCTGGCTTTGGATTGGGACGTCACCCTGGGACTTACAGACCATGAGGCTGCATTTCTAAAACCGGATGGTGGTGATTATATATCACAGAATGCTTTTTTATATTGTACCTTGAAAGTGCAATTCTTATTCCCCCCCCCCTCCCTTCCCCTCATTAAATTTCAATTTTACGTATGAGTGTGCGCTCTCTCTTCCCCCTTTTTCTATATATGTATATAAATATATATATATATATATATATATATATATATATATAAATGTACAAAACAACATTGCAAAGCGTCGTAAGAGCGTTGGATAAGCGTTTTGGCGTGTATAAATGAACATAGGTATGCGTTGGATGAGCCATTCGTTGTAAACGGAGGACTGCCTGTATATGAATTGTGGAGTTGCTGATCAGCTGCTGTGATTAGGGGGCCAGCGGCATAAATGGCAGAGGACCTCATTACCCCCCTTTGTTCTCACAGGGGGCTGTGCAGGGTAGGGTTAAAAAAATGTGTATTGCCAAAATAGTTGACCCTTCGCTATTTGCTGTGTACGCTGGAAGATCGACTCGCCTCATCCTTCAAAGGTAGATAGATTAAAGGAGCAATTCAAGGTGTTTTTTATTATTTTTTAAATATAAATGGAAAAAAAAATGATCATCGGGTTGAAGCAGGGGGTATACGGAGCTGAACCCCCATTCATTTCCGCACCAGGGATCCCGTGGTTTATAGATACTTGCCTCCTGTAGGGGGGTACCGGGTATCTCGGCAAAGCTTACAGCTCCCGCTACACGTGGGCCAATAGGAAGCTTCGCCGTTTGACGTCACGGCTTCCTATTGGCCCGCAGGACGCGAGCTTGATAGCCGCCATTACATGAACCCCAGCTAGGAGCGACTCCAGCACACCTACTACGGGTGGAGCAAAGTATCTCCGGTAAGTAGCGGATACCAAAAAAGCCGAAATTAATGGGGTTAACCTCCGGAGAGCCCCTGCTTCAATCCCACGTTAAAATTAATGAAATAAAATTGCCCGCTTGGATTGCTTCTTTTTTAATTTATTTTATTAGGCAGATATAATGTACATACAAGAAAAGATATACATAGCCTAATACAGAACATTTTTGTATTTTTTGGGGGGGAAGGATGGCCAAAACCTGTTGCCCGAGTCGGGTGTGGCCTACCAATAACGAGAAAGCCAAGAAGGAGGGGGGGGTGAGAGAAAAGAGTGGGGGGGGGAAGGGGAGTGTGTGCCTGGTCGCTGGTGTCCCTTTTGGACGAACTTCATAGAGTTACTGATTATCAAACGCTTCCTTATCTGTATTGCCTTATCTCCTTGTTTCTTCCTTGGTGAGCTTAACTTTGGATTGCTTCTTTAAGGTGCAATTAAAATATGACATCTGCCTATAAAGTCATTTTTTTAAAATATTTTGGGGCTTGGTACTTTATAAATCCCCTTATAATAGTGACTTTTTGTTTTTTGTATTTAGAAGGGCCAATTGTTGTGCAATCTTTTTCTGCTATGTATGGGGGTTACCTTGTTTTTATCCTATTGATAATGGAGAGGTTTCGGGTTCCTTTTTAGCAAGAAAAAAGAACATGGTCATTGAAGCCAGTAAGGTTGGAGGTCGGAGTGATCGAATTTCCATGGCATCCAACTAAAGAATTGTATTGGGGAAACTACGTACGTTTACAGGGCTTTGTAGCAGGTTTGTCACTTTGTTAATATGTTCTTGTCACAAAATGGGAGGCTGCTTTTTTTTTTTTCTTTTTTGTTTAAATGAGCCACGCACAGCTTTCTTTTCAAACGCCCTTTCTGGTTAAGATGTGCTGTGTGCGTTGGGTTGCCAGGAAGCTCCTGCTTCCATAACTCTGGGTTATATGGTACAGTTCTTCACTGGAATTCTTGGCCGGGTCCTAGACTGCCCTGTGTGCGCGGAAGACAGTTTTTGCTCAATATAAGACAAGCCTGGCTATGCTCGTCTTTGTGGGCCGTGCTGATTTCTATGCCAAAGGTGACATCACAAGCCCTTCATGAGTCACGATTTCATGTCTCCTTTCTAAACAAATGCTTGTTTGTGTATTGGTGTGGGATACGTTACTCTTTCTCACTGCTTAACATTTAACTGGGTCATCTGTTACTTTTGCCATTTAATGTTTGTGTAGAATATAATGTCTTGTGGCAGACTATGCTGGTTTGTTTGTAACATTTATAGCATTCAGAATTTTCTATAGATTATGTAGGAACATAAATCTGTAGTAAAAGCAATATCTACATGGTTTTTTTTTTTATTATCAGTTCGTACTATGAAAAAATATTGTAGCATTTACAAAAAAAATGTAAAACATTTTGATGTATTCTAATGTAACAAGCATTTTTGTTTCTGTAGCAACCATTACAAAGTCACTTTCCCTTCTCTTCTGAGACAGGCTCTGGCACGCCCCTTTTGCCCTCTCTCCAGCAGTGCACCAATTGTATCTAGCCTGCCCTCCGGTCACAGATCTTGGCATCTTTGGTCCTCTTTCTGCTGCACTGACCGTGATATAAAGAAACCCTGAGCCGAATCTTCAGCCGATCGATTACAGGAGAATGGATCGATCAGCAACTTAGCTAATCACTGGTCAGTGTGCAGATTGTATTGATGCACAATTGAAGAGAAAAGAAAAAACAAAATATATATTTAATAATATAAAAATATACTTGTGAGCACATTCACATGTCTTGGGTATGCAACCCTGCTTTTCGCCATTATCACCTAGCATACAGTGTTTCCACTGCAGCAAGGGATTCTGGGAAATTACATGCAAATTAGCACATAGTGCCCACTTTTTCTCAAGTCCACATTACATGAACAACCCTTAAAGCGCAGTTCAGTCTTTTTTTTTTTTTAAATTTATTTTTTTACTTCATAGTTTCATGGTGTGCATCTCTAATTACCTAAAGAACTGTATAGCTGCAGGTCAATTCGTTCTCATGTATTGATCGGCGAAATTTGGTGACATCATTAGTGAAGGGATCTGTTTTACTTCTGTCTCTCAGTGGAAGCTCATGAATTTCATGAGCACTCCTGCACTGACATGTGCTAGAGGAGGGCAGGGCTGACAAAGGGTGTGCCAGGGCTTGTGACAGGACATGAAGGGGCAGTGCCTTAGCAAATGGCTGTAAAATAGATACAAGAAATTGGTCTTTCAAAGTTGTTTTTTTAAAAACAGAAAATGCATAAAAGTATTTTTTCTTACTACAGAACTGATTATTTAAAAAAAAACATGCAGGATATTGCCTGAACTGCAGCTTTAAGCCAATGCATGCTGCTTAAACACAAGCTTTTAAATATAGGCTGGGATGAGATGCAAAGCCAGTAAACCCACTCACAGCAGACTGCGACCTTGTGGGTTTCATCAGTGTGAGGTTGGTTGTACTGGCTTTGCAATTTGAGACATGAGTAGGTCTTCACCACACATTATTTAGGTTATCGTGGATGAAAAGGTGATTGTGTGTGTGTGGTGTGTGTGTGTGTGTGTGTGTGTGTGTGTGTGTGTGTGTGTGTGTGTGGGTGTGTGTGGTGTGTTGTGGTGTGTGTGTGTGTGTGTGTGTGTGTGTGTGTGGTGTATATATTAAATATATACATACACACACGGCAGCTTGGACTGCAACTTTATGGATACGGCCCAGTGCCTGCGCTGCACCTGAAGCAATGACAATGGTGGTTTTAAAGTGTATATAACTCTTAACACTTACACGGCCTTGTGCAAATGCTGTTGCATAAGGTATATTTTGGTCTTCTCCTCTCTGTTTTGTGGAGTTTTTTTCTTCGCTCTCCGTCTGCGTACTTCTCCTTCTTCTTTGATGTAATATCACCCTCGGGATAACGAATTACATATGATCAGAATACATTAACAGTTCAAAGTGTCCCAAGGAATGAAAACAGGGCTAAAACACACTGTAAACACAGGGCAAGTGTGAGTGCAATCTTTGGGGAGGTTTCTTTAAGCTCCAATGAATAGTTTAGCCTCTCCAATAGGGTAAAAGATCTCTGCTTAAACCAAGTAGGTAATGGAAATGAAATGGATAATTTACAACAGAGTACTAATACCACACGGCCAAGTGTGAGCACACCACTTGGAATGGTATCTTTGTTGCTCCTCCTGCAGTCTCCGAATCTTAGTCCAAAGAAAAATGGGTGATAAAATCTTGCCCCAGAAAGTAAGGAAAGGTCTTAAACCAGGGGTAAACGCCAGATCTTTTTTAACAAATCAAAAAAAGCGCATAAAACAAAGAGTGCTTACAAACTAAAAGAGTAAGTAGCGCTAAAACAGATAAAAAAGCAGTCTATGGGAATATAATGCAGGACTCGTGGTTTTGCAGCAAACTCTCTCCGCGTCTGGATGCAGTGCTGCGCTTCCCTTGTCCCACTCCAGATGGGGGCTGTGAAGGTTCAAAACTCTGGGGGGTTTTGAGCTACGCGTTTCCCCTTTCTTGGGCTTCCTCAGGCTCCGTAGTTAGAAAGGATTTGGCTCATAGCGTATCGTATATAGTGCTTTGGCCGGTCAATCCACTACACACCCACTCTGCTGTCATCTATTGCGCGTTGTAGTAGGCTGCACTAATACATTCCTAATTCAAGGGAGGTAGGCCGGTGGGGGTATGTTATTAACCCTTTAAAATGCCGTCCCTATCTATGATAAAAATCGTGACATATTATATGAATGAATTCAAGCAAATGAACCTCTATAACAGATGCGTGACAACTCCTTAGGTGGTGACTGTTATTAAACAAGACAAATCTCGCGTGGGTATTTACAAAAAGGGGGTAGCTGACGAATATATACATTTAAACAATTCGGATGTATTGGCCCATTAATGAGATCTAGCATATTATAAGCAATCACATAGTAATTAGCTGTTTTTTTATATATATGCTAGATCTACATAATGAGCCAATACATCCGAATGTTTAAATGTATATATTCGTCAGCTATCCCCTTTTGTAAATACACCGCGAGATTTGTCTTGTTTTAATAACCGTACCACCTAATGAGGTTGTCAACGTATCTGTTATAGAGTTCTTTGCTTGAAATCAGTCATATAAGTCACGATTTTAATCATAGATAGGGACGGAGTAGCGATAAGGGTATAACACACACCAAACGGGGCCTACCTCTCTTGAATTAGGAATATATTAGGTGCAGCCTTACTACAATGACGCAATAGATGACAGCAGAGTGGTGTGGGGTGTAGTGGATTGACCGGCCAAAGCAATATCTAGATGACGCTTGAGCCAAATCCTTTCTAACTACGGAGAGCCTGAGAAGCCCAAGAAAAGGCGAAACGCGTAGCTCAAAACCCCCCAGCGTTTTGAACCTTCACAGCCACCGTCTGGAGTGGGACAAGGAAAGGCAGCACTGCATTCCGGACGCGGAGGGAGTTTGCTGCAAAACCACGAGTCCTGCATTATATCCCCATAGACTGGCTTTTTTTATATCGTTTTAGCGCTACTTACTCTTTTAGTTTGTAGCACTTCTTTGTTTATCGCTTTTTTTGATTGTTGAAATAAAGATCTTGGTCTTTTACCCCTGGTTAAGACCTTTCCTTACCTTTCTGGGGCAAGATTTTATCACCCTTTTTTCTTTGGACAGATTCGGAGACTGCAGGAGGAGCAACAAAAGATACCATTCCAAAGTGTGTGCTCACACTTGGCCGTTGGAGTGTGAGTTTAGACTCGTTGTAAATTATCCATTTCATTTCCATTACCTACTTGGTTTTAAAGTAGAGATCTTTTATCCCTTATTGGAGAGGCTACCACCGTTCATTGGAGCTTAAAGAACCTCCCCAAGATTGCACCACACAATTGACCGTGTGAGTGTTTACAGTGTGTTTTAGCCCTGTTTTCATTCCTTGGGACACTTGAGGAATGTTAATGTATTCTGATCATATGTTCATCGTTTATCCCGAGGGTGATGATTACATCAAAGAAGAAGGGAGAAGTTTGCGCAGACGGAGAGGCGAGAAAAAAACTCCACAAGACAGAGAGGAGAAGACCAAAAGGATACCTGATGCAACAGCATTTGCACAAGGCCGTGTAAGTGTTAAGAGTTAATATACACTTTTAAAAACCACCATTTGTTTGCTTCAGGGATTAACACACTCTGAACCATATTTGTTCCATTTCAACCTTCCACCTGTGCTCCCCCCATCTCTCTCTGTTTCCCTGTACCACTAAGGATCCCCTGGGTAGGTAATCCTTTTTTGGGGTTGTTTGAGTCACAGGAGGAGACAAGAAGCGGAGGGATACCTTATGAACTTCTAAGGTTGTAACTATACCTTTTATCCCATCCTTATCATACACACAGGTAGCGCCGGGTTCTCTCTTTCTACTGCGCTGCACCTGCAAGGCTGGCGACGGCGTGCAACGTATTCCCCAGTCTGCAGTGAGCTGGGGGGGGGGAGAGTGACGGGGGCGCAGGCCATGACGTCACCCGGAGGTTAGGCCCTCATTGGCCTGGACAGCGGGGGGGGTTGTGCCCTAGTGCTCTGTCGCTAGTCTAATACAATTTTAATGGAGTGATGAAAAACGCACCCCGGCGCGCCCCCCCCCCCCCCCCCCCTCGCAGCGCCCTGGCCCCATTGAGGCCTGCCTTGGCGCTGCAGTAGCAGGAGGACCAAGCCTGAGCAGCAATTCCTACATTCCCCCCTTATTTGTATATGTAAAGCATGTGACCATGTGTAGAACTACAATTCTACCTACGCTGGCAATCGTTTGGTGCTGACCTGTATAATATCTGTCACAATCCTGATTGTGTGACTAACATAATGGTGCTTCAGTATGTTTGTAAGGCCTCGCGACATGGTCAAAAAAGACCGTGCTGAGGCGCGCTGAGGGGAGGGAAACTTTATCCCTATCAGCGCGGCTTTAGACGGCGCTTCCGCACGCGGTGGAAATGCAGGGACGGCAGTCTTTCTTAAATTTTGCCGCTCATGCAAGCGCAGGAGGGTCACGTGACTGAGAAGAATGGCAGTCCGTGACGTGGCGCTCCCTAAACCGCGCTCCCGGGCGCCTCCCATCTGCACACAAGGCGCCTCGCTGACGCTCATGCAGGGCAAGAAAAAATCCTGCGTGAGCAGGTTGAGCATGAGCAGTCAGCGCTGACCGCGTCCGTTGCACTATGTCCCAGCTAACTCGGCAGGTACAGTGTATCACTTATTTTTACTAGGTAACATTATCTATTGTTACAGTTTGCAGCCCAAACTGCTGGGAACATTGGCAACAAATGATCACAAAAAAGGAAAAGTTTACAACAATCTTGCAACTGTGCGGGGAGGGGTGTAAAAACCTACAGAAATCAAGGTGCCTTAAAATTTAAATTACAAATGGCATTGAGTTTAATATTTTTATTCTTTAAATACAGTACGTTATTACTTCATACGGGGGGCGCGAACTTTTTTTCCCTGCGCCCCCCTGCCGGCAGTTCCCCTTCTCAGGGCCCCCCACCAGTCTTTTACCTCGGCTCCGGGTCATGACGTCAGTTTCCATGCAACGTGACGTTACATGACCTGCCATGGAAAAGTGAGAATAAGCAAGGAAGCAAGGCCAGAATGAAGAGAGGAATGAGGGAAAAAGGGAGGAATTTAAGTGTGCCCCGGTAAAATGAGAAGCGGCTATCCTATGTAAACACCGTGACACACCCCCCACCCACCCGACAGTCAGCTCCTCGCGCACCCCAGTTTGGCACCGCTGATCTAATACTACAGAACTGATTTATTTATAAAAAACAGAAGATTCAACGTTTATACGTTGCTTGTCGTATGTGAAATCCTGAGAGACGTTATTTCTGCGCAGAGATGGGCAGGCCTCAGATGCAGGAAGTGGTGGTGTTAGTGGTTGATAATTGCCCATCTTCTGCAGTGTAGAAGCGCCGAGAAATCCCAACTGAAGATTCGTGAAACGATGATGAAAGCGGGCGCATGTTCCAGCAAATCATTGGAGGAGAGGCTTGGTTGCGCAGGACCCATACGTTGGAGGGATACATATTAACCCTTGACAGCGCTTTTGGAGCGCTAAACTTTTTTTGCTTCATTCTCTGGGATTGCCACCATTCAGTTTCAGCACTCGATGTATGTACCTTTCATTTGAGGCACGTATACATATGTTTTGGACTGTAGTCCTGCATTAGGAATCAAACGCCGTGTGGTTAAATGCAGTTTTAAAGCAGCAGTCCCCTATGCTGACCTAGAAGATAAATCTTTCCTTTCTTTTTTTTCTGTTACCAGTGGTGTAGACTTGTTGTATTTGTTCTGTACTTAGCAAAGCCAGCAATTTTTAGTATTTTTCTTTCTTTGTGTTTTTTTTTATTTTTATTTTTTTTATTTTGTAGTTTTACTCTGGAGAGATCATGTGTTGAAAATGTGCCTCCTAGGGAGGTTAAAATGTCTGCTGTGTTCGCACATGATTAAAACCACAGGGGCCATGGTGACGGCTGATGCCAGTTGTGAAATGGTAAACCAGTGAAAACGGGTGCAAAATCCATAATGCTGAAAGTCAGGGATCGCTGCTCAGGGGGTCAAAGTGCCTTAATTTTAACAATTGAGGAGTACCAGCATCTTTGTGATACAGATACTGATTTTGTTATATTGATCTATTTTTATATTTTATTCATTGTATTTTCCAGCATGTTCACTAGCATGTATGTGTGCAAAGTGGGGGGGACGCAAGATTTTTTCGGGGGGGGGGCGCGGTGGCTGCAGCATGAGGCCCCACGTTTCTCACCCCACGGCATTTAAATAAGTGCCAGGGGATCGCGGGGAGGCCCTGCAGTGTCTCCTCCCTTGTCGTCTGGGCAAGTGCGGGTCATGTACGTGTCGCGTGTTCCGTGACATCTTTTTACGTGACCCGCGCATCATTTGATGCCTGATTTTAGTAAGGGGGGGCGTTGAGCACAGTGGCAGGCAGGGGGGGGGGCGCACCCCTGCTCTAATACACGGTTTGATCCATATGTGCCTATCCTTGTTTTCTGGACTTTTAATTTAACCTTGGAGCCCCACGAAGTTTTATTGTTTGATGTTTGTTGTTATTCATATAAAGGTTGTAGTGATATTCCGCTTCTTGACCAAAAAAAAAATCTGATGAATGTGCTACTGTTTGGGGGCTAATATTCAGTATGTTAAGGCCGCCACTGGCCCCAGAGCACATGCGTGCACACGCACGGCTGGAGGGCTTATAGTACTTCTGCCCTAGGCTAAAGATTCTGGGACTGGGTCGGAATGATGACCAAGAGAATGCGTTGCATAATTGTATGTGGCAGTTAGGATGTTGAAGGAGCGAATCGCTATCCACCGGTCCACTATCCGGAAAGCGCTCATGGCTACGGATGATCAGGACTTTAAATGTCTGCCGGTTGCTAAACACTTCAGGGACATGGGACATTCGCTTGCGACATTCCGGTGTATGCCAAATTTTCAAGTGCAGGCATCAGCACGGGGCGGTGACAGAAACAAGCTTTTGTTGCAGCAAGAGGCCAGGTTGATTTTTGAGTTGAAAACCGTTGCCCCATATGGGTTAAACGAGGATCTCAAACTGGGATGTTTTTTGTAACAATTTTTTGTGATGGTTTGTGATGTTTATGAACTTTTTGGACAGTTTTGTTTTTCTAATTTTTTTTGTCTTTATTATATATATATATATATTTTTTTTTTTACTGCATTTGGATGTACAGTTGATTTATATACAGTTTGTCTCCATGGTTTTGTCTTGGTTATACTCCCATCACTATTTTTACGTTACAATGGGTGGTATTTTATGTTTAGATGTTGGTGACACACATATCTTGTACACTAGCCATACTAGTTTTAATCTTTACTTCCCCAGGTTCTTTGATAAGGCTCTGATACATTTGGGGTTATGTTTGGATAGGTCTCTAGAGACAATTGATTTGACCATAGTAATAATGGGCAGTTATATTGCAGTGTTTTTATAATCTGCACTGTGTAGTACACCCAGGTACCTGTGAGCGTCGCTGTTGTGCAGACATCACTATGTGTTTGCACTTGGTGGTTACATGAACTCTCTGGTCACACTGCACACGTGCGAGTGGAGTGTGACGTCACACGACGGCGCCGGAGGTTGGCGCGGTCACAGTGCCTGTGTGAATACAGCAGTGCAGATGATACTGCAAGATGGCCGTGCGTTCCAGGAGCTGATTGCGTGTCACCAACGCCACCTGTTTGTGTCTGCATGTTTGCAATTGGTTTACACGGGTGAGTTTGGTTATTTTTTGATTGCATTGGGTATATATGTTTGTACACTGGCACTCTTTCAATGCACATCCCTGAGGAAGGTCACATGTAGCTGACCGAAACGTCGGATGTAGTGTCTTGGTTTTATTACCTCAATATATTGACATTTCAACTTGGCTGTGTGCTGTCTCTTCTTTCCGGATCAAGTTCTGGTAATATCTGCTATTATTATATATATTTATATATATATATATATATATATATATATGTACACAAACAACATTGCAAAGCGTCGTAAGAGCGTTGGATAAGCCGTTTTGGCGTTGTATAAATGAACATAGGTATGCGTTGGATAAGCCATTCGTTGTAAAACGAGGACTGCCTGTATATGAATTTGTGGAGTATCAGGCATTACGATTGTCTCCACTGAAACAAGCATCGCTACAGCTGAGAGGGGTTTGGAATTAGTCAATTTATTCATAGACAGGGTATATAATACCGGACCTTTCCCCTCTCCTGACTTCCCTTTGAGAAAGTCACCCGTGGTGTGACGAAACGCGTCAGGGAGCGTCATTACGTCAGACGCATGACACTGACGTCATCACCGCGCGCTGGGACTCACTGACCCGCGCGATTGTTGCAGAGGCTTCCCAGCTTGGAACTACTCCACAGGACTCTCCCATTGATGCAGAGAAGAACTACTATCCTGGCTTTGGATTGGGACGTCACCCTGGGACTTCACAGACCATGAGGCTGCATTTCTAAACCGGATGGTGGTGATTATATATCACAGAATGCTTTTTTATATTGTACCTTGAAAGTGCAATTCTTATTCCCCCCCCCCTCCCTTCCCCTCATTAAATTTTACAATTTTACGCTATGAGTGTGCGCTCTCTCTTCCCCCTTTTCTTATATATGTATATATATATATATATATATATATATATATATATATATATATAATGTACACAAACAACATTGCAAAGCGTCGTAAGAGCGTTGGATAAGCCGTTTTGGCGTTGTATAAATGAACATAGGTATGCGTTGGATGAGCCATTCGTTGTAAAACGAGGACTGCCTGTATATGAATTTGTGGAGTTGCTGATCAGCTGCTGCTGGGATTAGGGGGCCAGCGGCTATAAATGGCAGAGGACCTCATTACCCCCCTTTGTTCTCACAGGGGCTGGCAGGGTAGGGGTTAAAAAAATGTGTATTGCCAAAATAGTTGACCCTTCGTCCTATTTGCTGTGTACGCTGGAAAGATCGACTCGCCTCATCCTTCAAAGGTAGATCAAGATTAAAGGAGCAATTCAAGGTGTTTTTTTATTTATTTTTTAAATATAAATGGAAAAAAAATGATCATCGGGTTGAAGCAGGGGGTATACGGAGCTGAACCCCATTCATTTCCGCACCAGGGATCCCGCTGTTTCTAGAGATACTTGCCTCCTGTAGGGGGTACCGGGTATCTCGGCAAAAGCTTACAGCTCCCGCTACACGTGGGCCAATAGGAAGCTTCGCCGGTTGACGTCACGGCTTCCTATTGGCCCGCAGGACGCGGGAGCTTTGATAGCCGCCATTACATGAACCCCAGCTAGTCGAGCGACTCCCAGCACCTACTACGGGTGGAGCAAAGTATCTCCGGAAGTAGCGGATACCAAAAAGCCGAAATTAATGGGGTTAACCTCCGGAGAGCCCCTGCTTCAATCCCACGTTAAAATTAATGAAAATAAAATTGCCCGCTTGGATTGCTTCTTTTTTTAATTTTTATTTTTTATTAGGCAGATATAAAATGTACATACAAGAAAAGATATACATAGCCTAATACAGAACATTTTTGTATTTTTTGGGGGGGAAGGGATGGCAAAACCTGTTGCCCGAGTCGGGTGGCCTACCAATAACGGAGAAGCCAAGAAGGAGGGGGGGGTGAGAGAAAAGAGTGGGGGGGGGAAGGGGAGTGTGTGCCCTGGTCGCTGGTGTCCCTTTTGGACGAACTTCATAGAGTTACTGATTATCAAACGCTTCCTTATCTGTATTGCCTTATCTCCTTGTTTCTTCCTTGGTGAGCTTAACTTTGGATTGCTTCTTTAAGGTGCAATTAAATATGACTATCTGCCTATAAAGTCATTTTTTTAAAATATTTTGGGGCTTGGTACTTTATAAATCCCCTTATAATATTGACTTTTTGTTTTTTTGTATTTAGAAGGGCCAATTGTTGTGCAATCTTTTTCTGCTATGTATGGGGGTTACCTTGTTTTTTATCCTATTGAAATGGAGAGGTTTCGGGTTCCTTTTTAGCCAGAAAAAGAACATGGTTCATTGAAGCCAGTAAGGTTGGAGGTCGGAGTGATCGAATTTCCATAGGCATCCAACTATAAGAATTGTATTGGGGAAACTACGTACGTTTACAGGGCTTTGTAGCAGGTTTGTCACTTTGTTTAATATGTTCTTGTCACAAAATGGAGGCTGCTTTTTTTTTTTTCTTTTTTGTTTAAATGAGCCACGCACAGCTTTCCTTTCAACGCCCTTTCTGGTTAAGATGTGCTGTGTGCGTTGGGTTGCTCAGGAAGCTCCTGCTTCCAATAACTCTGGGTTATATGGTACAGTTCTTCACTGGAATTCTTGGCCGGGTCCCTAGACTGCCTCTGTGCTGCGGAAGACAGTTTTTGCTCAATATAGAACAAGCCTGGCTATGCTCGTCTTTGTGGGCCGTGCTGATTTCTATGCCAAAGGTGACATCACAAGCCCTTCATGAGTCACGATTTCATGTCTCCTTTCTAAAACAAGGCTTGTTTGTGTATTGGTGTGGGATACGTACTCTTTCTCACTGCTTATACATTTAACTGGGTCATCTGTTACTTTTGCCATTTAATGTTTGTGTAGAATATAATGTCTTGTGGCAGACTATGCTGGTGTAACATTTATAGCATTCAGAATTTTCTATAGATTATGTAGGAACATTAAATCTGTAGTAAAAGCAATATCCTACATGGTTTTTTTTTTATTATCAGTTCTGTACTATGAAAAAATACTTGTAGCATTTACAAAAAAAATGTAAAAACATTTTTGATGTATTCTAATGTAACAAGCATTTTTGTTTCTGTAGCAACCATTTACAAAGTCACTTTCCCTTCCTCTTCTGAGACAGGCTCTGGCACGCCCCTTTTGCCCTCTCTCCAGCAGTGCACCAATTGTATCTAGTGCCTGCCTGGTCACATGATCTTGGCATCTTTGGTCCTCTTCTGCTGCACTGACCGTGATATAAAGAACCCCTGAGCCGAATCTTCAGCCGATCGATTACAGGAGAATGGATCGATCAGCAACTTAGCTAATCACTGGTCAGTGTGCAGATTGTATTGATGCACATATTGAAGAGAAAAGAAAAAAAAATATATATATAATCATATAAAAATATTACTTGTGAGCACATTCACATGTCTTGGGTATGCAACCCTGCTTTTCGCCATTATCACCTAGCATACAGTGTTTCCACTGCAGCAAGGGATTCTGGGAAATTACATGCAAATTAGCACATAGTGCCACTTTTTCTCAAGTCCACATTACATGAACAACCCTTAAAGCTGCAGTTCAGTCTTTTTTTTTTTTTTAAATTTATTTTTTTACTTCAATAGTTTCATGTGTGCAATCTCTAATTACCTAAAGAACTGTATAGCTGCAGGTCAATTCGTTCTCCATGTATTGATCGGCGAAATTTGGTGACATCATTAGTGAAGGGATCTGTTTTACTTCTGTCTCTCAGTGGAAGCTCATGAATATTCATGAGCACTCCTGCACTGACATGTGCTAGAGGGAGGGCAGGGCTGACAAAGGGGTGTGCCAGGGCTTGTGACAGGACATGAAGGGGCAGTGCCTTAGCAAATGGCTGTTAAAATAGAATACAAGAAAATTGGTCTTTCAAAGTTGTTTTTTTAAAAACAGAAAATGCTAAAAGTATTTTTTCTTACTACAGAACTGATTTATTTAAAAAAAAAACATGCAGGATATTGCCTGAACTGCAGCTTTAAGCCAATGCATGCTGCTTTAAACACAGCTTTTAAATATAGGCTGGGATGAGATGCAAAGCCAGTAAACCCACTCACAGACAGACTGTTTCGACCTTGTGGGTTTCATCAGTGTGAGGTTGGTTGTACTGGCTTTGCAATTTGAGACATGAGTAGGTCTTCACCACACATTATTTAGGTTATCGTGGATGAAAAGGTGATGTGTGTGTGTGTGTGTGTGTGTGTGTGTGTGTGTGTGTGTGTGTGTGTATATATATAAATATATACATACACACACGGCAGCTTGGACTGCAACTTTATGGCTACGGCCCCAGTGCCTGCGCTGCACCTGAAGCAATGACAATGGTGGTTTTAAAGTGTATATTAACTCTTAACACTTACACGGCCTTGTGCAAATGCTGTTGCATCAAGGTATATTTTGGTCTTCTCCTCTCTGTTTTGTGGAGTTTTTTTCTTCGCTCTCCGTCTGCGTACTTCTCCTTCTTCTTTGATGTAATATCACCCTCGGGATAAACGAATTAACATATGATCAGAATACATTAACAGTCTCAAAGTGTCCCAAGGAATGAAAACAGGGCTAAAACACACTGTAAACACACGGGCAAGTGTGAGTGCAATCTTTGGGGAGGTTTCTTTAAGCTCCAATGAATAGTTTAGCCTCTCCAATAGGGATAAAAGATCTCTGCTTAAACCAAGTAGGTAATGGAAATGAAATGGATAATTTACAACAGAGTACTAAATACTCCACACGGCCAAGTTGAGCACACACTTGGAATGGTATCTTTGTTGCTCCTCCTGCAGTCTCCGAATCTTAGTCCAAAGAAAATAGGGTGATAAAACTTGCCCCAGAAAGTAAGGAAAGGTCTTAACCAGGGGTAAAGCCAAGATCTTATTTAAACAATCAAAAAAAGCGATAAACAAAGATTGCTACAAACTAAAGAGTAAGTAGCGCTAAAACAGATAAAAAGCCAGTCATGGGGAATATAATGCAGGACTCGTGGTTTTGCAGCAAACTCTCTCCGCTCGGGGCAGTGCTGCGCTTCCCTTGTCCCACTCCAGATGGGCTGTGAAGGTTAAAACTCTGGGGGGTTTTGAGCTACGCGTTTCGCCCTTTCTTGGGCTTCCTCAGGCTCCGTAGTTGAAAGGATTTGGCTCATAGCGTCATCTATATATGCTTTGCCGGTCAATCCACTACACACCCACTCTGCTGTCATCTATTGCGTCGTTGTAGTAAGGCTGCACCAATACATTCCTATTCAAGGAGAGGTAGGCCCCGTGTGGTGGTATGTTATTAACCCTTTAATGCCGTCCCTATCTATGATAAAAATCGTGACATATTATATGACTGAATTTCAAGCAAATGAACCTCTAAACAGATGCGTGACAACCTCATTAGTTGGTGAACTGTTATTAAACAAGACAAATCTCGCTGGTGTATTTACAAAAGGGGGTAGCTGACGAATATATACATTTAAACAATTCGGATGTATTGGCTCATTAATGTAGATCTAGCATATTATAAGCAATTCACATAGTAATTAGCTGTTTTTTATAATATGCTAGATCTACATTAATGAGCCAATACATCCGAATTGTTTAAATGTATATATTCGTCAGCTACCCCCTTTTTGTAAATACACCACGCGAGATTTGTCTTGTTTTAATAACAGTTCACCACCTAATGAGGTTGTCACGTATCTGTTATAGAGGTTCATTTGCTTGAAATTCAGTCATATAATATGTCACGATTTTTATCATAGATAGGGACGGCATTAAAGGGTTAATAACATACCACCACACGGGGCCTACCTCTCCTTGAATTAGGAATGTATTAGGTGCAGCCTTACTACAACGACGCAATAGATGACAGCAGAGTGGGTGTGTAGTGGATTGACCGGCCAAAGCATATATAGATGACGCTATGAGCCAAATCCTTTCTAACTACGGAGCCTGAGGAAGCCCAAGAAAGGGCGAAACGCGTAGCTCAAAACCCCCCAGAGTTTTGAACCTTCACAGCCCCCATCTGGAGTGGGACAAGGGAAGCGCAGCACTGCATCCGGACGCGGAGGGAGTTTGCTGCAAAACCACGAGTCCTGCATTATATTCCCCATAGACTGGCTTTTTTATCTGTTTTAGCGCTACTTACTCTTTTAGTTTGTAGCACTTCTTTGTTTATCGCTTTTTTTGATTTGTTTAAATAAAGATCTTGGCTTTTACCCCTGGTTTAAGACCTTTCCTTACCTTTCTGGGGCAAGATTTTATCACCCTATTTTTCTTTGGACTAAGATTCGGAGACTGCAGGAGGAGCAACAAAGATACCATTCCAAGTGTGTGCTCACACTTGGCCGTGTGAGTATTAGTACTCTGTTGTAAATTATCCATTTCATTTCCATTACCTACTTGGTTTAAGTAGAGATCTTTTATCCCTATTGGAGAGGCTACACCGTTCATTGGAGCTTAAAGAAACCTCCCCAAAGATTGCACTCACACTTGCCCGTGTGAGTGTTTACAGTGTGTTTTAGCCCTGTTTTCATTCCTTGGGACACTTTGAGACTGTTAATGTATTCTGATCATATGTTCATTCGTTTATCCCGAGGGTGATATTACATCAAAGAAGAAGGAGAAGAAGTACGCAGACGGAGAGCGAAGAAAAAACTCCACAAGACAGAGAGGAGAAGACCAAAAGATACCTTGATGCAACAGCATTTGCACAAGGCCGTGTAAGTGTTAAGAGTTAATATACACTTTAAAACCACCATTGTCATTGCTTCAGGGATTAACACACCTGAACCATATTCTGTTCCATTTCACCCTTCCACCTGTGCTCCCCCATCTCTCTCTTGTTTCCCTGTACCACTAAGGATCCTGGGTAGATCCTTTTTTGGGGTTGTTTGAGTCACAGGAGGAGACCAAGAAGCGGAGGGATACCTTATGAACTTCTAAGGTTGTAACTATACCTTTTATCCCATCCTTATCATACACACAGGTAGCGCCCGGGTTCTCTCTTTCTATCCTGCGCTGCACCTGCAAGGCTGGCGACGCGTGCAACCGTATTCCCCAGTCTGCAGTGAGCTGGGGGGGGGGGAGAGTGACGGGGGCGCGGCCATGACGTCACCCGGCAGGTTCGCCCTCATTGGCTGGACCGCCGGGGGGGCGTGCCCTAGTGCTCTGTCGCTAGGTCTAATCACAATTTTAATGTGAGTCTGAAAAACGCACCCCGGCGCGCCCCCCCCCCCCCCTCGCAGCGCCCTGGCCCCATTGAGGCCTGGCTCTTGGCGCTGCAGTAGCCAGTGAGGACCAAGCCTAGAGCAGCAATCCTACATTCCCCCTTATTTGTATATGTAAAGCATGTGACCATGTAGAACTACATTCTTACCTACGCTGGCAATCGTTTGGTGCTCCTGTTATAATATCTGTCACAATCCTGATTGTGTGACTAACATAATGGCTGCTTCAGTTAGTGTAAGGCCTCGGACATGGTCAAAAAGACCGTGCTGAGGCGCGCTGAGGGGAAACATTATCCCTATCAGCGCGGCTTTAGACGGCGCTTCCGCACGCGTGTGGAAATGCAGGAGACAGGCCAGTTTAAATTTTGCCGCTCATGCAAGCGCAGGGCCGGTCACGTGACTGCCAGAAGCCAATGGCAGTCCGTGACGTCGGCGCCCTAACCCCGCCTCCCGGCCCGCCTCCCATTCTGCACACAAGCGCGCTCGCTGACGCTCATGCAGGGACAAGAAAAATCTCCTGCGTGAGCAGGTGAGCATGAGCGTCAGCGCTGCCCAGCGCCGCTCCCTGCACTATGTCCCAAGCCTAACTCGGCAGGTACACTGTATCCTTATTTTACTAAGGTAACATTATCTATTGTTACAGTTTGCAGCCCAAACTGCTGGGAACATTGGCAACAAATGATCACAAACCGGAAAGTATTACAACAATCTTGCACTGCTGGGGAGGTGTGTAAAACCTACAGAAATCAAAGGATGCTTTAAAATTAATTACAAATGGCATTGAGTTTAATATTTTTATTCTTTAAATACAGTACGTATTATCTCATACGGGGGGGGCGCAAACTTTTTTTCCCTGCGCCCCCCTGCCGGCAGTTCCCCTTTCTCAGCGCCCCCCACCCGTTTACCTCGGCTCCGGCGTCATGACGTCATGTTTCCATAGCAACGTGACGTCACATGACCTTGCCATGGCAACGTGTCTAAGAAGCCGCCGGAAGCCAAGGTAAATAATGTTAATAGAGGCCTTTGCTGCTCCCCCGGCGCTTAATTTAAGTGCCTTCGGGAAGCGCGCAGGGCCTCTGTAAACCCCGTGACCACCCCCCCCCCCCCCCCTGCAGTCAGTCTCGCGCCCCCCAGTTTGCGCACCGCTGATCTAATACTACAGAACTGATTTATTTATAAAAACAGAGAGATTTCAACGTTTATACGTTGCTTGTAGTACTGGACATCCTGAGATGACGTTATTTCTGCGCAGAGTGGTCAGGCCTCAGATGCAGGAAGTGGTGGTGTTAGTGGTGATAATTGCCCATCTTCTGCAGTGTATGAAGCGCCGAGAAACTCCCAACTGAAAGATTCGTGAAACGATGATGAAAGCGGGCGCATGTTCCAGCAAATCATTGAGGGAGAGGTCTGTTGCGCAGGACCCATACGTTGGAGGGAATACATATTAACCACTTGACCGCTATTTTGGAGCGCTAAACTTTTTTTCGCTTCATTTCTCTGGGATTGCACCATTCAGTTTCAGCACTCGCATGTATGTACCTTTCATTTGAGTGCACGTATACATATGTTTTGGACTGTAAGTCATGCATTAGGATCAAACGCCAGTGTGGTAAATGCAGTGTTTTAAAGCAGCAGTCCCCTATGCTGACCATAGAAGATAAATCTTTCCTTTCTTTTTTTTCTGTTACCAGTGTGTAGACTTGTTGTATTTGTTCTGTATTTAGCAAAGCCAGCATTTTATTTATTTTTTTCTTTGTGTTTTTTTTTATTTTTATTTTTTTTATTTTGTAGTTTTACTCTGGAGAGATCATGTGTTGAAAATGTGCCTCCTAGGGAGGTTAAAATGTCTGCTGTGTTCGCACATGATTAAAACACAGGTTGCCATGGTGACAGCTGATGCCAGTGAAATGGTAAACCAGTGAAAACGCTGCAAAATCCTAATGCTGAACGGTCAGGGATCGCTGCTCAGGGGGGTCAAAGTGCCTATAATTTTAACCAATTGAGGAGTACCAGCATCTTTGTGATACAGAATACTGATTTTGTTATATTTGATCTATTTTTATATTTTTATTCAATTGTATTTTCCAGCAGTTCACTAGCATGTATGTGTGCAAAGTGGGGGACGCAAGATTTTTCGGGGGGGGGGGGGCGGTGGCTGCAGCAGAGGCCCCACGTTCTTCCCCACGGCATTTAAATAAAGTGCCGGGGGATCGCGGGAGGCCCCTGCAGTGTCTCCTCCCTTGTCTTCGGCAAGGCGGCGTCATGTGACGTGTCGCGTGTTCCGTGACATCACGTGACCCCGCGCATCATTTGATGCCTGATTTTAGGTAAGGGGGGGGCGTGAGCACAGTGGCAGGCAGGGGGGGGGGCGCACCCCTGCTCTAATACACGGTTTGATCCATATGTGCCTATCCTTGT
This sequence comes from Ascaphus truei, assembly GCA_036426205.1. Taxonomy (NCBI): domain Eukaryota; kingdom Metazoa; phylum Chordata; class Amphibia; order Anura; family Ascaphidae; genus Ascaphus; species Ascaphus truei. The sequence goes on along the minus strand of CM071568.1, from coordinate 27,359,561 downwards.
TTTCTGGACTTTTAATTTAACCTTGGAGCCCCAGAAGTTATTTATTGTTTATAATTTTAGTGATATTCCGCATCTTTTGACCAAAAAAAAATCTGATGCATGTTGGCTTACTTGTTTTGGGGCTTAATATTCAGTATGCTTAAGGCCACGGCCCCAGTCACTGCGTGCACACGCTCGTCGGAGCGCGTTGGCGGTGCGTGCATCAGTTTAAGCCGCGATCTGCGGTCCTAGGGTCTCGATGGGCCGCACGTCGACGATTTTTGGCAGGGCGCTGCCATGACATCACGCGGTTGGTTCGCCCTCATTGGCTGAACCGCCGCCGTGACGTAGCCAGCGCTCGGCCACCGCTCCTAAATACAAATTTCTCGTCTTTTGGCAAAGGCGGCCGTGCATCTTGCTTCCTGCCGGCGGGCGCAGGTAGTTACTGGGGCCAGCCCCATAGAGGGTGTGTGCGCCGCGTACGCCGTCTAACACTTTCTAGCGCATGAAGGCTCTGCGGCACCTGTTTGCCGTGAACCTGCCAGCTACCGTGATGAGGTGGTTGGGATGCGCTGACGATGGTGCAATGCAATCCGCTGGACATCGCAAGGGCCAGCAGGGTACCAGACCTCATGATGTACTCGGCATTCAAGTGTGCAAGTCTAAACAAATAAAGCACAACACCAATGTCATGAAATGCCCCACACACTGGTGTTATTAGATAGCAGCCAGCTGAAGAGAGCAGCAGCCATTTTAAAGAGGCACTGAGCCGTTATAAAGTCGTTTTCAGAAAAGCACTAGCAAGTGCCCTGGAAAAATACTGAGTAAAATAATTTTTTGCAAAGACCTGCGTGGCATAGCGGCATATGGTCATGCAGTTCCCTGGCAGCAAAGGGATGGGTCACCTGGGGTTTTACTGAGAGAAGCCGCATGAAGATGCCATTCACTGGTCACGTCATTTCCGGTTCAGAGCAGCGAGTTTCCCTTTTGTGTCAGTGTGTTCAAATCCCTTCCCTGATACAGTGGGTAAATAAGCCCGGCAGTGGGACGTGCGCGGCCCGTCTCTGAAACCCAGGCACACTCTGAAACTGTTCTGTACCTTTCTGTATGTACATTATTTTCCATATTAACTAAATGTTTTGCTATTCTCTACGTTGCAGTGGATATGTTGAAAAGCGTTGTACCAATTGCCTTTTTCTCTCTAAGGCTGCGTCCAGGGTGCCTTCTTGCTTGCTGAGGTGCCCGGAGGCTGAGGGAAAGCGGGTGCTTTCCCTGGCCTTGGTCCGGGGGGCGGGCCAGTGACGTCACGGAGCTGGTTCGCCCTCATTGGGGCGAACCGCTCACGTGACCGGCCCTGCGCTCCGGCAAGCGGGAACATTTGACATTTTCCTAAGACCTACGCTTGCGGAAGCGTAGGCGAGCCCCTACTAAAGCCGCTCTCATTGCGGCTGTAGGGGCTCAGTGCCGAGCGGAAGCGCGCCTCCGCCCGCAAGCACTAAACATGGGCGCGGCCTTTTCCTGGTCCCTTACTTCATTGTGAAACATGCACTTTTTGCTGAGCTATTTTAAAACTCTCCTCTTGAATGGCTCCAGCACTAACCCAGTATGAGGCCCTGAGGAAGGCTTGGCATTGAGGAGTTCATGTCAACAGGTCACAGCTTCAGGCTATGTGTCACTGTATCTAATTAATGTTCTGGTCCACCAGTTACCAACCTTCATTGTGTTCTCTACTACTCTAATGCTACTAGACCATTTCCTGTAGCAGCGACTCGCGCACGGGTAGCCAGAGTTGTATCTGACCCACAACTACTTTTCTCCGGAAGTTAAATTATTGCAACTGAAGTCTTGAGCGCAATATTCAAACTGAATGTATATTTATTTTTGGCCTACCACAAGAGGTTGGAGTAGCACATTTGCAGGGCCTTCTTCTGTGCCACTAGATATTCGTGTTGCAGCTTGGGGACCCCTGGTCTAATCCATGGCTCGTCGGTCGGCCATACTCTGTTCACCTGTGGAGCTGTTTCAGGGTTTATCATTAAATGACTCCTTGGTGCAGGGGTGCTCAACTTCAGTCCTCAAGACCCCCTACCCCCCTCAAATAGGTCAGGTTGTAAGGATATCCCAGCTTCAGCACAGGTGGCTCAATTTAGTGGCGCCAGCCGAAGATGGAGCCACCTGTGCTGAAGCACGGATATCCTTAACACCTGACCTGTTTGGGGTGGTCTTGAGAAAGTGGAGCACCACTGCCTTAGTGCAGGTGTGCGCCAACTTTTGTTACTGCGCCCCCCTGCCTGCTCTCCACAAGGGCTCGTGCCCCTCTCCCCCCCCCCATATTCCTTGGTGCGGCATCATGTCACGTTGCCATGGTGACTGGCGTCAAATGACACATCGCCCAAAGCTGGCTGAATCACGGCAAGTTGGGTTGCAGAAGCCTCGCGCGGTGCCATGGCGGTTAATTTAAATGCCTTGGGAAAGAGCGTGGGGCCTCTGCAGCCACAGCGCACCCCCCAGATTGCTCACCTCTGCTTAGTGCACACTTGTTTCTGCGCTTACATTGTTCCTTATTACCAATACTTTTACAGCTCCTAGATTTTGTTACAAAAGCTTGGTCATTACAGGTTACACCTGTGAAAAGTGTCTTCAGAGTGAAGGAGTTCATTCTCCTGTTTAATGTATTACCTCAGCAGTAACACATTATAAAATGGTGGTAATATTGCCAGCTGCCGGATTGGCCTGAATCCATCCCTATAAAAGCACCGGAGACGTGCACATACATGCAAATTGCTGCATGCGTGATCTCATCCCATAATCCTGGCCTGAGCTGGCTCGGTAATGCATCAGGGATAGTGGTTTGCTGTGGTTCATGCGACCAGAAATCTAAATAAATATCTTCATCTCTATTTGGGAAAAGTTGAAATACACAGGACATACTCGGGACCCTGCACAACACAGCACGGCTTCCAGAGGTGTCCGTGCATTGTGTGCGGGCCTCAGTGATGTCGGATGTCCCAAAGCCACGGCCGTTTCCAGTATTCACAATTCTGTGCGTTATCATTTGATGCCAATACAATCAGGATGTTAATATCTTACTGAGCCTCCTCGGGAAGTCCAGGCTGTAATAGATGGGGAGATGTGCGTGCTGCTCTCGGGGAAATGGTCTGTGATGGGTCTCCCAGCACCAGAAGTACATACTGTACGGGCCTCTATGCCTTAAACATGCTTTGCTGGCATGTCAACAAATGGAGTTTAGAAAGATTGTGAGTTCCGTTTTTGGGCTGGTCCCTCCAAACATTCTGTACTGATACATTTTAATAATGTAATGTTTTCATATTTTTACTGTCTTTCATAACTCTGTCATTTTTAAATAGTATAAATATTTTTTTTCCGTCTATAGTATAAGTAAATAGTATAAATAATACCTGTGGTTGAGAGATAGATATTTATTTTTTTTTGTGGTATTTTTGCTGGTTAAAAGGACTTTCTGGATTTCTTCCTGAAGAAGTAAATCGACGAAGCGCGCATTGAAGTGGGAGCTGGTGGGGGACCCCTCCCTTTTTCATAGTCTGCTTAGGAAATTAGTTTTCAATAAAGGTAATCAAAGGCTGCATATATTAAAATAAAAAAATAAAAAATAAATATATATATATATATTAAAGTGCTGCGAGGACTGCCTGTATAAAATGAGATGTAGTTACCCCATTATTTGCTTGTAACCACTGTCCCATAGTAACAAGGTGCTGGCTGCCATGCTCTTCACTGCAAATTTGTCTCCTGTTCTGTCTGATCTGCCTTTTTCTATTTTTCTTTTGCCAACTGATTAAGAAAATTGCCGGTTATGTTGTGCAAGTCGTAACATGCAAGCTGCTAAGATTGAGGAGAAGGACGTTCCGTGTTTTATTGCAGCAGCAAACGGACTTGTTAGTCATGGTTCTAGCTTAACATCTGTAACGCTAGGTCAGCTTTTTATACCGTATGGCCTTGCACAGGAAGTGGGGCACTGCATACATTTAAAGCGGCTGTCACCGGATTATTTTTTTTGTACCTGAGCTGTCGTCCCCGTGGGGGTCCCCCCTCTGTAACCCAGAGGATTATTTTTGTGTCCGTGAGACACAAATTACAAATATGGCTGCGGAACCACCAATAGAAAGCTGCAACACCTCCCAATGACGTTTTGCTGAAGCGAGCCGAATCCCTGTGGCCATTTTGTGCCTACTGGGCAACTATTTTGCAGCTCTGAGGACGCCTCCCTTCCCTGCTTCAGGTAGCATTCAAGAACCAAAAAAAGAGCACTGCTGCTTGGATTGATTGGATCGAGGCTAAACCTGACTGTGATACTTGGCAGGAACTGCGCTTGCTGTAATGCGGTTTTCGTCGTCTTGATGGCAGTTGTGAATGGGCAGCGCCACGTAGGACGAATGGCGGTGGTCGGTGATGGTTCGAAGGGGTATGGAGTACCAGCACTTTATTTTCCCACCGAGGAGTACCGCTACGTTTTTGTAAACAAACAGACAATTCCACTTTGGCTTTTGATCGGCTGCCCCCTTTCTTATTTTAACGACATAAATATTGCTCGGTTATTTCTAAAATACGGTTTACATTACTGTGTATAGTGCTTTGCCCCAACGTGTAATGCTGTACACAAAAGAATGTTTGTTTACATTGCTTTGATCGCAGGCAGTGATACAGTATATTCTATTAAAACGAGGGGCATGGATGATAAAAACGTGTGATGGGGATTTAGCATTTTTGAAAGATTTGATTCTAGTAATTTTTGTAAGCATAGTAACTTAAGTTTAACCCTTTTGCTGTCGGACGGGCCATAGTGAGTATTTCTTGCAGCCGTTTCTCCACTATCCTGTTTCTCTATATGGCCATTTTACAGAGGGAACCTATGCAGGGGACAACCAGTTTTGCATACATAGAATTTGACGTCGGAGAAGGACCAGTTGGCCCACCTAGAGTTGCCACACTTCCTCAATGGGGGACGGCGCAGGACACGCCGTGTGACTGCCTTGCATAGCACTATGCTAGCCACAGTTTTGTTCGGCTCCACTAGTCACCCCCAATTTTCAGTGGCCGAGTGAGTATTTAAATCCCTGGACGTGCGCAGAAACGTAATTATTGAGGTGGAGCCACCAAGGCAGACAGAAAACCACCCTCTCCTTCCAGGGTTGTGTGTGTGTGTGTGTGTGTGTGTGTGTGTGTGTGTGTAGTGTGGTGTGTGATGTGTGTGTGTGTGAATCCCAGTGTGTGCTTTAGGTAGTGGTGGTGACTGACAGGTCCGTCACACTGTGCTGCGAAGTCGGGGACGGAGACGCGAGGGTGGGAGGGGGGGACTAAGAGACGGCCACACCCAGTGCAGCTTAACTTGTGGCAGTCGGGGAGTTTGCGTGTGTGTGTGTCACAGATAGCGTGAGTATCTGTGACACAATTGTTTTTATTTATTTATTTGTACGCGATTTTGTTCCGGTTGTGCCAAATTTTGCAATATACACATTAAACAAACTCGCTGGTAAAATTGTTTCAAAGTTGTTATTCAGAAATACACACAAGTGCGGCTTCGACTACAAACGAGGAAATATTTGGTTCTTTTTTTTTTGGGTTACAGGGAAAAAAATTCTTCTTAATGGAAAATATTGACTGCTGTCTAATTATCTAATGCATATAACATAAAGTCCATGCAGATATATTAAAACAGGGGCCCTCTTTTATCGGAAGGAAAACCCAGTTTTGCGTTTTTATTTTAAAAATCTGGTGCTCCGTTGAGGAGAGAAGAGTTTGCAATATTAAGTGTCCGGGAATTTAAAATGGATCTCTCCCCAGAACCGAGAGCAGTTACCATGGTAACCTCAGCAGCTGGAGATTAAGAAAATTGTTTTAATTTTCTGTTTTAACTTGGGGGTTGGAGGGGGAGGGAAACTGCACCTTTTTTTAAAAAAAATCTGTTTGTTTATTTTCTTTTTTATGCCCCAAAATTTGTAAAGAAATTGATGTTGGGAAAAAAATATAGAAGTGGAAAGCGGCACAGAGCAGAGGTTGTTTTCTTGGAGAGTGGCATAAAGAAAAAAAGTTTTCCAAATACATCATTAGTGCGGGTCCCTCCCAAACCTTCATGGATATTTCAATGTGGGCAAAATGCCCCAGGAAACCTGTGCTACCCACAATAAAATGACCTTGCACGTACAGATGTGGCCCCAGCCCTGCCGAGAAAAACACACGTCTGGGGACCGTGTCTGCCGCGATCCAGCTGCTCGCCACATCTGTACAATCGGTTTATATCGGGGTGGCCAACGCCAGTCTTCAAGGCCCACCAACTGATCAGGTTTTAAGGATATCCCTGCTTCAGCACAGGGGACTCACTCAGTTGAAGACAGGAAAATAATAAAATAAAGCTGTATAAATGGCTAAAGGTTTATTGCCAAGTAGATACCGAGTGACCTAATGGCAGCGACATGTTTAACTAGTTAAACCTTGGTGATTAATGCAACGCAAAATATAAAGGACTCAAACCATGTTTTGCAAATGCTCCCTTTTTAGTATTTCTCACCGGGACGTTTCAGTGATTTCTCTTCCGATCTGTCCTCTCTGGAAAGCCAGCTGAATGCTGCTCCTCCGCTGGCCTACTGCATACAGTTCCACACAGGCCTGCATCCTGTCCTTGTATACATTCGGGTGGCTGGGGCAATTGAGCACATGCAGGTTGAGTTCTAAGCTGAGGAGAAGCGTGGAAAAGAGGGTGTCATCTACGTCCGAAGTCTCCTTTCAGGTCTTGGCAAAGTAGACTTGAGATCTTCCCGACAGTAGTACCACCTCCATTGGTATCCTGGCACGGAGTAGCCTTTTGTATTTAAGTCTTTTGAACTCTCTGCCAGAGGGATGACATTTACTGCGTGTTTATGGTTTCTATACCGTGATGTGCTGCTGTGCATGTAGTTAGTTTGGCTTTCTAGCTGCCTCTCTCATTTATCCAGGCATGGGATGCAATCGGTTTAAAAATAGGTAAGACACTAGGTTGCTCTAGTTTTTAGTTAACAAACACAATTTGTCTACAGTGTCTATTTTTATTTAATAGTGTAATTGACTTGCAACCCTTTCACAGAGCAACGTGTCAGCTCTGGCAGCTAAAGGGTTAAAGTGTACGCTTTGGGTTTTTTTTGGGTGCTAGTGGGGTTATTTTTACCGCTGCGCTTTGCTGTCCAGGATTCTTCTACAAATTGCTCCCCCCTCCCCCTTTTAGTACTATATGTAAATTGCAGTAAATGTGATGCATCAGATAAGAGCCATTTATTCACTACCTTCTATACATGTATATATATTTTCAGGAAAAGGTGGAGTAACGACTTAACCCTGGAATGTGTATTGACATGTCCAAGAAGGAGCAGCCTTCCAAATATCAAGGTATAAAATGACTTGTGAATGTCCCCCGTTTCCCTCTCCAACGTGGGATGTGCAGCCTGAGTGTCTCGTCTTGAGAGACTCCAATCTCACTTTTTTTCCGTATGTGGAACAGGTGGTTAGAATGTGTGACATGTACAGAACAAGTCGTTGTAGTGATCTGTATAATTTAAAGCAAGTAGAATCCACCATCTGAGGCTTCTGACCACGGATGCTACCAGGCCACGGTAGTGACACTGGGAATTGTGAGACCGTGTGATTTTTGTCGCGAACTGGCTTTGCTTAGTTAACCTAATTGTGATGTTGGAAATAGCAGTTAGCTATTATAGTATGTTTAACAAGGAGTTACTGACCGCATTTTTGTTTTTCATTATCAATCAGAGATTTCAGGGTCCTTAATGGGATAGATTATTAATATCGGGCATTATCAACTTGTTTGGACTTGCATTAGGGTTACTGAATTATCTTTTGACTTCCAAGGTGTTTTGATATTTAATTATTATTTTTCCCCACGAGAGTATAGACTTCAACAGTAAAGGTGTGCTGTAATATCCTATTTTTGCACATAGATCTCTCTGTGGTTCTTAGTGTGTGCCCAGCGCTTGTTAATACTGAAATGTATTGTTAAGCACTGAAAGCGACTAATTTATTTGATGGTTCTCACTTAGATCTACTGTAGGATTCTACAACTACTGCAGTGGTTACAGATCGTAAAACCTCCCAAATAAAAGAGCACGATCTTGCTGGATACGATGGGGCACATGTATCAAGTGCTGAGTACGGCCTCATCGCCCATTGTTTGTAAATGATCCAAGACCTCAACCTTCTGCCAGTGTTGCTGTGTCCTTAATGTTTCTCTTCCAAAGAGGAATCGCCCGTTAAAGCTTCTGAATGATCATATCGCGATTGCCGTAATAAGTACATTATTATGTTTATGGGTTTGTCAAGCATCTATGCCAGCGACTTGTTTTTTTTTTATCCATTTAATCACAAATACAGAAAAAAACCACTGGGAGAAAATATTTGGAATTAAAATGGAAGGTGAACAAGTAATAAGGATGAAAAATAGAAAAACGACGACATTTCTGTTTGAAATGTTTTTGTTTTTTTAAAAACATTTTTATTGGTCTCCATTGAAGTTCTATTTTTTTTTTTGTGTGTGTGCGCTAAAACCAGACTTGTTTAATATATATAATATATAGTTGAAGGCTAAGGCCGAAACGCGTAGGAGCAGGTCCAGTTGGCAGGATCCCCTGTTTTGTCCCCCTCTTGGGACACTCTGATGTGCTTTGAGCTTTGCTCCTTGATTTCTCTACAGACCTTGCTGAGTACCTGACATAAGGTGAAGTATTCATTTTTTGCTACAGCAGACTAAGGTGGGCTTTTCTGTGATAATCTTTGCATGTTCACTGTGAATTTGCTGATTTTCCACTGTTATATACTTGTCCCCAGAATTAGGGAGACAGCAGCAATTTGCTACGCACTGTATGAGCCACCTTATATAACCACTGAGTTGTGTCTGTTGATAGCTTTGTATTACACACCTTGTCAGGTACTTTGTCAGTATTTATCTGTCTATTTAGACTTTTTGATTTGTCTTTCAGGGTAACTCCCTGATTAGAGTTTAATTCAAGTTTGCACTATCCAGGGGATCCATGCTGTGTTTTATTTCTTGTGCTTTTAATTTTATGTTATGTTCTGTGACACTCTAATAAACAATTTGGTTTTGTATTGTGAGGCATACTTGAGTGCTTTTATTGGGGCTCTTTTTCTTTTTCTTTCTTTTGCAATATTATATGCCCTTATAGGCACCACACCCGAACCTGACAGATGATTACAATCTTTATTTTTATTGTCTTTTTTATATTTTGCTCGAATTGAATTTGTCACAACAACATGGATGTAAGCGTGGGGGGTCTCTCTCTCTCCTCTCCTCCTCCCTCTCAGCTCTCTCTCTCCCTCTCTCTCTCACCCAATATATATATATCATATATATAGATATATAATATTAGGGATGACAAAATCACCAAAAATCTCTCCTACTCCCGCCACACAAAAAATCTACTCGCCCCCAGTACCACCTAAACGTGTTGCTGCTGTTCGGCCAATAATATACGGTGTTTAACTCACTTTACGCTGCCCTCCTCCAGAGACCAATGAAAGAAAAAAATATGAAAAATGGGGCGCAATTTGATTTACACCCCCTCCCACCTACCTCCCCCTCCCCCTCTAAGCCAGGAACGCCGAGAATAAGCCTGTAGAAAGTGTTCAACCTCTGCAGAGTCACCCAGCAACTGCCCACCTTTTCTCTCGAAGCACCGATACCCGGGCGAGTGGATTTAAAAAAAACCGCCCGGCGAAGTAAATATGGCCAGCAATCACACGTATTTGTACTAGGAGTAGTATTTTGTTGGGTGGTAAAGTGTGCTAGTAGATTTTTTGGTGCATTTTTGGGTCGCACCACTTGTGTCTCTCTCTACTCTCTCACTCTATCTCTCTTCTCTCATCTCTCTCTCTCTCTCTCTCTCTACTCTCTCCCCTCTCTCATCTCTCGTCTCGTCAATCTCTCATCCTCCTCTTCTCTACATCTCTCTCCTCTCTCTCACTCTCGCATCCTCCGGAAAAGTACCCTCATAAAGGTCTGCATACTCGAAACTCAATATCTCTCTGTATACTATTTAGATGAAAGCACTTTGGTTGGTGGTGCCGTGTGCCTGGGCATGGGGCAGCCTGCCTTTATGTTCCGGGGTGTCCCTAGTGAGAAATCTGATTGGTCACTTGCCCGACCCACCGGGGTGGGCCCCGCGACTGGTCCCGCCCACCGCACACCTCTCGATGGGCCTGGAAGGGTCGGAGTGACGGGAGCCAATACAGCCGGTGTACACCAAACAAAGGCGGAACACACAGTGAGACGACACACCGAGAGCCACACGCACCGGCGACAGACTGTAGGACACTACACAAGTGGGTACAGGCAACACGGGAGGACCATAAGGGGACAACGGCAGCACGACGACACACGAGTAAGTGTGAAATGAGGGGTTACTTATCATCAAAAAGTAGTATAAAAACCCTTGGGGTGGGGCTCACAGAGCGCGCACCAGGGAAGTCCGCTGAACGAATCGTCGACGGTTTCCTCCGTCTTCGCTCCACCCCGAACATCACCTCCACCTCCCAGAAACGACCAAACGGAATCCAGGGTCGGAGTAAAAATTCAAACACCTCCCTCTCTCAGCAAACAACCCTTTTCCCTCTCTTTCATAAACCCCCCCCTGCGAAACCCATCTGGCAACCCCCTTGCATCCTCCTCCAGTATTCTGTCTGCTTTTTCTCTATTTCCACTTAGTCCACCAAACTTCTTTTTGTCTTCCACAACAATCTTTCCTCCCCGCCATCAGATCACTTGGACCTCTTCCTGCACTGTGATTTTCTCCCTTTCACCTCCCCTCTCACCTGTCGACGCCCCCTTCAACCGCAACACTCACCTCCCTTTAACCCTCCACCCCTCACCCAGCCTTCACCTCCCTCATCACTCCCAAGGACCCCCTCACCCTCTCCTCACCGCCCTCTCCCTTCCCTCCCTTCCCTCTGCCCCCCCCTGGTCGCCTACGTCAGCTGAGAGTGAGCGATGCGCCTGTGACCCAGCGGTGAGCGTGCCACAACATCTGCCTGCCCCTCAGATTCTCACGTGGGAGCTTTCCGGTCGGCTGAGGGAGCGCTCCGTGACGGCTGACGGGGCGGCCGGACGGTGGAGGTTCGGACGGTGGTGATAGCGGCCTTCAACCTCCCCTCACCCCCCCTTCACCTCCCCGTCACCCAACCCTTCACCTCCCCTTCACCTCCCCTCCACCCCCCCCCAACCGCCCTTCACCTCCCCTCCCACCTACCGCCCCCGTCTCCCCCTCCCCTCCACCCACCCCTTCACCCTCTCTCCTCCACCCCCCCATTCACCTCCTCCTCCCACCCCTCGAGGTCCCTTCACCTCCCCCCCGCCTCCTTCACATCCCGGCTAGTCCCCCGCTCGGGTCCCTTCCCCCCCTCCCCCCTCCCCCTCCGACGCCTCGGCCTTCCCCTATCTGTTCCCTTCCCCCCCCCACTTTCCAGCCTGGCCCTCAAGACCCAATCCCCCCCCGCCCCTCCGTTACGCCATTCCCCTCCCCTCCCCGACCCCCCCTCGTCATGTCTCCTCATTCCTGTCCCCGACATCCCCCATCCCCCCCCCCTTGGCGGCGTGGGTGCTCCCTCCCGTCTGTACCCCCTCGCCCCCGCTCCACATAACCACGATATTACTGCTTGCGCGCAGGGTATGCAGTCATTTCATGGTTTAAAAGATCGTGGTAAGGGCCCTTCAATCACCTCCCCTCCACCCTCCGCCTTTCACCTCCCCTCCACCCCTCCCCCCTTCACTCCGTGGTCTCCACACGCCCCCTCCCGCCCTTCCCCCTTCAAGCCTCACCCTCCCCCCCCCCTTCCGCCCCTCCCTTCCACCGCCTCCCACTTTCACCTCCCCTCCACCCCCTGTCACCCTTCCGTCCCTCCCTCGCTCCTCCCCTGCCGCCATCAAAATTCCGATGCTCCACCCCTCTGCTACCCCCTAGCCCCCTTCCCCTCATCCTACCCGCGTATCGCGCTTTCCCCGTTCTCGCACCTAACCTTCGCCACCCCCCCCCTTCGTCCCCTATTCCCGCATCCCCCCCCCAGGATAGGTCCCCCCCAGGTCACAGACGGGTGCCTTACTTCAGCTCAAAAGTGGCCTGCCGTTCCCGGTACGAACGCCCCCGATGTGTCCTCCCCCCTGCCCCCATCCCCGGCTGCCCCACGACCCAATTTCGCCAGACGATCCCCAAGTCCGCCCATTCTCCAAGGGCTATCGGAGTACCAAGATCGATAAAGCCCCCCCAAGCTTCCCTCACGTCCGGGGGATTGGAGGAGTGTTTTCGCCTGCTCAGCCCTCTTCCCCCACCCTACTCCGAAAAGGGAGAATAGTTCCAAGTCAGCGCACAAGTTCCTCCAAGGCTCCCCTTATCCCGCCCCCGTCTGGTCGCTCCGCTGCCCGATAGGACGGAGCACAGAACACTCACGCCGAGGGACAGGTTGTGCCCAAGAATCCTGAAGGGGGGTGCCCGTTCGGAAAGTATTAACGGGAGTATATTAGGTTCGGCCGATGCAGCTATCCCCGGCCCAGACTCTCCTAGTCGGGTCCAGCCACTCTAGTCCACCCACGGAACCGTCCTCCACCCCCCCCACACCCGACGACGAGTCCGATGCGCCCTTCCTTGCACCCAACCCCGTCTAGGCGGCGCCGTCCTGCCAAGGAAATTCCCGTACAGAACGAGATACATCACTCATGGTCCTCGTCTGTACCCCTCCCTCGCAATGTCACGGGATAACAAGTGAATCCCTGAGCGAGCAAGACAAACTGATCGCCCAGAACATCATAGCCAGAAACCCGGACACAAGAAGGGGGAAAAGGAATACCCCGAGGCCTCCTCCCCCCTGTGTGAGTGGTGGCCTCCCCTCTCCACAGTACGTCCCGGCTCGCCCAAGGGGCCCCCCAGAGAGATACTCTCGGATCCTGCCCGCGTACAAGTAGAGCGGACCGAAAAGCCCCAAGTAGTTGTTCCCCTCCCAAGCGTATAGCCCCTAAGTGTATCGGGACCCACCGCGCCCCTCTCCCCCCCCCCCGTATACTCTAGCACATCCACCCCGCAAGCAGGCAGCATGAAGAGCATCCAACCACCCGAACCCCTCTCCCCTCCCGCCCCTTCCCCCCATCACTCTAGGTCTACCCCCCGCCCTAATGACCCGGCCGCCCCGTCTGTCCTGTGCACTTCCAAAATCTCCGTCTCCACCATGCAAAATTCCCCCAGCCGGCCGCCTCTTCCCCACCCCTCCTATGCTCCCACTCCGCCCCAGCCACTACAGGGCCCGGCCTTATGGAAAAGTTTAATTCTCGCGCGCACCTCGAAATCCTCCCGGAGGGCAGGCTACACCTTCCCGGCCTGCGTCCTCCCCCTCCCCCCCCCATACCCCTTATTCCCCCCAGGCAGATCGGGCCTCTCCTCCCCCCCCCTCATCGACTCCGGCCTGGCCCAGGAAACAGGCTCCCATTTCCGGCCCGAAAAGAGGACCTAGCAAAAGAAAAAATTGTACTGGCGGGGCGGCAATGGGGTTTCACGCCATATGCGTCCAGTGTGGGTAGACGAAATTAGTCGAAGGGCTCCCGCCGGGCCAGTGGCAGTTCCAACCGCTAAAGATCCAGAATCAGAGAACGAACGCCCCCAAACAAACAGTTTGCGAAGGCTAAAGAAGAAAATTGCTCCTGTACCATCACCCGTCTCCCCTCAGTGCGCACCATTGTTGAACCCACTGGACATGAGTCGGTCGTCTGCCTTCACTCTGGCCGTTCCCCCGATCCCCCCCAGGAGTTCCGATGGACTATTCCTTCCTTCAACAACCCAAGAGCTCAAATCCTGCGTCCTCGCCAAAATACGTTTCGCCGGGATCATCTACGCGCCTCGAGACCAAGAGAAAACGAGGCACCCAGCTGGCAGGTTGGGCAGCCCAAGTTGGAAAAATATCCGAGTACAAAAAGGGAAACACTCGACTCCCTTCGCCTTATGAACTATTGGGACGAGCGGGGAAGCCTAGTACCCCCCATCCAGGAACAGTAATCTAAAGGGAGAGTCCCGGTCCCGACGATATGGCTCGCTCCAGCACCTTCGCCCTCAGCCTTGGACATGCCTCGCCCCCCTCCTCCGCCCCCCGTGTTCCCGACCAGGTTTCGTGTGTCCACTCCGTGCCCGGCCGGCCGACACCGGTCGCACGAAAACGGAGAGTTATATGCACATGCATAAAGCGCATCCCCTCGCTGTCCGATGAGGTCCGCCGCTTCCCCCAGGGCCCTCCCCGCCGCCCCCTTGAAAAGTACCTTCGCACGCGACCCACCGCATCGTCCGCGCTAATCTCCGTTCCAGACCCTATGCCACTCAACCGCCCTAGGGCTGTAGGTCCCGCAACCACAAACGCCCCCCACTCAAGGGCGCCCCACGCCATCGTCCGGGGAGGCTCCCGCACCCCTTAAGGGCTCTCACTCTCCGGCCGCGCTTCGCATACAAACCGTCGCGACGCCCTGCCTGCCCGCTCCCTCCTGGCCTGGTAGCCCCCCTTTCGGCGCATTCGCCAGCCCTTCCGGCCTCAAGACTCTCCCCTTCCCGGGAGCCTCCCACCTGGGAGGCGTGCCCTCTTGCCGCCTGCCCGGTAGGCAGAACGAGGGAAGACGCTCCCCTCATGAGGGGCATGTTTGGTCGGCCCTCCCCCATAAACCCACATTCTGTGGTGGATGTCCTAATCAAGAGAAACCTAATTTCCTTGAAGCTTAGATAGAAACCTAATTTCCTTGAAGCTTAGAGTCCTGGGAGAAGACTAGACCTTTTCATGTTTTCAAACCTTTGTAGTGAATCATATGTTTTTCTAATGAGATACATCATGGATGTCACTCTCTCGCACCAAATCAAATGATGAGTATATTAGATATGTTCTAGAATCTAGATTATGTTTTGTCACCTTCAGCCAGGGGGTGCGCAAACAGAGAGCAAGATCTCTCTCTCTCTCTCTCGTCACAAAAAAAAAAAAACCACTTGTTTTTCTTTTAATATTACCTAAGCTACCGATCGATTTTAATTCGCCCATAATCGATCAGCAAAGATCCTGCTTCCCAGGGTTCACTAAATGGCTGTGTTTCAATCAATCCTTCAGGTCAGTGTAACTCAGCAGCTACAATGTATTCTTATAATTCTTCAGTAACATTATCTATTGTTACAGTTTGCAGCTCAAACGGCTGGGAATTTTGGCACCAAATTATCACAGGAAAGTGTTGCAAAGATCTTGCACTGCTGGGGACGTGTGTTTAAGAAACCCTGCTATAGGGTGCCAATTTTATTAAACCTCCATTCAAAATGGGATTAAGAGTTGAATTATATATATTTTTAATGATCTAATACTACAGAACTGATTTACTTATTTAAAAAAAAAATAACCTGTGTAGGATATTGCATGGATTGCTCCTTTTTTAAGGTTTTACCAATGTGGCAGCAAACACGTTTTCCTCAGAGGAAATGCTAGCCTTTAATGTTTTAAATTGTGATATTTATTTGTAAAGACCTCCTGCTACAGCATAAAGAAAGGCGTCACTGTAACCCATATAAAACATTGTTAAAATGCAAAATTTGCTCACACAAAAAGCTCCCTTTTGACATGGTATCGCGGATTGTATATAGCATTGTGCACTGCTATGGATACATGGGGGAAGGATGATTCTGGCCTGCCAGTGGTATTGTCTGATGCAGTGTCTATGAACCTTGCGTAGGAAAGTTCACCGCTCTGATGACATCATTCATAGAGGCCGTGATGATGTTATGGAATTATTGTAGGCACAGTGACTCGGGAAGCCAGTAACTGTCGCGGGGAGAGATGGACAAGGTAAAAGCTTGGTTTGTTCCTATACTTTAGTGCTTTGAAACATCTTAGGCTTGGTCAGTTCAAAACAGGTTTTTCAGTAAGGAACAGCATTATTTATATTAGACTTCCATACAGCCCTGAAAGGTGTATCCTTTTTCTAATCCCATACTGGCTCCAGATGCACAGTTTGGAATTGTATACATTTGATTTTTCTGACATGGGAAGTATGCAAAACTGAGGCCTTGTTAATCCCCCCCGAGTGGTCAGGACAGCCGTGGTGGTAATGGATCATGCCAAACTACACAGGGGGTGTGTGTGTGTGTGGTGTGTGTATAAGGGTGTGGTGTGTGGTTGTGGTTGTGATAAGTGTGTGG
>CM071568.1:27154061-27343304 GCA_036426205.1 Ascaphus truei | reverse complement strand
AGGTTTGCGGGAAAAGATCAACAGTATGTATACAATATTATAAGTATATATTATATATAATATATATATATATATATAACGATATATATATATATATATTATATATTCACAGCGTTTCTGTGTAGGGAGCATGCAGCTGGTGGGAAAACATTGCCTTACATTTGTGAAAAACAGACGGTGAATTGAACCAGCGCTTCTCCCAAGAGCTATCGATAAATGGGAAATAAATATAATAGTAAAAGTAAAATCTGTAAGGCAAAGGAGACTTTTGGTTATATCATTTGATCCAAATAATGAGAAGGCTGCTAACCACAACCAAGGTAAGTCTCAGTAGCAGTCCTATGCTAACTGTATACTAATGTAAAATAGTGGTGCCCACAAGGAGCGTGTGCTAAGGATTTAATTAGGCCCAACCATAAAACGTAAGCAAATATTATTTGATCAAATGATGTCACCAAAAGTCTCCTTTGTCTTACAGATTTAGTTTTCACTATGATATTATTTTCCCATTTATTGATAGCTGTGTATGTATGTATGTATGGGTGTGTATATACACCCATAATTATATATAGGTTGTTTAAAACTTGAACTTATGGATTAATAGGGCGGATGAAGGTGATGAAATGTAGTCACCAACACACATGATTCAATAGTGTTATTGTAATAAGTGCCAGGTAGGTGGTGTGGTGGGTTGTAGGAAACCATTTTGGCGATCTCCCAAAGCTGTTTTGTTTTAGGCTTCGTCCATAGTGCAGCCACGGCAGCACGCGCCGAAACGAACACTAGGATGGCAATCCAGTAGTGCATAGTGTCGTTCACATGCGCTAGAGGGAGAGCGGCGCTTCGCAATACAAACAAGTTTGTTAACAACGCGACGCCGGAGGAGCGCGGAAGCCTAGCACCGTTCCAATGTGGACAAAAGCTTAGGCGGGGACATGGTCAGCGCTTAGGTGCTGACCCGCGCTCACGCTGGCAGTGAGACCCTGCAGCCCAATGAGACGGGCTTTAGCAGGGGCTCGCGCACGCTTCCGCGGCTGTGCGGAAGGAAGGTAGCCAACAACATTTTTTTTGTTAGTTTAAGCGTCATGGGAGCAGCTGTGTGTGTGTGTGTGTGTGTGTGTGTGTGTGTGTGTGTGCGCGCGCGCGTGTGCGCGCGTGCGCGTGCAGCAGTGTGTGTGTGTGTGTGTGTGTATCAGTGTCTGTATCAGTGTCTGTCTGTGTGTCTGTGCAGGCCAGCAGTGGCTGTGTCTGTGTGGGTGTCAGTGCGTGGTCAGTGTCTGTGTTGGTCTGTCTGTGTGAGTGTCTGTAGGTCAGTGACTGTGTGTGTCTGTGCAGGTCAGAGAGAGAATGGGGGGTGGGGGAGAGAGAATAAAGGGGATTGGGAGAATATATGAAATCTGTATGGACATTCATAACTGTTTTATTTTACCTATAGGCGATAAATTTTTTAGTGGGTCTCGAAGGAGGAGTTCAAAAATAACAGGGTCACAGAAAAAAAAGTTTGGGAAACGCTGCTCTATACTACACCATGAAGAAGGAAGATACTGCTCACCATTGGGACATCATTTCTCACTACCAGATCATTCCATAAATGATTTAAAAATCTAAATCCTCAATGGAATGTTCAAACGCACCCAAGAACGGGAAACATTTGGACATCTGGATTAGAATGATAAGACTCTTTGACACCAAAACAAGAGGACTTAATGCGGATATGGGGTTTCTCACACACAATCACAATTGTTTGTAATTATCCTGCCTGCCTGCCTCGCTGCCAATGTTCTTAGGGCTGTAATGCATGCGCTGCTGTGCGCATGTGTCAATTATAATTCTGTGTCAGCCAGACGTTTGTATACTTGGGACGTGCGGGCGTGAGCGGCGACGCGGCAGACTACAACAAATACAAGAAAATTGTATTTTCACGCTGCTGCCACACCGCGAGCCAATCACAGCGCGGCCTAACGCTGTGATGTCAGAGGCACGCCCCCTAGCCGCGCCCGTCACCACTTGCGCTATAGCAACTAAACGTGCACGCGCAACGCCGGGCGCCCCCATGCGCAGCAGTGCATACTATATAACAAGCCTAAGGGCTGGGACCCGTTGCGCCCGGCGGCGCGGGCGGCCGCGTGAGCGTTCCCCACCAGCAGGGGAATCCTCCCGAGCCGGTCCCAGTCCCCCCTCGCTGCAGGGCTCACTACGCACTGTGACGCGTCAGCCGCCAGGGGATGCAAGAAAATTGTGATCCCGAGCGGTGACGCGTCACGTGGTGCGCTGATGAGCCAATCAGGGGCGGGAGCGGGAGTTGTCAGACAGCTTCCTCCACAAGGTAGGTGGGTGGTGTGTGTGTGTCTGCGTCTGTGTCAGCGTGTGTGAGGAGGGCATTTGTGGGGGAAGGGGGAGGGAGCTGCTTACCTTCCAGCAGCCCGCAGCAGCTCCCTCCTGTCCTGCAGACCGAGCCCGTGGAGGGAGGGGGGGGAGTAGCGGGTCCCTCCGTTCAAACCACGCTCCGGCTCCCGCTCCCTACAGACCGCATATCGCGGCCTGTGTCTGTCTGCAGTGCGGGTGCGCTGACTGAGGGAGCGGGGCCTTAGCCTTATCCACAACTTTCCTCCCCCCACAGCATACCCTCCCACCTCCATACTGTTACTTGTCATAGTTGTATTACTCTTCTAATTTCTTCAACCCCCCCTTTGCCACCCCACCTTATCTAAATCTCTGGGGGGTTTTCTGCTTTCCAAACCTCTGTTTTAGCCATAGATTCCTTTGTAAACCAGTATTGCTGACCTGAGGAAGAGAGGAGAACTCTCGAAGCTTGCATTAGTCCACAGCACTCCAGATTACAAAGAATAGAACGGATTTTAATAGAGGCGCATGAGACACGCTCATGTGCAGGTCCGACACGACGCTGGGGGGGGTTCGTATATTAATGAAATATTTTCTATTCTGGAGTGCTGTGGACTACTATATATCATACACATAATATCTGCGCATGTGAATGCAATACATAATGTATATACAATCC
Organism: Ascaphus truei; assembly: GCA_036426205.1. Taxonomy (NCBI): domain Eukaryota; kingdom Metazoa; phylum Chordata; class Amphibia; order Anura; family Ascaphidae; genus Ascaphus; species Ascaphus truei. The sequence continues at coordinate 27,340,282 of CM071568.1, read as the reverse complement.
AGATTATTTTATCATCCATATCATTCTTTGTATTTAATTATTCACATTATCCTATGGTAGCAGATTGTCGTGCTGTACCAGTCTGCTGTCTGAGCTGCAGTATGACCTCATCCTCTCTGAAGACCGCCTGCTTGCTGCAAGCTTCATTAGTGCTTATTACAGGGTAACACTTTGCTTCTACAGCAGTATTTCCCATATCATTGGATTGACTACAACACGTAAAAGTTGCCACTATAGAGCAGATGCTTCAAATTTGCTGATTTGTGTGTGGATTATTTATATATATATATATATATATATATATTATATATATATTATATTAAGGAGGGATTGAAAGTAGCGCCAAAATGACGTGTTGAAGTAATGTGAAAATTAATGAAAAATATATATATATAAATCCATTAAAATAAAAAAAAATTATATATATATACTAATGATGTTAATAAAAGTATAACATGTATTGTGCTCCTATTGGTGAATTACAATTTAAAACAACACATCAAATACATATAAAATACATGCGGAAAAGAAAAATTGTGTATAAAAACCAGTCCTTTAAATGGAAGTCCTTAATTGGAAGAATAGTGCTGGTATGAGGGGATCTCCGGCAGCTCTCAGATAGGATGAACCACATCCAGATAATACCTATTGGAGAAAAAGAAGAGAGCGCGCACGCCCCATAGCGTAATACAGTACATTTATTAGGAAAGGGGGGAAGGGAAGGGGGGGGTAGAAAATTCACTCACAAGGGTAAATTTAAAAACAAGCAGTGTGTGATATCACCGCCAATTCTGGTCACTCAGCATCCAGACCCTGCAGTCCAACTCTCACTTGAAGCTGCTGGAAGATGTTCTCTGGTGCGGGTGTCCAAAGGCTCCTTAAAATCAATAATGCAGTCTTTGAGTTCGGGTACTATCTCCAATGTTAGCTGTCCACAATGTGAATCTGCGCTCGATGCGGCCCGTCATGTGCTTGCGTGATGACGCAGTTCCGTTCCCTGACGCGTTTCGTCACTGACTGTGACTTTCTCAAAGGATTGCACTCTCATCTTTTTCTTATATATATATATATATATATATATATATATATATATATATATATATAAATATAGCTGTATGCTCATCTGCATGTCTTAGGCAGGTCTGCAACCCCGCCTTTCCCCATTATCACCCAGCATACAGCACTTCCACTGCAGCAAGGGATTCTGGGAAATGACATGCAAATGAGCACACAGTGTCACTTTTTGCCTCAATAACCTTTTTAACATGGTTCCCTATAGGCTTAAGCTTGCTGCATGTCACAGCTTTGAGCACAGCCAGGGTTAAGTGCATACCCAGAAAACCACCCACAGACAGCTGTTTCGACCTTGATGGCGCATCAGTGTGTGGGTTGATTTTATATATTATATTCTTATATTTTTCTATATATAATTACTATCTCTCATCTATATCTAATATATAATATATATATATAATTTTTTGTGTGTGTGTGTCCCTGCCACGGAAGATCTGGCCACTACATGGGTGAGTTTATTGCATAATAGCATGACACCTCTCTAGCCCAGGAGCAGACCCCAGGGGCTTGAGGCCCCAAGAGCCCCTCCCAATCTCCTTGACCCTCTTGTAGGGAAAAGGGAATCGCACTGTCCCATAATCAACCACCTAAATTTGGTGGAGTGTCAGCTTTTATACCCTGGGGAAGGGCTTGTAACCCCGCCCCATAACAGGGCAGGTCTAGGTACTGACAGGCATCACACCATATACATGTGACCCAGTCCGTTCCCTGCCCAGGTAAAGCGGGTGCTTTCCCTGGCCTTAGACAGCGCGCCGTCCGGGGGCGTGTCGGCGGGCGGGCCAGTGACGTCATGGAGCTGGTTCGCCCTCATTGGGTGAACCGCTCACGTGACCAGCCCTGCGCTCCGGCAAGCGCTTGATTTTAAAATTTCCCTAAGACCTACGCTTCCGCGCGCTTGCGGAAGCGTAGGCGAGCCCTTACTAAAGCCGCTCTCATTGCGGCTGTAGGGGCTCACTGGTAAGTACCAGCGCGCCTCAGCACGGCGCGCTGACCATGCCCGAGGCCTTATAGTGTTGAGGCCTGTAGAAGGCTATAGCCAGCGGCACTTGGCTACACATAGATACGCGCGCACACACACTATTGTTACTATTTCTCTAGATATGGTTATGAGGCTTTTAAGTTCTATATTGATCTTTAAAAAAAAAGTAGAGGTTGGCAACTTTTTATCCCCCCCCCCCCCTGTTTTATTTGCAACATCTAGAACAAAGATGGAAGATCAGACGTTTCCCCAAACTCTCTGCAGTCTTTGAATGTGTTAGGCTGCGCTTATAGTGACACAACGTCGCTATAAGCGCAGCCTTACATTTTTAAATGCTTTTTTTGTCAATTCTTTATAAACGCTGCGCGTTGCATGCTGTGGTTTTGGCTCGCTGGGGTTCTGAGTTAGGCTGCATCCATGGTGCGTGCGCGGCGTCACGCTCGCCTGTAGCTGCAGCAATACACGGCCTGTAGGAATGCGTGACGGAGGGCGTGCCGGGAGACGTCACGCGAGCGCTTCGCCCTAATTGGCTGAACCACGCACCGTGAGCCGGATGTCGCACGGCAAAATCACATGTATTTTATTTCTCGCGCACCTCATTGCCTTTAAGGCATTTTGATGGCGCCGCGCGGTTGTTCACTCGGTCGCGATAACCATGGACGCGGCCCTGGGGCTCGTCCATGCTGGCGAAGACTGGGTGGAGGCGTCCGCGCGTGGCGCGATCACATTGCTTTAATGCATTGACGGCGCGCGTGGGTGACAGCAGGAGGGGGCGCGACGGGCAGGTCACGTAAGCGGTTTGCCCAATGAAGGCAAACCAGCTCCGGGATGTCACAAACACCCCCTCTCCCCCCCCCACGGCGCAACTAACATGTCCTGAAAACGCACCTGCTTCACGTGGGTGACGTCACGGAGGCGCATGCCTCCGCGCGAGCAAAGGCTGTATGGCCGCAGCTTTACTGTGCACCACTTTGCAGGAGGGAAATACTTCAGTCTATAGTTGGTACTTTGCAGGGATTTCTTCTCTTGTATTTTATTTAATGGCAGAGTTCTCAGAGCTTCCTAAACACGGCTTTACTGTAATGTTAGCACTTCCAGCTGTGAACTGAAGGATGCCGGGCCATATCGCCTAAGCAGTGCAACTCCATAAGACACCTTTCCAACCCATTCACTTGAATAAGTTCCATAGTTACGAAGCCGTGCTGGAGGGTGTCTTATGTAGCACCGCTTAGTAAATATGGAACTTCGACAAGTAAATGGGTTGTAAAATTGTGTAGGGCACAACACTGCTTAGGCAATATGTCCTTTTATGGCCCATTCACTTGAATAGGGCCGGATGGTGTCTCCTAGAGCAGCGCTTAGTAAATATGTCGCCACCAACACACCTTCCACCTTCTCCCCCTGTACCTTATCTTTCCCCTTCCTTTTATAGACTGTAAGCTCCTTGGGGCAGGGCCCTTCTTACCTACCGTATGTTAATGTTTACTTATTTCCATCGTCCAACCCTATTGTACCGCGCTAGGGAATATGTTGTAAATACAATTAAAACAAATATCCCACTAAGCAGCCTATGCTGGAATTTTTACTCGGCCATCTAACACCATCTTTATCGTAGCACCCCTTTCCGGATGTAAAATCTGCTTGATGTTGAACTCTGGTGTCGCTGGTGGACTCGGCACTGCGGGGTTGAGGTCCCCGCGGTGAGTATTGTGTTACAGTTCAGTTGTTGTGACGTCGTCGCTGCTTCAGATCATGTTTTCAGTGGGTGTCGAGCCTCCAGATGCTGCGCTCCTGGTGAATCAGCAAGGTAGTATAATGCCATCTGCTGTCTCTCTTGCACATGGTGGTATACAGCAGTGCAGCGCAGCAGAGGGGATATAGAGCTGCTGAGCACACACATGCCGGGCATGTAAAAGAACATTGGGCAAATTGGCGCAGCATCTTTTTGTAGCCTCGTACACGTCCTTTTATGTTAAGCAGACACATGCAGGCAGCCACCTCTAGGGTGCAATCCTGGAAGTGTGTTATTCTGCTATGCAAGGCAGCTTGCCAAGGAGGCATACAGTTGAGTTGCCTATTGCACAGGGTTTTATGAATTGCCTAAGATCATACAGCATCCAAAGCAAGGATAGTAACTGAACCCAGGACTTTCCTTGTCCGACTTGGCTAACTAAAACACAAACAAGATGACATCTAGACCAGCGGTGCGCAAACTTTTTTTTGTTGCTGCGCCCCCTGCCTGCTCTCCCCCAGTGCGTGTGCGCCCCCCCTCCCCCTTTACCTATGTGCCGGTGTCAAATGACGCCGCATGGTCATGTGACCCCGCTGCGTCATTTGCCGCCATGATGACGCGTCACCCGAAGCCGGATGAATCTAGGTAAGTGCGTTACAGAGGCCTCGTGTGGTCCCCCGGCATTTAATTTAAATGCCTTGGGGAAGAGCGCGGGGCCTCTGTAACCGCCGCACCCCTAAAAAAAGAAACCTCTCGCACCCCTGATCTACACCACTGGAGTTGTCCTCCAATATGTTTAAAACAAACTATTGCGGATGTTTTTTTGTTCATTTTCAGCAGCGCTGTGAGGAGAAGGCATCCACACACACATAATAAGCCGGTGTAAGAGCACTCGCTGAAGCATGCTTCCAATATATCGCCAGCGATCAATCAAACGCATCAATTGGCACTCGCAATGTGGAGATGAGATTTATTAGAGGTGCATCCTCGCCTAGGGCCAGTCACTGTTAAGTGTGAAAGCGGTTACATCCAGGCGATTTCATGTTCCTTTCCCTATGCTATTGAAAAATATGTTGATTTGGGAACATGGTAATCCGAGGCCTGGGAGGAATCTGATTTCCCCCAGCTCCTCCCTTGTGTGCGCTGAGCATTGCACAGCTGCGGCCCCTCTGACAGGGGGGCTATGAGGTTCGGGAAACATTCGACAGACGAGCTGCTCCCGTTGGATAAAGAAACTTCATTTCCTAAGAAACCAAAACGGGCAAACGTTTGCTTTGAGCAGGGTTTCGTTTATTTTGGGGAGCTCCGTACATTGTAGAGCAGGCCTGCACTACTCCAGTCCTCGTGGGCCGCAAACAGGCCAGGTTTTCAGGATATCCCTGCTGCAGCACAGCTGGCTCAATTAGTGGCTCAGTCATACTGAGTAGGGATACTAAAGTAGGGATAGCCTGAAAACCTGGCCTGTTTGCGGCCCTCGTGGGCTGAAGTTGTGCAGGCCTGTTGTAGCGTTTACAAACTGAAGTATTGTGTGTAAATGAAGAGGGATTGCACCATTAAATCCGTCGCTGTGTTCATGCACTTCCCTCCGGGCGGCGTAATAAGATTCCTCAATCGTTGAACTCCTTGCATAACATTTTGGCCTCGACACGAAATGATGACATATTTTTGGACAGCGTTAGAGGACGTTACAGTATGTTAATATAATTAACTATGAGGTTTACCTTGACACAGTAGCCGCCTTATCATTTTGTTTGCTAAAATAAGTAAACAAGTGTCTTGTGCTACGGAAGCGTTGATGGCCTTGAATTGCAGGCTTTATGCAGCACGTTAAGTAGCATTTAGAGATAAGAAATGGATTGTAGCCTAACACGAGAAGGAAACGGGAGGATTCAAAAGGACGTGCTTTGGTCGTGTTGTGTTTATTCCCCATTTGCTATTGTAAAGTTCACGGATGTGACCATATCTGCTGACGTGTGATATTAACAAATATTGTGTAACCCTGTAACTTTATTGAATACTAAAACAAAAAAAGTGGTTGGGGTACCTGTAGGCGCGTCGTACCCATGTACTATACATCAGGGTGCATTAATAAAGCAGACATTTACATACAGTACTGCATTATATTTAGACTAGCTGTTAAGCAGACGCAGATATAAAAGGGAAAGTGTGTGTGTGTGTGTGTGTGTGTGTGTGTGTGTGTGTGTGTCTGCACATTCAGATCTTGTGTTTATTGTTTTTTCTTATTTTCATTTTTTAAACATTTTATTTTATCAGCATATTTAAGTCCTGAATGTTAAAAAGAAATAAATACAAATAAACGTGCTGCTGCTTTGATGTCATTTATGATCCAGGAAATTCCAGGGACTGTACACATCAATGTAATTTCACGTAACTTTTTATTCTCACTAGGTGGCAGGTTATGCATTGTAATTAAATGATCAGTGCGTCTAACCCCGGCGATGCATCATTGCTAAAGAAACTCCGTAGCAAAGAGAAGCTTCGTAATAAATGAATCGCTCCTTTCATACCCCCTCCCACTGTTACCAAATGGTACCACTAACAGGGTCATAAATGACATCACAGGAAGTGGTCAGCAGAGATGCAGATCGCTTAAACAAGAAAGCACCAAGTTTATTACTGGGTATGATTTAATTTTGGTTATTGTAATGTAGTTCCCGTTCTTGATGTTTTTTACAGGCATAACCCGCATTAACGTACGCAATGGGACCGGAGCATGTATGTAAAGCGAAAATGTACTTAAAGTGAAGCACTACCTTTTCCCCACTTATCGATGCTTGTACTGTACTGCAACCGTCATATACGTGCATAACTGATGTAAATAAGGCATTTGTAACAGGCTCTATAGTCTCCCCGCTTGCGCACAGCTTCGGTACAGGTAGGGAGCCGGTATGGCTGTTCAGGACGTGCTGACAGGCTCATGCGTGAGCTGCCGTTTGCAGATTGGGGGATATGTCCTTACTCGCGAGTGTACTTAAAGTGAGTGTCCTTAAACCGGGGTATGCCTGTATTACCTTTACATTGGTGGTTTCTGACAGGAGTTTGTGAGGTGACTCCAAGGGGTTCACCAATATAAATATATAATGGCATTACAGCGGGTTCCTGAGCCCATGAGGGGACTGTGCACTGAGTAAGGCCCCAAACTGCACCTTAGTTGAGGGGTCAATTACAGCAGGAGCTTCCAAAGTCGCTCCCCACAATGTGTGGCACCCACAGTGATAAGGCATTGTGCGGTGTAACTGTGAAATCTCGCACAGTGATCGGCCGCTATGCTGTCTGCACACACTGAGCTGCAGTTTGGGGCCTTTATTAAGCATGTGCTCTTCTCCCCCCCCCCCCCTCCAACAAGCTTGAGATACTATACCTCCTAGGATATGTGAAACTATTTTGTTATAAATAGTCTGAATTGGCAAAATGAATTTAAAAAAGGGTTTCTCTTAAGCTGACTTGTAGCCTGCCTTTGCCAGCACATCAAGTGTGCTTGTGCAGTGAAGCCTCTGTGTTAGGCGCGGCGGTGTGCACCCTTTTGCTGCCAGACAGGCTTGCGCACCGTGCTGCACACTCCTCCTCCAGTGACGGGGTTAAAAGTACATTTATCCATCGCCACAATTGTGAGGTGAATTCCTTATATTTCTGACTTCCTTTTTTGGGGGGGGAGGGGGGCTGCCTATGAATTGCGATATTTGGGGGAAAAGGTGTGTGTTGCAGGATTTAAAGCATCAGGTACATTTGGAGGCTAATATATAAAAAGGTTATTTTCGTGTAGTTTAGAGGATTACTCAGTTGATCTTATTCTAGGATACATTTATAGCCTCTGCTTTTCTGTAAAAAAAACAAACTGAAATATGTAGAAAATGTGCAAAATTAGACCATCTATAACCTTAATATGAAGACTTTATTTAAAAAAAAAATACTAATAATAATGAAAAGGTGGGGGGGGAGGCCTCAGGTTTTGTTCTTCGCTACTTCCTGGGGTGTATATGTTCACTAAAATGCTGGGGAGAAGAATATTTAGCAGGTCGTTTTCTAGTTTAACAATTTATATACAGTAGTTTTATTATAGTTTTAAAAAAAATGCTACATCTTTTCAGGTTATGCATGGCATCCTCCCCTTCATATACATATGAGAGTGCATCGGTTATCCTTGAAGCATTTTACTGTCTCAGTCCTAACAAGACCATTTTGTGCTGCCAGCTGACAGTGGTAACTTGTGGTTACGACTACTGGTTCCTTGCAAATGTACTTTTTAGCAATAGCACAAACCTTTTGAGATGTACACAGTAGTCTGCTTTTAATGTCACTAATAAAATATATGAGCTTAATGAGTTAGTAGACGACGTGGGATATCATAATTTCCAGAATACTTATGTTATACAAACCAGCATATGTATAAGATGCTAGGCCCTTCTCCACATTAAGATCAGGCTTCAACTGTCTATTGGCCCTTACTTAACAACTTTAACAACTGTTAAATCTAAAGGCAAATACATTATTCCAGGGGTGGACACCAATATAAAATACGTAGGAGCCAGCATTGTGTTAGGTGCTGGGGTGGGGGGATGGTTGCAGTCCTGGCTAACCACCCAACGGTGGGGGGGGAGGGCGTTGTGTGTGTGTGTCAGAATGACACACAGACATGCTCACACACACACACACACACACACCCATTGCCACAGTGTGCATTGAGAGCAGGAACGGGAAGAGTGCTAAAGGGCTCCAACTAGCTCTGCCCTCAGCACTTGCACTGCCCCTGCCTCCTGCTCTCTGATGTATATACCCTCCCCCCTCCTCACTGAGCAGAGGTGACTTGACCTGCCAATCAATCACTGCCGCTGCCAGTCCTAGAGCATCAGGTCTGGCTCTGATGCTGCTAGTGAGTGCTGCTGCTGGTTGCAGCGTTGATTGACGGGTCAGTCATCACAGCTCACAGCACAAATGCCAGGGGGAGGAATTTTAGGTGCCTGGAATTTTTCCATCCCTGCATTATCCTATGAATTACTTCCCATTTCGGTGTTAATTTTTTTTAAATGTAAATGGCATTCAATATATAGCTAAACACTTGTTGTTCTGTTTGCAGGTGCGCAGAAAATCTATCCCTATGCTGATTCAAGATAACCAGAGTTGGCCCTGGAATATTCTTGGAGTATAAAGTCAACATTACCTACAGAATAATTTTTTAGATCAGATTTTTTTTTTACTGCACGATTTAATAGGACTGAGCGACTTATTTGGATATTGTAACATATCTGTAACATGGCCAGCAAAAGGAAGTCGACAACGCCATGCATGGTGCGAGCAACTGAGCTCATTGATCAGGATGACCCCGAAATTGATGACGTCAGAGATAATATTGCAGATACGCCATCTCCAGAAACTAAAGATGATTGGGCGCCGGAGAAAGAGAGAGATGTGAAGGACCGTGAAATGGTCGAAGATAAACCACCGCCGGAAAATCAATCTAAAAAGCTTCAAGGGGGGTATGAGTGTAAATACTGTCCCTACGTAACACAAAATCTCAATGAGTTTACTGAGCACGTGGATATACAGCACCCAAATGTCATTCTCAATCCTCTTTACGTGTGCGCTGAATGTAACTTTACAACCAAAAAATATGATTCTTTATCTGAACATAATTTGAATTATCACCCCGGAGAGAGCAACTTCAAGTTAAAGTTGATGAAACGCAATAATCAGACTATTCTAGAGCAATCCATTGAGGGGAATCTCCACGACGCCAGCAACACTGAAGACCTCTTTGAAAATGACGACCACTTGTCTGGGATTTCGATAAGTAAAATGCCGATCATGAAATTTGGAAAAGTGAGACCAGATGTGAAGAAGGTGGTGAGGAAGCCAGAGGATGGACTGCTGGAAATCCAATTCAAAGGAAACTCCACTCTTCCAGAAACGAATGGCATTTCAAATGATCTGCGTCATGATAGTTTGACTCATGTTATGCCCTCTGTGCAACTTCCACCCAATGTTAACCTTCTTCCCAAAGTCCCAGTGCCTCTGAACAGCAACAAATATAATTGTGCTCTGGACACAAATGCAACCTTGATCAACTCATTCAACAAATTTCCTTACCCAACACAGGCTGAGTTGTCCTTGTTGACAGCAGCATCTAAACACCCGGAGGAGCAAATCCGAATTTGGTTTGCTACCCAGCGACTGAAGCATGGTATAAGTTGGTCTCCAGAGGAAGTAGAAGAGGCAAGGAAGAAAATGTTTAATGGCACCATACAGTCTGTTCCCCAAACTTTCACCGTCTTTCCAGGCCATATAACGACTACAAATAAAGTTTCTCAACCTATTTTTCAGACCGCTTTGCCCTGTCAGATACTTGGCCAAACCGGGCTGGTCTTAACTCAGGTAACAAACACACCTGCAGTTTCAGTCCCTTCAATGCCAATTAATGTTGCTGGCTCTTCCAATCAAAGCCAGAAACGCACCTTACAGAGCCCACAAGATACTCCAGAACCTAAACGCCAAAATACCACACAGACTCCATCACCAGCTACACCCAAGTTGAATGTCATGCCCCAGCCACTCCCCAATGACCGTAAAAAGACCAAGGAACAAATAGCTATCCTGAAAGCTAGTTTTGTAATGAGCCAGTTTCCTGATGACACAGAAATCTATAGGCTAATAGACATCACTGCGCTGTCTAGGAGTGAAATTAAAAAGTGGTTCAGTGATCATAGGTATAGAAGCCAGAGAGGCATTGTTCATATCACTAGTGAATCCATAGCCAGAGACAGGGTAACAGTTGCCAGGTCTGGACGTAGTTACCATACATACCGAGAGTACACACCGCAAAAACTGAAAGAGACAACAGATGAACAGCTGAGATGTCTTGAAACCAGCTTTCTTAAAAGTTCTTTTCCAACCCAAACAGAAATGGATCATCTAAGAGCAGAAACAAAATTGAGCAGAAAAGAAATTGACATGTGGTTCTCAGAAAGAAGAAAAATTAGGGATTCTATGGAACAAGCAGTTTTGGATTCAATGGGGGCAGAGAAGTTAATAGATGAACTAGGACGTGTGAATGGAACTGCCCCTCAAGACGGGCAAATGCCCATTTCTCATTTATCCAGCTCTTGGTCGCAACCTATGGCGCAGTTCAAATCTAAACAGGAGCAGCTTCACTTGCTAAAAAGTACATTTGCAAAAACCCAGTGGCCAACACCGCAACAATATGACCATCTGGCTACACAGACGGGTCTTGTTAGGACTGAGATCGTAAAATGGTTCAAGGATAACCGATGCGTTCTCAGAACAGGAAGCCTAAGATGGATGGACCAATACAAGAAACATTACGAGCGCGCGCTGGAGGAGAGAAAAAAGTTTATAAAGATGGTTGCGGCAAAGACGGGCAAAGACGTTCTTGAGAGATATTTCCAGGAATACAGCCAACTACATGAAGAGGACTTGGACCTCCTGGTTGTCAAGTGTAAAATGAGCTATGATCAAATTAGAGCCTGTTTTTTGGAGATACAGCAAAAAGCAGTTCTTGAAGAATTGGAGAGCAGTAATCAAGACGATCAACTGATGGCTGCAGGTGACGACAAGGACTGGGTGAAGATGACTATTGGAGATGAAGGGGCCATCTCAGACGGTGGAGACAGCTGGAGCCAGACTGTGCATGATGCCCAAGAGGACACACCTGATTATGATTCTGGAAGTGCACCTACAGACAATTCGCACATTTAATCAGGTAATGCTGGTGCAAGCAACCACACACCTTAACATTATGTAGCGCTGACCACGTGGTCCACACACTGTGAAATACAAATCTATAGACCACCAGCAGAAGCTGAGGATTTCTAATCTCCTCTGCTGCAAAGAGGTTAATTGGGAAAAGCACGGAAGCAAAACATGCATTTATTTCCCTAAACTACAAACGTGCGTACATTTCCCCAACCCTTAAACTAAATGTCCCGGTTTTTTTTTTTTTTGGTTTTTTTAAGAGAAATTGTATCGTCCGTTTTTGGAAGTGGATACAATTTGTCAAATACAATTAAAAAAAAAAAGAACCATACTGATCCAAGCACAGTGAGGCACCGTTTCCTACCACACCAAGAACTGCCAGAATAGAATTAGAAATGTCGTCTTGAAATGTGCGTTCACAAAAAATTTGCCGGGGAGTTGCAAAAAAAAAAAAAAAATGGCTTTATATAAAGGGCAATGTTGCATAAATGGGGGGGGGGGTCTTTAACCTAAACATTGAATTGTGTGGGAAATTTGATTGGCAAACTACCTCAAATCTTCGCAAAATCTGTTTGCGCGAAAAAGGGCAAATTTCCTTGCTGGCGCATATTTCTCACGTCTCTATTCAAGCAATGCCTTTTAATATATAGGTATGCACGATACCTTCTCGAGTGCTATGTTTGCGTACAAAAATCTTTTTAGGTAGCACAATCTAGGAGGGTGGCACCTTCCTTTTACTTCCTTTTTAAAAAAATGGATTGTACACTATTATTCATTGACCTCTTCTCAGGCCTGCTAAATGTTACAATTAAAGATGAAGCCACCATAGTCTTTGTGACTTGGAACGAGCGCCACATAGCTGGTTCACCAAAATTAAAAGGCCAGGTTTGGGGACTTTAGGAGGAGAAGATACAACTTTCTGTTACCCTGGTTGGAAAAAGAACCACCCTCTAATTTTTTTTTTCCTACTCTGTTCCATGTAACTCAATGTTGATTTAGTATGAATATTTAAACATTGAATCCATGCTTATTAGTTTTGAAATCTGAAACTCACGAGATCATCATTCTAAATTGAAGTATCTGTGTTACCTCAGTATTAGGTAACCCCATTTTTTTTTTTTTTTTTTTTTAAGGACCATCAATAATTAGTCCAAATATTAAAGGTATTGCCTAATTTTTTGCACTGGAACTGAGGACATAAGCCAGTCATTGTATTGTGACACGTGTTCCAAAAGAGTAACCATTTGTGTTCTATTCTCTCTAAACTGCTACTTTGCAACTGTAAAACCATATCCACAATAGAGTATTCTAAATAGGGTTTGGAAGTCCTACAACTGCTCTGTATGTAATAAAATCAAATACACCTGCACATCCTAAAGCTCCCTTACCCCCCCTCCCCCCCACAATTAACAGTATTTGGACCCTGTTAAAAGACCCATAGAACATTGGCTATTCCTTTCTTGCCAGTATGTAAAAAAACCTAATCTTTTGTGAGAAGGTTTTATTCAAATTAATTTTCGAGCATTCGGAAACGGGAAGTAACACATTTATGAGGTAATGCCATATACGCCGAAGTATATGGTGTCAGAAAAAGTCTACGTATGAATAATTACCAAGCGATTTTCAGAAGTTTGATGTCCTTGTCATTTTTTTCTTCCAGATGAGTGGATCGGCCATGTCCTCCTGTTGGGATATGCCTTTGAAGATGATATAGATATATTTTCCTACTCCAGTCGATTATAACGAAGATGGGATTCTCGACCCTACCTGGGCACAGCACTCTGTCTCTTGGATTATAAACATGGAAAGTTCTTTTTGCCAAAGAACTACTACTGCATTCATAAAAAATACACACCTCTTGTAATATTCTTCTACCTGCTACATTGGAACCGACGCTGAAGTGGGAGAGAATTTTTTTTTTTGTTTTTGTTTTTTTTATTTGACAAAGATACATTTGCAAATATTTTTTTCTTTTTTGATGTTTTAGTTATTTAGAATTAGTAACCACTAAGGCGTCTCTTTTCCCCCCCCCCCCCCCCCCCTGTATTGTGTATATACACTATATATATTTTTTACTCCATATTATTGTGGGTGGCACTGCCCGTGCCAGGGGTGGCTTGTATTTTGGGGGCAACGTTTGTCAGATTCGTTCAACTTGCCCAGGGGAGAAACGCTGGATCAAACTTGCAACTTCTGCAAGAGGGAGAGCCAGCTGCGGAGTCCTCCGTAACCCGTCTGCTGCCAGTGGCATGCAGAAGGGTTAATACAAGTTTATCCTGGTTGGCTGCAAACTTAATGGACATTAAACCTCAAAAGGGCTTCCTGGTGGCTTCAAATTAGTTGAGGCATTTTCATATACCGAGGAAAATGTAATGCAAGTCACTAAGAAGACTAGACATGAAATTGCATTTTGTTTAATTTTTCAACTTTTTTCTTTTGTATGGAGTTCCCCTAAAAGCGCTGGAGCACAACTACAGACTGTTTTGTTTTTTCCCCCCTTGTTTCTCCTTCCCCCTCTCCTCATTTGTAGGTTTAGTTTACCCCATCCAGTGAGTGCACTTTCGGAATATCTTTGTTTTTGTTTCCCCTCCCCCCCTCAAATTACCTTGAATATGTTGAAATAAGAATAGTCGTGTTTGGGGGGGGGGAAATATCCTTATTTCAGTATACTGCACAAATATACTAGGAAATTTGAATAAAACATTTTTTTTTTTAACCGGTTACTCAACATTCTTTGTGATCACTTATGGTTGGGGTGTGTGTGTGGGGGGGGGGGGGGGTGATGAAAATAATGCTAATATGAATGGATTTGAGAGGAACCCTAAATCACACTAAGCATATTGGCTGAATATGGTGAGCAGTGTGGATGAATGGGGTATTGTGGTCCTGATGTCTGGGCGTTTTAATATCCTTGGGGTCAGTGGTCATTCCTGGCCGGGCACCTGGGAAGTGACAAAACAGGTGTAAGTGTGTTAACCAAAAATTCAATATTGCTATACAACAGTGTGACGGTGACGGGGTTAACCAGGCTCATCAATAAAGGTCAAGCCCACTTGGTTACCCCTGATCTGTGTGTTGGGGTCCTAGAGTGTCAGCTCTTGGACCCAGATGTCCTAAATGCATTACTGTGACTGCAAATCTGAAAGGAAGAACTACTATCTACTACTATCTACATACCTCCTGGTTGTACTTTACCATTATCAACACCTTTGTACTGTATAAGTAATTCACTTCTATATATATAAGTTGTTTGTAATCAACTATTGATTTTAAGATCACATATTGCATTAGTGCTTTTTCACTCACATGAGGTGTACACAGGTGGATCGCTCCCTTCCAACTCCAAACCAGAACTGCAAATTATGTGACATTAAAGATTTCTGTGTGGTTTGCTTTTCCTGGGATGCTGGGACCGGGAGATTTCTAGGCTGTGAGTTTCAGGGTGGGTTTGACGGAGAAACTTCTGTCAGATTGCGTCTATATAGCGGGGTTCCAAAGTTACCGGAGACCCCAAAAATGTACCCGGGGTTCAGGTTAGATTCCCGGCTACATTGAAGCGTAGTGCTCCGGTCAAAACCCTACCATGAAAAGCGCTCTGCAACTCAGCCCTAGGATGTCCTGCTTCAGCACAGACCAGAAAAGGTCAAATGAGGCACAGGGAGGAAAAGGGTAACTGAAACAGTCATGGGGTCCCCAATATAAACAGGAGGGGCTGCCCAGTTCTTACCCAGGTCACCCTCATTCGGGGATAAGGAGTTGAGGGTTAAATCCAGCCCAAAAATAAAACTGAGCAGGTTTTTATTAAAATAAGAAGTTTATTTATTGAGTGTCAGAGATATGGCTGGTGGGAGAAAAAAACAGAGTGAAAACTGTATCTAACACCCCAAATACACTTAGCACACTTTAATAAAGAAGAATAGAAAAATATAGGTTATTAAAGGTGGTATGTTTTAAAATGTTATATACTGTGTCCATGAAACAAAGCAGGGTCTTCTTCCCTCTCCTAGCCACCTGGTCGTTGGTGCTGGTGAGTCTAACCCTTGGTCATAGATGAAAAGGGCACTAGATTGCTAGGGTTGTGAAAGTCCTTAAAATGAGTTGGTTGTGTAAGTGCCTGTGTCCTGTCATGAAAGACCGAACCCCCCTTGCCAAACTAGACCGAGTGGAGCCCCGCACTGTGGGGGGGCAAAGGGATAGAGAAGAATATTTTGCCTGCCCCTGGGAACACTCAGGTGTTTGGGGAAACCCTGTCTAGTGGTCTCGGATTGGTTGCTAGGGAAATTGCTAAGGTTTGTTCATTGGGCTGCAGGGTTTCAGGGAATGAATACTAGAGGTTTTAAAAACTCTGACCTAGCTCAGATTTGGCAGATTCCCCAGAGATTCCTAAGAGAGGTTTTTTCCCCCCCTCAGTGATTCCAATGGATTCAATGTTTGTGCCAAGATTTCAGAAGTCCATTTTGCTATAAGGGCAAGAACGGGTCGGACCGGACCCAGAGACGCCTTACTGAGATTGCAAGGAAAAATGCTGCACGACTTTTTAAACCGGAATGTTTTCTATGTCCCCACTTGAGCACTGGACTGTTTTAACGACTTTATTTCAACTAGGAAAGTCAGTTTGTCAACCACAGACCCCAAGTAAGTGTATGTTTTTCTGTCTATTGTAATTCAATGTGTGTTTGCCTGTTTCTATGGTATAAATTACCATTTATTTTACTTATTGGCTTTGCTCAATGATATGATCCCGGGATTAAATGTGTAAATACCTGTCCCCCCTGACAAACAGTGAAATGGAGTATGAAATATTATAGTGTGATCAATTGGGGACTAACAGAAAGGTGTATATAAAAAATACCACAAATAAATATACTTTCCCTCAAACAACTGAGCTGTTGCTAGGAACTGGAACCTTCCCCAAAATTGAATATATAATGCAGCGTAATTATGGAAAGATAATCAAAAATACAATTGGTTTGCTACATGGGGTGTGTATATCCCACCTACTAGTGTAAATTCAAAAATTAAATTAAGTGAGTACTTTTAAGATATTAACAAATGTAATTTAGCTGTATGGTATGTGATACAAAATGTATAAGAAAATATATAGTGACAATATATTATTATATATGATAATAAAAAAAAAACTTGGAAAAAATTATTTATTGGGAAAAATGTGTATAATCACATCTAAGGTGCCCAATATTGATGGAAGAGAAAATGCTTAGAAGGAATTTTTTTATCAGATTCGAGTTCTTGGTTTTCTTGTAGGGGTGTAGAAAATTGGATCCAATTTCCACTGCTTCTTCAAATTCATTGACAATAACCGAGAAAAGGAAAAAAGGAAGGAAAAACACACCAACATTGTAATATGGTTTTTACCAAGGATACAAAAACTTGTTCTGGGATTAGAAACACGTACAATAAACATTCTTGAATACACATCTCATAGCGAGCGCATCTTTTTTGACTAACAATTTCTCATGAGTGCCTGATATTGCTCCAGCCGTCTGAACACAGCGTCACTTCCGGTTCCTCGTGCTGGTGTGTTGGCTGCTCTCCGTATCTCTGCTCCTTCAATCCAACAGGGTGCCTACTGTGGCTCCGACCGCTCGCACACAGTGTCCAGTGTGTGTATGTATATCTTTTTATTTATATAGCACCAGTAATGTACATAGCGCTTCACAGTACTGTGACTTCCGACTCCTTGTGTTAGCTCTTACCTGTGTCTCCACTCCTTCAATTCAATCCTATGCGTTTCGCAGTTAACACCACTTCGTCTGGGAATGGATTCTTGTTACCGCTCCTATCATTTTATAGCTCTACTTACTGTCCCTCTCATTTGTCAATTATTGTGGGACCACGAAGGAAAACATCTATTAAGGAATATGAAGTCCTTCCAAGAAATCCTCACACTCAAATGTATTATTAAAATCATCTTTAATGGTATTCAAATATAAAAACAACACCTTAAAGATGTTCATTATTGATTTAATTCATTCAATTGGCAATTTAGTGTGAAGCTTTTCCTAAGTGTTACAATATTGATACACATTTGTTTTATACAAATAGTTAAAATGCACCATTTATACAAAATAATACACATTTAATATAACATCTCTTCGTAGATACTCCTATAATAACATATCCTTAATTCAGGTCAAGTAATATTCTCTATATCAAACTAATGACACTAGATCTATTTGAATTATATACATTATATTATCTGTACGTGGGACATTCTCTAATTTATAACATTACTGAAAAACATGCCATAAGATTAAGGACTCCAGTGGTCCAACTCAAGGACAATACAACCCAGGGACCAGAGTCCATATCGCCGCCCATCAATTCCCTCCACAACCAATCTTTTTTTATTAATTGTCACAGCCGGCACGGTCCTGGTCAGCCTTATTACACAAATACAAATAGTACATGTGTATATTTAAAATATTGAAAGAAATAATTTTATTATAAAACCATTATACCATATAAAAATACCACTTATGTGCGCATTCACATGTCTCGCAGGTCCTCAAATCTGCCTTTCCCCACTATCTCTTGGCATACAATGCTTCCACTGCAGCCAGGGATTCTGGGTAATGACATGCAAATGAGAACGCTCCGTGTCACTTTTTGCTTTGTGTCCATTTTAACACGGATAAGCTTATGCCTGCTGTAATACTCAGCTTTTTCAGCACAGCGTGGGCTATGGCAGTGCCTAGCGAATGTTTCTATAGAAACCAAATGCTGTCAAGGGTTTTTACCATCTTTCTCATAGTGTTTTATGGCGTGACTAAATGTGAACTCTTGTCCGTTCATGCAGGCCGATTACACAAAACCCCAAAAAGTGTTCATTGCTAAACGGGTTATGCTGCCAATATTAGGGGAAGGACGGGGAGTACAGGCAGTCCTCGGTTATCCGACACAATGCGTTACTCAAAATGGCGTTGGATAGCGGAAACGTTGTAAAGCGAAACACGCTTTCCCATAGGAACACTGTTTAAATGAAAGGTTCCGTTCCTGAAGGCATTTTTAATGCTAAAATACACAAAATATTTTACGCAGACAATAAGATATGCAGCACACACATAAATTATATAGTGCATATACTGTATTTTATATATATATATATATATAGTATAACATAATATATAATATATTATATAATATATTATATAGTATAATATATATTATATATACATAAACAACTTTGCACAGCGTTGTAAGAGCGTTGGATAAGCCGTTTTGGCGTTGTAAAAATTCAAGCGAAGCGTTGTAAAACGAGGACTGCCTGTATCAGATAAATCGAATTATGCAGAATCCAGTTAAAGTCTGGCTCTGGCTGTGGAAGCATTTGCTCAACACAGACATCAGACAAAAGGGAGCAGCCAGAGGAAATCAAACCCTTCCCAAGTCTGTTTACAACCTACCTTTTAAATATACTTATTTATAGGTGTCAGATTTGGGGGGGAACTGCATCAATTGCCCAGATGGGACCCCCTTTAACAGACTGAATCACACAAGTGGGTTCTTTATCTCCTTCCATCAGCAGCTGATTTGTCCCTCTGTATCCCTGTGTGGTGTATAAACAGACGCCCAGCGTCCTCACGATAGACCCAGTAAGGATGACGGACAGCCGCAGGGAAGATGTCAAATTTGCAGTTTATTGATTAAAAAAAATGAGAGTATCAAGTTACTCACATGTGGAAAACTCGTCTCCGGTACACGCATCCACTCTCGGCACTTCAACCCAGTGTGTTCCTGTTCCCGCGTCCGGTCGGCAGGACTGCGAGCGAAGCGCTCGTGGAAGCGGTGGGGGAACACCTGTCACATACAACTAAGGACAAACATGCACAAACGGATACAAAGAGGTAATGAGGGCCCTGCACTTGAGACCTCACAGAATACAGCAGGGGTGCAGAATCTTCTCTCCCTGCGCCCCCCTGCCTGCTCGCATCCCCCACCCTGCTCGGCTCTGGCGTGAAACGACGCAGCGTGGTCATGTGATGGCACGTTGCCATGGCAACGCAACGCCGTGGCGTCATTTGACTCCCGGGTTACCATGACGACGTGTCGCTGGAAGCCAAGGTAAGTTAGTTACAGAGGCCTTGCGCGGATCCCCCGGTATTTCATTTAAATGCCTTGGGGGAGAGCGTGGGACCTCTAACCACCACACCCCACCCCCCCTAGAACATCTCGTGCCCCCCCAGTTTGGGCACCCCTGGTCTAGAGGGAACATGTTGAAGCAAAAGGTAAATTGCCTGCTCGATGTGGGATAGAGTGTGTAACAGGTTAGAGTTGTCATATAAGATCCTTTGGCAATTAAAAGGCATCACTTTTACCTTGCATTTGTTTTAGTCTCCTGGGAGAAAGTCTTTATGCTACAGGCTCATGTGGTATCCTCTTCCACATGCATAGAGTAGCAGGTGCTAATAAGGCCAGTTGGCAGTGGTGGGTTGAATGAAATGAGGTCTGGATCGGAATAGGATGTTTAGGTGTGGCAATCCGCCGATCAGCTCTAGGGGACAGCTAGCTGCTGGCCATTTCACCGCGAAGGTAAGGGGTAGAGGGATTCGTGTTAGTATTTGGGGTTCACTTTAGGGGTTTTAGGGTATGGGGGCAAGGTTAGGGACTTGCCTTCACAGTGAAATGGCCGATGGCTAGCTGTGGCTGATTGGCGGCGGCAAGATGGCCATGCCGGAATGTCCTAGACCCGTCTGGACAAGTTGACATTTTTTCAGAGGTAAATGAGAGGCAGTCATAGAAACAATAACTTGGATCTCAAACTATTGATTTTTTACATCCACATCCATAGAGTGGGAACTTTCTAACACACAGGAGCAGCAACCCCCCATGAAACCAGAGCTCAACTGCGCTATTGTCAGCCCCATGAACCGCTCCTGTTCCTAAGATACTTACCGGTGAAGTTACCGGGTTTGGCTCTCTACAGAGGGAAACAAAATGAATGCCAAATCTCATTCCAATAGGAAGCTGCAACATCATCTGTGGCAGCTTCTTATTGGACAGCCTTTAAAATCCTGTGACTTCCGGTTATGGCACCGGCAGAGAGAGGCATGTAGTGAGGAGCTTAGCTCGCCCTTAGAGGGAAACCCGCCTCCAAAAAATTAGCTGCGACTAGAATAGAAAAACACCGGCAGCCTCCCACGTACATCTCTCTGATCATCCACTAACGCCCACGGCCTTCCACGGACCACAGAGATGTCCCACAGTTTACTGCAGCTCCTGGCGGTCCTCGGTGGCCTCCAGCAGGCCTCCGCGATTGCAGACAGCTGACTGGTGAATCAGGAGGCAGGTTGCGGCTTCTGGACGGCCTCAGCTACTGCTCCACAAACTCTACATTTGGTGCAGGGCGTCAGCTCTTGCAGACATCCGCAGACCCACAGTGGCCTCCCGCGGCCCGCCCCAGTGTATTGGGGCCTTCATCTAACCCATGTAAACATCCACAGTCTGTCACAGCATCCTGCAACCATCCGCAGCTGTCCCTGAAAACAAGCAACAAGGACTAAAATTCTGCAACACAGATATACCTACAGCCCTCCACAGATATGGCTCTACCTACAGACCAAAGCAGACAGCCACAAATTTCTCCAACTCCAAATAACCAACTACAGGCCCCCCTGGACCAAATAGACAATCGGTCTATGGAAAAATACTTCCCCAGGCAGCAATCCATGGCGCCAAAACAGCAGAGACAGGAGAAGGTGGACAAACGGAAGGAAAGCTCGAAGATGGCGGATGAAAGCCATGAGGCAGATATGTCTGACACATAAGCTGCAAAATCAGACCCCAACATTCAAAACACCACAATAGGCTACAAAACCCTGGCAAAGGCTGTGGCTGAGGAGCGCATGCCAAGGTTTCAACATAAATGAATAAGGATGATGTTTGAATCTAGGTACTAGACGACCAGTTGAGTGTTATATTTGACGGTTAAACAACACAGAAACTTGAAGGAGACACATAGTAATTGGGAAAAGAAAAGAGAGAAGGGGTGCTTTCCGAGGTGAAGGGTACGAATGTACCTAATCAGCAGTGGCAAATTTCCAAATAGGTCCGGGCGGCAACATTTTGGGGCGGCATACAGAGGCCCTGCTCTCTTGCCCACTAATTGCCGGGGAGAGCGTAGGGCCTCTGTAAATGTCTCTTACTTTTTCCTTCGCGTCGACTGCCTACTGCAGCATTGCAGTATCAAATGATGCTGCGATGTCACTGTGATGGTGAAGAGGTAACCAGTCTCACTAATAAAGGTTAAGCCCGTTTGGTTACCTCTGATCCATGTGTTGGGATCCAGGAGTGTCTGCTCTTGGGCCCAACTGTTGTGAAAGCATTACCTGTAATTATGTGACAATAAATAATCTTTTGTGTTTTTACCTTTCCAGGGATGCCAGCAAGCAGGGATTGCTGAGGTATGAGTTTCAGGGGGGGGTTAGTGGAGAAAGTGTTGTCAGATTGTGTCTATCTAGTCAGGGCCCAGAGTTGCTGGTTCCCCTAAAAATGTACTCAGGAATCAGGTCGGATTCCTGGATGTATGTAGACATAGTGTCTTGGTCATATCTCCCCTTGAAAATGCTTGCGCGACTCACCACTAGGTTTCCCTGCTTCAGCACAGCCCATAAAGGTAAATGGTACAAAAAGATGGAAAGTATCCCCAGGTTAGGGGGGATACCCAGTTACAGTACAGGTAACCCAGAACCTGCTTAGAGTTTCTGGGGGTACTCCAACCATCTATAAGGTTGTGAGGGGGCTTGTAAAGTCCAGTCCTAAGTCTATTTTATAGTGTGTGGGGAATATGGCTAGTAAAAATAAAGTGCTTTTTTTATTCTATTCCTCATACCAGCAACATTTAGGAAAATTTTAAAGTGTATTGTTTATTAAATTGTGTGTTTTAAAACAAATATGCTTGTGCACAGAAATGAGCTGGGACTTTCAGAACCAATGCTCTGACAGGCCACTGGGGCTACCAATTGGTGCCAGTAGGTCTGGCTGGACATCAGGAGATGAAAGCCCCAGACGATGTCTGAGGTGTCAAGAATATTTGGACAGGAGGGAAGGACTCAAGTATCCACGTCCTGGGATCAATGGATGCTCTTTGCATTTCCATTTGCCCCACCAGACTTAGTGGAGCCGACAATGGGTTAGCTGGGGGGTGTGGGGAAATATGCTGCTGGTGGCCACATTTCCCATTGGCTGATTCATACTTCCCGCCCACCCATTTTTTCCCCCGGCTAGCTCAATACGCCCCCTGCCTCTGCCATCATCAGCCAGATGAGCCCTGCTCTGAGTGGCTGCGGATAAATTTCTCACGCTTTGGATTGGGCTATAGTATTTTTTGAAATAAACTCAGAAGTATTAAAAACCCTACACCCATCAGATAGTTCTCCAGTCCTCTAAGATTCTAAGTTTCCAGTCTCCAGCAAGAAAGGGCTACTTCAGTTAAAGCCGCCTGGAATATTTTCTGTCCAGTTTTTGCAACTGTTATCAGGGTCAGGATTCCCTGTGCTTAGGAGAGTCTAGGTTGTTACCCCAATTCCCAAGTATGTGTGTCTTTTTGCTGTAGTTTGTGTATCATTGTGTGTATGCCTTTTCGTGTGAATAAATTTACAATTTATTTCATTAACTTGTTTTGCTCAATGCATGATCCTGGTAACAAGGTGTAAATTGCCTGGTCTCCGTGACAGTCACATGGCGACCGTTGCTATGGAAACGGGGCATCATTTGATGCCGCGATGCTGCAGAAGGAAGAGGGCGGCACTGCAGGAGGAGTCAGCCTGGGGTTAGTGCCTAAGGGTGGTCATTTTAAATCCGCCACTGCTAGTCACAAAAAATATTTATATTGATCAAAAAATCAAATCAATAATGACTTTCAATCAGAAAAAAAACTAAGTTAACTAAGAGAAAAGTTATATAAAGTTAAAGGTTTATTTTGTTTAGTTAGTAAAATACAAATGTATCATTTTTAAAGGTTATAGTTATAATTAAATATGCTCAAAGTAGGGAATAAAACTAATCATAGCTATAAAATGCATCACAATTAGTTTAATAAGTGAGAGTAATATCCAGGAATATCAAGGGATTAAATAATCCAATTAAAATAAAAAAAGGTCCTAAACTATCTGAAAAGATTGAAACAAATATTGCATATCTACAAGAGACACATGTCGACTCCAGGGAGTGTGTCAAATTCTCCTGCAAAGGGGGAAAAAAAGCTGGGGTAGCGATACTAATAAATGAAAATGTACCAGTCAAAGTACTTTCATCCACAGGGGATGCAATGATATGTTCAAAGAGGAATAAGAATTTGGGGAACGATAACATGTTACATGTGTGGACCCAACGACCATAACGTGACATTTTTTCAGCGGGTAACATCATTAAGGCCGGCAGTAAAAGCGGAAACCTGATTGTGGGAGGAGACATGAACTCCACCCAGGACACGATGCTAGACGGGTCGAGCCATGGTCCTCATACCGGAAGAGTAAATACCCAAACAAAAAAACCATGCCATTTTTGAAGGACACATTGGGATTGATAGATGGTTGGAGAAACATGAACCCTGTTGAGCGAGATGACATGTTCTATTGTAATGTACACAATACTTTCTCTAGGATTTACTGCATTTTGGTGAACTGCCATCTGCTGGAGAAAGTTTCTGACACACATATAGGAGACATTGTTATCTCGGTAGTGGTAAGACTAGATATAATGGTAGGAATTGAAAAAAAAAAAAACCTGGTGCAAACTCATGGAGATTCCCTAATTACTTAGCAAGTAATAAAAATGTCTGAAGTTATCTTCTAAATAAATGGGAAGATTTTGTAGGGATCAACAAGTAACATAGTATAAATCCTATACTATATTAGGAAACCTCAAAAGCAGTGATGAGGGGCCACAACACTTCATATATAGCCAGGTGCAAAAAAAAAACTCCCAAAGTATTGTAGAATTCGCATCAGCCAGCAAGGAACTGTAAAGCTTAGAGTGACTTTCAATTGATTCCCGCACAAGACAACAAGGAAAACTATTTACAAAACATGTGAGATATGGCTAGAAAAAAAAGCAAGCAACGTACAATAAAAGAAGCCCAATACTTCAGATTTAGAAACAAAACAAGCATATTATTGAGCAATCTATGAAAAGATTTGAACGGATCAGCCCCAATTACAAAGTTATTGGGTGACAATTTAAACGTAACATTTAACCCCTCAAAAATTAACCAAACATTCAGAACATTTTATTCGTGACTGAATGGGAAAAGCATGATAGATAAAAAAAAAAAAAAACAAGGGAGGAATTTTTCAAAAACATACTGTTACCCAAAATAACACAAGCAGAAATGAAAAAGAAAGAAACACAGCGCACGACTCATAGGGTTCATAAATAATTATATTGAATTAATAATAAGTGATATTATTGCACGTACAAAATAATCAGTTATTCAAGCAGGGCATGTTTAGGGTACATGTTACCACAACTGGACACGGAGGACTTGCTTCTTGGGGACTCCTTGAAAGCAGCTGCCGCCAATCCGGACAGAAGTGTTTTTCCTCGGCAGCATCAGCAGTTTATCAGGTAGGTTTTAATCCCCACAGCAGACATCAGCAATCAAAGTCCAAGTGGTAACAAAAAAGGAACAAGCTAACGTCCCACACTGTTACTTCTCTGGATCCTTGCCAGAGAGAAATGTGTTACAAGTCCTCAGCACCACACAACGGGACAGATGACGTCGCTGTGGTTCGCCGCTCCTCTGCGCCGACCGATCAATAAAGCAGTGAACTCCTGTGGCTTGCCGAGTTGCGACTTGAGCAACAGTGTATCACAGGAACAGCGTCCACAAATCACTCCTACGCATTTCGTAAACTTAATTACTTCATCAGGGATGAACAACAGGCAGAAATGGAACTTATTAACTCTCCAATAACTACAGCGGAAAGTAGAGGTAATACAGAATCTGAAAAACTATAAAGCACCAGGACCTGATGGGTTTACAGGAGGATATTTTAAACTTTTAAAAGAGGAGATAGCCCAACCGTTGAACCAACTATTCAGAAACATAATGGAAAAAGCAGAATTTGCAGTCAAGTAAATTGGCACACATCAGAATTTAACATAAACGAGGGAAAGATCCAGTAAAACCAGAGTCATACCGCCCCATATCTCTTATTAATTAGGATATACAAATTTTCACAAAGATAATGGAGGACAGATTAGCAATCATATTACCAAAGTTGATACACCCTGATCAAGCGGGATTTGTAAAAGGAAGATCAGCGGTAACAAACATATGAACAGTAATATCAGCAATAAGCTGGGTCAAAAAACATAATATAAAAGATCAAGCTATTATATCCATACATGCTGAAACGGCGTTTGACAATGTGTGATGGGATCATCTCTTTGACACACTAACGAGATTTGGTTTTGGTGAAAATTTCAAAGAAATGTTGAAGGGGATGTATTCCCAACCAAAAGCCGAAATAATGGCAGCGGTTTATCTGAAGAATTACAACTATTTATAGGCACACGACTTTCACCTCTTTTGTTCAACTGGGCAATCGAACCATTGGCACAATTCGTGAGACAAATTACAGAATATGAGGGGATAAAGATGGGATCAATAGAAATAAAGTTGGCTATTTTTGACGAATTATATTTTAATATTCATATTACTCCCAGATAAGAGTTTAAGAAAAATATTGGAAATAATCCATCAATTTGGCTCGTTAGCAGGTTTCAAGGTGAATATATCTAAGACAAAAATGATGTATATCTCAGAACCTAACAAATCCAAAGTCACAGATAAATTACCTCTCCCAATCACGAAACATTCAATGGAATATATATATAAAATGTTTTAACCAGAACTGCGCCAATTAGACCAAAACAACTTTAAACCCATAATAAACAAGGTTACAGATTAATAAAAAAAATTGATTAGAGCTCCCTTTGTCACTTTTGGGAAGAGCTTGTGTAATAAAAATGATTTATTTTGCTAGACTGCTTTACCCTATGCAGACATTACCAATGCTATTACAACACAAAGATGTAAAAACTCTAAATATAACAATGTCAACGTTTTTGTGGAAGGGTAGGAAAAACAGAATAGCACGAAGCAAACTACAGTATATGTACCTAAAGACATAGGGGGAGTTAACTTACCAGATATAAGGAACTACAATATAGCATGCAACAAATGAATAAAAACACGATTTAGTAAAACGTGTCCCCGGAATTGAGTGCAAACCCTTTAAATGTAATAAGTACTGTGTTTGAGCGGTAATTGAACCTATTAACTGTTAAATTTAATACAACAAAAGGCATTACAGTGCTTGTACAGAACAAATATTACAAAGTTACATAAAGTAAGAATAAGGTCAGAGGAAAAATGGAATAAAACAGAAGCCTCTACTTTATAGTTAAATACATTAAGTAGTTGTGAACAAGCACCTCAAACGATTTGTAATTGGTTCTCCCCGGGAGGTGTTGGGTCAAAATGTACCTGTAGTTGCAACTCAAGTTGCGTCTCAAACACAAATTTTTATACCCCAAAAGCATGTATAGCATGTATGGTGTGTCCCTGACAGTCGTTTGTGTCACTTTTCCCTAACTACAGGGCCGTCTTAACGTATGGGCACGCTGGGCAGTTGCCCAGGGGCCTCACAGCATAGGGGGGCCCCACGCGCCCGGCCCATGCGTGCCCACCAATGCTCTCCCCCCGCCCGGCACCCCGGCTCCGCTCGCTCTTCCCCCGCCCGGCACCCCGGCTCCGCTCGCTCTCCCCCCTGTGGTCCCAGTAATGTCTGTGACACACGCGCCCCGCGGGGGGGGCGGCGCGTGCACAGCGCTAACCGCGATCTGCGGTCTGTGAGGGAGAGGGGAGCTTGCGACGGGAGGGGGCGTGGTCGGGGATTTGCGGGGCGTGGCCATTACGTCACGCGGCTGGTTCGCCCTCATTGGGTGAACCGTCGGTGGGGGCGTGGCCACGCCTCCGTCGCTAGGAGTAAACTCAATTTGATTGAGTAGGGAAAAACCCTGCAGCACGGCGCGGCTGCACCTTCTGCGTGACGGTGCGTACTGGGCCCAGCCCCATTGAGGGGCGGTGCTTACACGCACAGTGCACGCCGCGCCGTGCGCATAGGCTGTACTGGGACCGCAGCCTTAGGGTTGCCAGGTGTCCCGTATTTGGTTCCCCTGTCTGGTAAAATATGAGAGAAAGAGCAGGGCTGCTGCTGCTAGGGGGCTGGGCAGTTTCTGATTGGTTGCTGCTGTGTAATTCAGCCAATCGGGAGGTGGCAGGAGCCTGGGGGGTGGTGCCAAAGAGCGGAGGAAAAGCATGCAGCAGAGAGGTGAGGCTGTGTCTGTGTGTCTCAGTGTCCTGCATGTGTGTGTGTGTCTCAGTGTGTCTCAGTGTCCTGCCTGTGTGTGTGTGTCTCAGTGTCCTGCCTGTGTGTGTGTCTCAGTGTGTCTCAGTGTCCTGCCTGTGTGTGTGTGTCTAAGTGTCCTGCCTGTGTGTGTGTGTGTGTGTGTGTGTGTGTGTGTGTCTGTCTGTCCTGTCTGTGTGTGTCTGTCTATCTGTGTCCTGCCTGCCTGTGTGTGTGTGTCTGTCTATCTGTGTGTGTGTCTCAGTGTGTGTGTATCTGTGTGAGAGTGTGTGTGTGTGTTGTCTATCTGTGTCCTGCCTGCCTGTGTGTGTGTGTCTGTCTATCTGTGTGTGTGTCTCAGTGTGTGTGTATCTGTGTGAGAGAGTGTGAGAGAGTGTGAGAGAGTGTGTGTGTGTGTGTGTGTGTGTGTGTGTGTGTGTGTGTGTGTGTGTGTGTGTGTGTGTGTGTGTGTGTGTGTGTGTGTGTGGTGACAGACAGTACGTACAATACTGGCAACTTTGTTTAATTGCTCACTCACCCTCACTTTTCTATTACTATACAAACAGTCTTAAAATTTTCAAGATCTATTAAAAATAACCAGCATTGTAAATTCTCAGAAAGGCTCCATAACTCAGCTCTCATCACAGCAGCATTGCAATCTCTGCAGCACTCTTACGTACAGATCATCCCCAAGAAGGCAGAGCAGGTTACTTATTCAATGGCATGATTTTAATATGCAATTTAAAGCTGGATTTTGAAGTCTAAATTTGAAAGCTACTGTACTGATAATGACAGGGAGGGGTGAGGGGAGAGGGGGGGTGAGAGGATGAAGGGATGGGGGGTAAGAGGATGAAGGGAGGGGGTGAAAGAGGATGAAGGGAGGGGGGATAGGGGGAGGAAGGGAGGAAGTGAGAGAAGGGGGTGAGGACAAAGGGGGGTGGGAGCAGTGGTGGGATTCAACATTTTTAGCAACAGGTTCTCTCACGGAGAGGGGGGGAAGAAGAGGGGGAAAGAGAGGTGGGGGGAGAGAAAGAGACGGGGGGAGAGAAAGAGACGGGGGGGGGGAGAGAAAGGGAGAGACGGGGGGGAGAGGGACACCAGGGGGGGGGGGGGGTTAGAGAGACCAGGGGGAACCAGTGCAAATAAGTGCAGCCTGCAACAAGTGCAAATACAAATGGACACATGCAAACTACACAAGGAGGCAAACACAGGACACAGACACAGGCAGGTAGGACACATAGAACACAGCCCCCCTCCTCACATCTCTCTCAGCCACCCCTCACATCTCTCCCAACCCCCCTCCTCACATCTCTCCCAGCCCCCCCTCCTCACGTCTCTCCCAGCCCCCCTCCTCACATCTCCCAGCCCCCCCTAACATCTCTCCCAGCCCCCTCACATCTCCCCCAGCCCCCCCTCACATTTCCCCCAGCCCCCCTCACATCTCTTCCAGCCCCCCCTCACATCTCTCAGCCCCCTCCTCACATCTCTCCCAGCCCCCCCCTCCTCACATCTCTGCCAGCCCCCCCTCCTCACGTCTCTCCCAGCCCCCCTCCTCACATCTCCCAGCCCCCCCTAACATCTCTCCCAGCCCCCTCACATCACTCCCTGACCCTCCCTCAAGCCCCCCCATACACTCTCCCCCACCATCTCACTGCCCCCTCATCCCCCCCTCACACTCTCTCCTGACCCCCCTCACATCTCACAGGGGTGGATGAGGATAGGGGTTAGGGGAGAGAGAGACCAAGAGAGACGGAGGGGAGGGTGGGAGGGTGGAAGGGGGGCGGGAGCAGAGAGACCCAGGGGAACCACTGCAAATAAGTGCAGTCTGCAACCAGTGCAAAACAGGACACAGGCAGGAGACACACGCACACAGGCAAGACCACAACAGCACACAGAGGAGACACACAGCACACAGCACGCAGAGACACACGAGGAGACCAGCCTACCTCTCTCGCTGCACGCTTTTTCTTGCTCTTTGGCCCCACCCCCCCAGGCTCCTGCCACCTCCTCCTGATTGGCTGCTGCTGTTAGTGTAATGAGCTAATCAGGATGGAGCAAGCTGCCCAGCCCTTAGCAGAAGCTCTGCTCTCTCCCTTCTCGCACCGGTTCTGCGAACAGAGGAAATTTTAGGTACAGGTTCGCACGAACCGGTGCGAATGGCTGAATCCCACTGCTGGGGTGGGGGTGTGAGAGGACAGGGGGAGAGAGATGAGGATGAGGAGGGGGTGCAACAATCTTGGAATTGTGGGAGGAGCAAGTAAGATCAGTATTGCTCGCCATGTACAGTAGATATGCAGGTCAGTTATTTATAAATGATCCGACCATTACGTCATTTGTTCTAAATTTCACATCCAAGCATGCACCAATTTGCACTATTTTCATATCTATTTCTAAAAACAATCCTCGGAAGGGCGCTCCTCAAAAGACTCCTCCCCAGATTTTTTACGAATTATAATATAAATTGGTTGCAAATTGGGTGAATACTTGGAGTGAAAATTTAGAACAAATGACTAACAGTCAGGTCATTTATAAATAACATTCTCCCCACCAACGATTCTCGAGTGCGTCGCACTTTCACCATTGTGTCCAGTTTTTTGGGGACAAGACACCTGGCAAACCCACTACTCGCTCTCCCCGACCCGGCCCCACCCGCTCCGCTCGCATCTTCCCCCGCCCGCCGGACACCCCGGTCCGTGGCGGAGCTCAACTTCCCCACAACACGCATGGCAAACCAGGCTCCGAATCGTATCGTACAACACCCGCCTGGCACCCGGGCTCCGCTCAGCTCTCGCACGCAAGGACCCCGGATCCGATCGCTCTCCCCACGCACGGCACCCCGGCTCCGCTCGCTCTCCCCCCGCCCGGCACTCCGGCTCCGCTCGCTCTCCGCCCGCCTGGCACCACGGCTCGGCTCGCTCTCCCCTTGCCCGGCACCGTTCGCTCTCCCCCCGCCCGGCACCCCGGCTCCGCTCGCTTTTCCCCCGCCCGGCACCCCGGCTCGCATCACAACCGCTCGCAGCCTAGCAGTGCAGCACTTCCGGTGCCTGCTGCTGCTAGTGAGCACGTGGGAGGCTGGGAGCGACAGTGTAGGCAGGGCCCCGTGCACTGCTTTGCCCGGGGGGCCCTAATGTTGTTAAGATGGCCCTGCCTAGCTTTGGACTGTTTTTCTGTCTAAGATTTGGGAGATAAGGAATTATTTAATCTCAAATGTAAGCAGTGTGTAAAATAGATAATAATTCTCTCCCAGTAGATCGTACACTAATTGTTCCTGCGTCTCCTTATTCAGGATAACTCCCCAGATGTATACATATGCAATGTAATGAACCCCTTAACCCTGTGAGATTTTCTACTATCTGTTGTAGCCCCCTTTCCCCCGTGTCTAGGGTGACTATGTGCGGTGCTTTACCTGATGGCTCACTGGAGGCCTGATCCTCTGCTGCAGGGAGGCTGGGCTGTACCTGATTCGTCTAGTGACAGCGCCTCCACCTGTGAAGGATCCTAGCACTGCTGGATACCCCCTCACAGGACCCAATGTAATGAACACACACTTGTATATAGTAACCGGTTTACTGAACATGCAACTTATAACACTCTAATGCATATATAGAGGTCTTGCACGGCCTTAACCCCACATGGTACCCCACTGTCCAACCACCTTGTCCACACCCTGGTGAGGTTTCCCCCAATGTACTGAGGTGCCCTGGGCACCTAACCACCCGGTGTCCACAGTATCCACAACCCACCGCAAGTGTGCGGTAGCGCTACCCACAGGAAGTGTGTGTATAGTTGGTGCACTTGTTGAAATTTGATACCTGCCGGGTTCCCCCGGCACCCGGGTACCGCCAACTGATGAAAGGGATCAGGCAGGTCCCACATAGTCATCGTCCGCCTCTGCGTGGTGTAGACTCCCGCTGGAGTGTGCCACTGCCACGGGAGACCAGTTAAAATACACCTTTACACGGGATCATAACATTGAGCAAAGCCAATAAGTAAAATAAATTGTAATTTATACCATAGAAACAGGCAAACACACATTGAATTACAATAGACAGAAAAAGATACACTTACTGGGGATCTGGGGTTGACAAACCGACTTTCCTAGTTGAAATAAAGTCTTTAAAACAGTCCAGTGCTGAAGTGGGGACATAGAAAACATTCCAGTCTAAAAAGTCCTGCAGCCTTCCTCATTGCAATCGCAGCAAGGCGTCTCTGGGCCCAGTCCAACCCGTTCTTGCCCTTATGGCAAATTAGACTTCTGGAATCACTTGGGAACACCCAAGAAAGAACAACAACAGAGAGAGTTCTGAGAGGGTGACAAGCTGTCTTATACACTTTGGGACAGGCAGTCCCACAGCGTGCCCTCCAACCAGTGGAGTGGGAATTTCATCCCTGGCCACTCACACACTTTGCCAGGTTTGTAAAACCTGGCCCATCTGGCTTCAGAACAGTGAGAGAGCATGTGCACAAAACACCATCTTTCCCACTCACTATTCAAAAAACCCCACCGGCTCAATGCCACCAAGTCTGGGCTAGGCCACAGGGTCCCTTTGAACTGAGGATATCGGTGCTCCAGTTAGCCCTCCTTCTAATAAAGGGTTCACTCCTCCTGGCTTCCTCGAAGACGCATAGGCACTGAGCCTGCTAGCCATGACTTCGAAATCCCACAGTTCATTTACAGGTTATCAATATATATATACACATTAAACTATACCCATTTAATAAAATATATTGTGTCCTGTCTTCTGTGTGCTAAACGTTATGAGTTCCTATTCTGGTGTCAAGAATGGAGTGAGTGTATATATTCCCTACAAATCACTAGCCTCATTCCTGGCACACGAGAAAAATACTTTTAAACTTTTTAAAACACTGCAACCATGCTCAGCTTTATAACCTTAGCTTGAGCACCTTCCTGCACCCTTAATCTAGGCTCAGGATACCTGGGCATGTATGTGGGTACCACTGCTATACTGGGGAATCCCTGCTATACTAAAGACTCTGTGTATACCTATAGTTGTATACCGTGCATACCCATATATTTTAACCCCTTCATACCCGTTTACCTTGTCTGGAAGATGCTGCAGCAGGGACTCTGGCGGTGAGTCGTAAGAACGTTTCCAGGGTCCTAGGTTGGCGGAATAATGCGCTTAGCTTTATCCGAAGATATCACTCAATTTCTGGATACAACTTTTGGGGTATCCCCTGACTCCGGAACCCCGCTACATAGACATATTCTGCAAAGACTTTCTCTGCCAAACCCGCCCTGAAACTTGCAGCCTAGAAATCTCCCAACCCAAGCAAAGGCAAAAATCACATAATTCTTTAATGTCACAAAATCAGTATACAGTTGCAGTAATACATTTTCGATACCTGGGTCCCAGACCCTAACACACGGGTCAGGGTTTACCAAGTGGGCTTGACCTTTATTATAAGCCTGGTTAACCCCTTCACCATCACACCCACCTTTGATAGTCTCTACTTGCTGTGGTGGCCTGGTCCCAGACCCCAGGCCTCAAATACTGCGCAGCATCTTGCTGTGCCCGACACTATACACCTAATGGGGAAAGTGTCCCTGTCTCATGGGGCCTTCTCTAGCGTACATTCAAACTATTGGGGGTCGGGGCCTAGCTGGGGCCCGAAGGAGAACTCTAGGCCTAGTCTCAGGGCCACTGGCTCCTGAGACACTACCTTACCACTCTGTCTCCCAGCTTTGACTGGCGTGGCTCTCCAAGCGCGCCAAATGTATCTTCTGGGCACTCCGTGATCCTCACAGCCCTATTGGCTGACTGCGCCACATGATCCGCAGCCCCTGTGCACTATGGGGTTTGTAGTACCATGCGGAGCCCTGTGTCTAACAAGGCCACCGCTCGCGCTCTCCAATGCGCATACGCGCCTCTCTAATGGCTGCCGCGACCAAGGCCCTCTGCGCATGTACGTCATCATTGGGAATGCACGGCTACTAACAAGATGGTAGCGCCCTGCGAAGGACGCCGACGAGGACCTCTGTTACATTGGTGGAAGAGTCCTTATTTACCATCTGAACATCATTACTTTAAATACATGGGCCCACAAATGAAACTTAAGCTTTTATGACCCTTTCAGTGCATTGCAGGCCATCTGGAAATATAGGTTCTAGATGATGCACGTTTCATACAAAGAGTCTGGCAATTTTAATTATATTCTGTTGAACAATTACTAGCACTTGACGCAGCAATTTGACAATAGAACAAGTCAGAAAACATAGTTCATGTCACAACACAAATCATGTCAAGTTGCTCAATTAGGCGCATTGCCAGCTCTTGCTTGTTTGTAGCCAATGAGAATCTTTGATCCTTGATTTACAGCATTTTGTGCTTTTCATTACTTATGTCAAAGGCAGCGTTTGAGACAAATGAAACTCATTAGGCTCTCTTTTATGATACTCTGATGCTTTGTGTAAATACATGTCCTTAAAGCGATCAAATGTCCCGGTTTGCAGAAAATTGCATGTATGGTAGATTAAGAAAATAACAAAACGGCATAAAAGGCTCAGAATCGGATCTTTCGCTGCTGACACTTTGCTGCTGCCGTTCAGTCGCTCAGGACAGTCAGCCACTCGCCGTTTCACCCCAACGGCAAACTAATTAGTGTTAGCATTAGGTGTTAACATTACAGGTTTAATGGGAAAGGAGGTTATAGGATACATTACCTTGGGGGAGAAACGGCTGGTGGCTAAACAGCGGAGAAAGGTCGTAGATGCTACAAAGCTTCCTAAAATAACCACAAAAAAAACCTTTCATTTTAAATACATTTGCAGACTGCCTTTTCAGAGCAGCTCCCTATGCGCTTTTCAGAATATTGCTAGCTCACGTAAAACTGTCTTGATTGAGCCTTCCAGAAATGGCTTTATATATCCATAAACACAAAGTACTGGATCTGTCACAGCTATGTTGGTCTACAATGGGCTAAATTCAACCTTTTAGACATTATGCTTACATGAAGATAAATTGTACTTTAATTACACAGCAAAGGGGCAAGTCTTAAATGTGCAGTTCTAGTAACACACTCTGGGCCCGATCCACAAAGCTTTGTTAATATCAGGGCTCACATCATGTTCACAAAATCAGCAAAAAAATGTGTTATTGTCATGGGTGACCAGGACTAACACACCAGGGATCAATTCGCCAGACAGAAACACAAGAGTTTCTAAAATTAATTTATTGGAAAAAGGAGTATCCACAACTATGTACAATAAATAAACACACACAACTGGGAAACTAGGTTACCCTATAAATCTAGATGCAGGGATCTCTCTCAAAAGATTTACCCTGTGCTCCCTTCCCTGCAAAGCCCTCTGCAGCGTCTCCCCCATTGCACAGCTCCTTGCCAAGCTGCTTCTGCTTAAGGCCGTGATTATACCAAAAAACGCCGGCAGCGCAAAAACAAACTGCTGAAATCCTATGTAGCTGACCATACCATCAGCGACGTGCATGCTGTCTGGAGCTGCAGGGCGGCAGACTGGAGAGGAGACAGCATTTTGTTTTGGGCAAGTGACGGTTGCGTCACGTGAGTGGTGCAGCCAATGAGAGTGAACCGCTCACTGTCACGCCTCCTCTGCTACTCTTCTCTCCTGTTTCCCCGTTATAATTAAGATGCTGCTCGGCGTCACAGAACAGCGCTGCCGCCCTTTAGCTCTTCGTATAATCGAGGCCTAAGAATCTCTTCAACAACTGGAACACTCACAGCTCACACAGAGATCATATCTCTTCTGGCTAGGAGTTTGCAATATAACCCCAGGCTGATTGGTGGGGGGAAGGGCAACAGAAACACAGTTACATGCAGAGCCTTACTTGGGAAGATCACAAACCACTTTGCAGCAGTACATCTGAAACTAAAATTAACCCCTGGTTCCTGAAGTGCTGGAACCAGACTACAGAACACAAACAACATAATACAGATGTATTATTGACAGGTAGGGGTAATGAAGGTCGTTGATGCAGGGAACATCTCTATTTTGCACATCATTAGCTGTAACATACCAACGCAAGGACTCAATTATTGCTGTAAACAGCACTTAAACTCAAAAACGCAGAGCTAAGCTTAATACAGGGTGTCAAGTCAAAAACAGAGCTTTGTGGATCTGGCCTCAGTTGCTTTGCAGATCAAGATATGTTTAGTGATGTTTGCTCCAAGTTAGCGAATGTTTTTTTTTTTTTTAACATAGGTTTAAAGTAGGGTGTCACCGGAGCCAGACCCCATTAATTTCAGCTACAGGGACCCCCTGCTTTCGGCGATACTTACCTCCGTAGGGGGGTACTGGTAGCTGCTCCGCTAGCAGCGTTCACATACTGGAGTTTGAATGCCGCCACGCCATGCGGGCCAATAGGAAGACGTGACATCAGGTTCAGCTTCCAATTGGCCAGCGTGATACGGGAGCTTCCAATTTTGCAGCGATACCGGCTCCCCCTTTAGGCCTCGGCCATGTTATCTGCTTGCTTGCTGACGCGCGCTCCCGCTCAGCACTGAGCCCCTACAGCCGCAATTAGAGCGGCTTTAGTAGGGGCTCGCCTACGCTTCCGCAAGCGCGCCGAAGCGTAGGTTTTAGCAGATTTTAAAATTCCCCCGCTTGCCGGCGCGACAGGCCGGTCACGTGAGTGGTTCGCCCAATGAGGGCGAACCAGCTCCGTGACGCCACTGGCCCGCCCCCTGACGGCACGCAAGGCAAGCAACCGCAAGGCCAGGGAAAGCACCCCTTTCCCTGCGCCTCAGCACGCCAGCGGTAAGCCTGGCCGAGGCCTTAGAGGTCGGTATCTTGGGAAGCACGGCGTTACCCAGAGATGCAATTAATAGGGTTCAGCTCGGCATGAATCGCTCCTCTAAAGGGGTAGCCTCACATACCTGACTTTTTCCACCAACTTTAAGCATCAGATCCCCATACTTTTTTTTTTTTTTTTAACCTTTCCCTTCACCCCCATTTTCTTTTTATACCACGGGAACAAGGTGGGCCCTGGAGCTAAACCACATTATTTTCAGTTCTGGGGAATCACAAAGTTCCTGAAATATATAAATGGTTAAGTTACCAGTATCTGTGCCGGGTCCTGGGGAAAGAAATTGGCAGTATAAATCTAACGCATCACCTGTTATGGCTTCCAAAATTTAGTTACAAATGTCACAAATTGATGAGAAAAAAAAATTGGAAAGTCACTTTTGTTTGAAACTTTAATTTAAAACATTACAAACAAAAATTGATTACAAAAAAAAAAAAAGGGGGGGAATTCTTTGTACAAAAGAACATTTGGAGGCAATTACATAAGAATATTTTAAAAGGTTCATGGCACAGTCGGGGTATTTATGTACTGTTAGGTTAAGTGTAGAGGACCTCACATTTAACCACATATCCAGTTAATTGCAATGGTCTGTTTAAAAAAAAAAAATCAAATGGAGTTGTTTCAACCACAACAAAAATTGTGATAAACAAAAAACCAAAGGCCCATAACGTTGCAGTGACATCCATGATGCCACAGAAGTGTGTGCCTTCTATCTTTTGCTCCATTTCCAGAACAGCCTACCATTTTGTAATGGTCAGGCAGCTGACTCCTACAATAAACCTCTGGGGCCTGGAGTCAAAGCGCGATATGTGTCGGACTTTAAAGGCAGGTATCGCCAACTGGGACGCTAGACAGAGGATTGCACTTTGATGACTCCGGGGCAGAGCTATAGCAGTGACATGAAGTACAGAGTCCACCTTTCTGCTTGCTGCAGCAAGTAAAGGGTTAAGGTTCATACCACTGAACTGAGCCTACCAGATTTTGGCACTGAAGGATAAAGATTTGAAAAACATTGCATTAATATTTAAACCAATTCATTTATAAAATGCAAGGTTTTGTCCAGTTATTTTTACAGGCACAGTAAGCCAGGCAACGTCACAATGTTGTAAAAAAACAAAACAAAAAAAAAACACTTCCCATTTCAGCCTTATCTAATATTTCTATACTGTATGTGGAACCAATATATTGAGGGCTCTTAAAAGTGGCTGGCGTGGCTTTATGATAAAAAAAAGTTATAAAGCTGTTTAACAAATTATGTTTTTTTTCCCTTCGATAAAACTGGTGCAATTGTATTTTTCACCAGTTTTGGGTCCGGAAGACTTAAATAACCCACATTCTGCTACTCCATCCTTTCCTCGGTACGGTAAGAGCCCTAATGAAATCAGTATGTAATGTTATTGTTTTGAGATAGATTTTAATGGATCAGGAGCAAGGAGTCCCCAGAGTTAAAACATACTATTTTTCTGCTCTGGGACCCTTACCAATGAAGGTAGGGCTGGTATGTCCCTCCCAAAGGAAACAATCGGATTTTAAACCTTGTGAGTGACGCATTCCAATTTGGAAGTCATGGATGCTTCCAAATGGCCCCTGTGGTGCAGGAGATTGAAATACAAGAAAGTGCAGACAACAGCATCTCAGAAACCAGCAGGTCCCTGGAGCTTAAATGAACATGTCCCACTCCAGGCATCCATTTAAAAAAAAAAAAAAAAGTGCCATTGTGGGGAGGGCGGTGTTTGGCACCTTAGGCTAAGGCCCCGGTGACTCCGCTGCAACGCGCGCCTGCGACATTGGCGGCGCGTGCAGCCGATACCCCGGTCTGCAGCTCACTGCAGGAAGAGAGACCGGGGGGGGGGGGGGGCGTGGCGGGGGAGTGACGGGGCGCGGCCATGACGTCACCCAGCAGGTTTGCCCTCATTGGCTGAACCACCGGGGGGCGTGCCTTATCGCTCGTCGCGAGTCCTGCTCTCAATTCTATTGTTAGCAGGAGCAACTCTTGCCCCAGCGCTGCGCCCCCCCCTCGCAGCGGGCCCGGCGCCGTTGAGGGGAGGGCTCTCGTCCGTGCAGCATCCGCCACAGCGGGGGCAAGGCCTTAGAAACGACATTGTTGTTTTTTTTTTTTAAGTCACATGACTGAGTGGTTCCACTTAACGGAAACTTCGTCGGGACTAAGCTTACTGCATGTGAATTGTGAATTGCCCCAGATAGGCGTTAAAGCTACAGTTCAAGCTGCAAAAAAGAAATTTCCATTCAATATGCGCATCAATACAATCTACACACTGACAAGTGATTAGCCAAGTTGCCAATCGATCCGTTCTCCTGTAAATCGATCGCTGAAGATTCAGCTCGGGGGTTCTTTATAAATCACTGTTAGGGCTGCAGAAGATTACCCAAGATGCAAAGTTCTGTTGACGATCATGTGACCAGGCAGGCACTAGATACAATTGGTACACTGCTAGAGAGGGCAAAAGGGGTGTGCCATAGCCTAAGAACAGGAAGGGTATGTGACTTTGTAAATGGTTGCTATAGAAACAAAAATGCTTGGTACATTAGAATACATTAAAAATATCTTAAATTTTTTTTATTTTTAAATACTACAATTATTTTGTCATAGTACAGAACTAATTTATTAAAAAAGCACACATGTAGGATATTGCTTGAACTGCAGCTTTAAAGATCTACATCTGCTTTCTTTGTCTTGCAACAATTGTCTTTTTTGGGGAGGTTCAGTGGCTATGGAATAACACAAGCTTGCATAATGTATGAGAATGTATTCGTTTCCTGGCTTTACATTTAAATGCAGGAGCAAAATATATATACTCTGATAATCTTGTGCTACTTTTGCACCAATGTTGCCATAAATACAGCAACAGTGTTGTCCTTTGCACTGGAGCAAAGCAGAATCAGAATTGCTGAAACAGTTACTATAATGCCAACACTCCAAATAAAAGCTTGGCAGGTATCGTTGGTGCATGTAAAGAGTTATCAAAGATGCTACAGACGGATACTTGTTGTACTCAAGTTCTCAAACACCGTAAATTTCTTTGCACCCTACTGGACAATGTCTTTAAACAGCAATGCAAAACATGGATTTCAAGGCACATTTAAATTAAGATGCCAATGTGTTACATAATTCTTCCCGGGTTTCAAATAGTCCTAAAGATGGAAGCAATTTGTGTTTGGTTTTGTGGTTTCTACGACAATCCCTGAAGCTCTTGTGTTATTTCCGGTGCATCTGAAGTCTGCGAACATATAATTTGAAGCTTTTTTAAGCAATCATTGGGACAACGTTTCTCAGTATGAGAAATGGCAAAGTGTCACACATTTTCCAAAAATATGAAATGATTAGGACCAGCAGTTTTAAAAAGGAATAAGCTAAAGAAAATC
Source organism: Ascaphus truei (assembly GCA_036426205.1). Classification (NCBI taxonomy): domain Eukaryota; kingdom Metazoa; phylum Chordata; class Amphibia; order Anura; family Ascaphidae; genus Ascaphus; species Ascaphus truei. The sequence goes on along the minus strand of CM071568.1, from coordinate 27,300,205 downwards.
TATGACAGTCTTGCAGCTCTGTTGCTTTAATTTACGGATTACAGGCATACCCCGGTTTAAGAACACTCACTTTAAGTACACTCACGAGTAAGGACATATCGCCCAATAGGCAAACGGCAGCTCACGCATGCGCCTGTCCGCACGTCCTGAACAGCAATACCGACTCCCTACCTGAACCGAAGCTGTGCACAAGTTGTGAGACTATAGAGCTTGTTAAAAATGCGTTATTTACAATAGTTATGCACGTATATGACGATTGCAGTACAGTACATGCATCAATAAGTGGAAAAAAGGTGGTGTTTCACTTTAAGTACATTTTCACTTTACATACTTGCTCCGGTCCCATTGCGTACGTTAATGTGGGGTATGCCTGTATTTTGCATTTGCAAGTTAACTTTGAGGACTATTAAGTTCTGCTAATTTAGAAGCTGAACAGACTGTCAAGAAACAGCTTTTCTATTATTTAAATATGTTAAAATATACTTGAAATATGCACACTTGCTATTTCTTTGGGAACTGTTGCCTAAAGTAGATAATGTGGTTTATGCATGGACGACAAGATCTTCCAAATTGTCTTCTTGAAGTACGACTTGAGGACTTGTGTAACTAAAAAAAACAAAAAACTTTATTTGACTTATTACAGCATAATAAAGACGCCCTATAGATCAGACATAATTTAGGTGTTCTCGCGCTTATATTTTCCAATTATACAAATCACTTTCATCAAACAAAACTAAAAGCCAGTGTCCCCGACGCACAATATTTAAAGTGGGAAAGATAAAAAGAGCACCCTTAAATCTAGAGGATTTGCATCTGTCCAAGCAGTGGTTGCAGCAGCATCAGATGTGAAGAGATGCAACCATGATGTAACTTAAGACATACTGAACGTACTCCCTCTCCATCTCAACAGTTGTTGAAAAAACGACTTGCTACTTTAGGTGTAAGATGTTTCCATTCCCAAATTGTACTTTCTGCCTCTTGCATAAGAAAATGTTTCTTATGGGTCAAGTCCAAAAGTTCTAAGTTACAAAGAAAATGATAATGTTCTGGCACACGCGCAACAATTGTTTCACAGTGAGTGTGTTTCACTGTTCTCCCAGCCTGAAACCTTGTCCCCAGTTGTGCCTTCGACCGGGTACAACTTGCTCTTCTGCCGCTCGTCTTGCACTTGGTGGCGGAACACCAAATCCTGATACACCTCCTCTTCTGCTAGGGAGCCAGCGATAACTGAAAGAGAGGAACCATTGTAAAGAAGGTGCAAGTAAAACCGGATCTTTGGTGAACAGAGTGAATTACACTTGGAGCCAGATGCTCTAATCTCACTTAAGCCACGTAATGTGACGTTAACCTAAATTAACGTCCCTTTAATAGTAATGCTGTATCCTCAAAGGACATTAACAGAACGTCAAATCAGCTTTTCTGCAACAAAGGAACATTAACGGTAATGAATGAGGCGTTATCATAGCATCCCCCAGAGTCCATTAAGGTTAACGTAGTGACTTAACATTACGTTATTTAAACGTTGATGCTAATGCAGAAAATTGGATAATCTTTGGGAAACCAGTGGAGTGCCTCTTTTTCTATTTTTGATCTACCTGTGGCTCCGCATCCAGGGGGACCATTGTTGCTGTGCACCCGTGACAATTTGTTACCTGGTATTGGGAGTGCACCTATTTTGGACTATTTATATTCTAGTGTATACAGAAAGCTTTGTGCAAGTTAGCAAATTTGGTGAATTGTGAGCATGTCGGGCTGACAAACATGGAACTTCCCCTAAAAGGAGCAATTCATGTTGGAGGATTACTGACACATGACAAATATTCAGATAAACAGGGATTCTGGTTTTAAAGCGGCAATACAAACAGTATTTTTTCATACAGAATTGATGCTAGGGGTCTCAAGAGCTGAACCCCATTAATTTCAGCTCCGGGGACCCCCTGCTTCAGGAGATACTTACCCCTGTTGTGGGTGCCAGTAGCCGCTCCAGAGTTCACAATATGGCTGCTTTTCAAAGTTCTCAGGCTCTGTGGGCCAATAGGTAGCAGTGACATCAAGTTCGGCTTCCTATTGGCACATGTGACAAGGAAGCAGAAAACTGCAGGAGATACCGGCATCCCCTTCGGAGGGAAGTATTTCCCAGAAGCAAGGGGTACGCAGAGTGGAAATGAATGAGGTTCAGTTCCGTAGACCCCCTGCTACAAACTTTTATTAATAAATAAATAGCTTGCTCCTTTAAGTTTTACCCAAAAAACACCACCTACGGATCATCTTGCACTTCCAGTTATAACTGATAAAACCCAGAAATGAAGCACCTTTTCCTATTGAGCATCACCTCTTGTTGCAGCCCAGCTACAGGTAGGAGACAAGGGAAAAAAGGGGTATATGGAAAATAAATAACACAGAGCGCATCGGAGATCAGTAAACGGTATGTATTAACAGTATTAAAAAAAAAAAAAGTATATGCACACTTACAATTAGGATTGCATAAGTAGGTATAAAGACGATCGTCAGAAGGGGGAGTCCCCGAGAGTCAATTGTTAGAACACCAACTATTGACTCTCAGGGACTCCACACCTCTTGCAATCATCCTTATTGCAAGTGTGTATATACTTTTTTTTATACTTTTAATGCATACCGTTTACGGATCTCCGGTGCACTTTTTTTCTTCTGTCTTTGGAGATCTGCGATGTGAGGTGTCTGAAGGAGCTTTGGAGAGCTCCAGCACAGTAGACGCAAGGAGAGCAGGTTGAAATCATAACCCGTGGGAGCACGAGTGCGGTTTTCTTCCAGATCCCAATTCAAATATGTCAGATTTTTTCCCCCATTGGCAACACTTAATAATAATAATAATAATAAAAAAATCAAACACCAGAATAAAAACACTGATTTTGCACAAAATTAAAAACCAGAAAAACTATACATAAATAAACCGAAGATTCCTTATTGTCTATTCTAGTAAATAGACATTTATCCTATACTCGACAATGCCAAATTCATTGTGTTCTTTACATTAATGCTACGTCATAATTAAACAATGAAACTCACCCATCTTAAGAGTTTAGTGTGGCAAGGTCCTATGGAGATAAGTCTTGGTAAGATTTGCTGGTTAAACAGTTATTGCCTCTGTGAATTAGGGCAACCACTTTTTTTCAGAATCAATCTCAATAATTTATCTAGTCTCTTATTTTTTCCCAATCCTTTTATTCTTCCTGCTCACATAGTTCATTGTGAAAGCCTGAAGTCGTTTTCTCCTATGTAAATACATTCATGCGAGTGGGTCTTCATGATAACTAGAAAGTACTTCTGCACAACTGCCATGAAAGCAAATCTAGGATTCTAAATGGGGAACAGGAGACTGACAGGAAGCAAACAATGGTCATCGTGTAGACGGTGCAACCGTGCTAGCAAAGAAAAAGAATGTGCACCCTCAAAAACAACATGTAGGGTACGATGATACCTTTTAATGGTTAACTGATATTTACAAGAGAATTGCAAGTTCTCAGGGCCACTAAAGTCCCTTCTTCATGCAAGTCTTTATAAGCTCTCATGAGCAGCGCCCTCATTACCTTCTCTATCCGTTTGCTCGTTTGTCTTTACTTGTATGTCATTCTGTTTATGTAATACACGCTGTACCCCGCTGCGCAATATGTTGGTGCTTTATTAATAAACATTTAGAATAATTGAGTTACAATAGAAGTGTCTGGTTTAAGTGCGTATTAAAGAAGAATCCAGCGCAAGGTACTCAGTGGTATATGAAAAAAAAGGAACAAAGCGTACAATAGTGCAGGCGTACAGGAAGCAAAGATATTAAATAAATCCAACTTCCAAATGCCGACTCACATGGGGTAGGTCAAATCAAACGTGTCTCAGATAAATCTGATAAATGGTGGGAGATGGTGTTCGATTTAGGCTGGACTTTCCATGGACATAAAAGAGAGAAGAGAGATGTGCATGGTGCAGATCAATTTATATTAAAAATACATAAGCAGTGAGCTACAAGCAACTCACATGCTCCCAGTAAGGTAAAAGCAATTTGACCACTCTGGGTCCTGTAGTGGCGGCGCTCCATTCATTCCCTCGGGCAGGAAGATGTTAACCGGCTTCTCTCCGTCTCTCTGGCTCCACGGCGTTTCCGGGTTGTACACACAGGCTGCGTCCGACGGCAGGGTCACAGACAGGAGGAAGCTCACAGCCGGATCGAGTGAAACGCGTAGGGTGGTCATTTACCTGCCTGCTGTGGGGAATACTCCGTTCATTGTGAGTCCCCTGCTACTGCCGGGCTCTCTGTGCCCCTGCCGTCGGACGGAGCCGGTGTGTACAACCCAAAAGCATCATGGAGCCAAAGAAACAGAGAAGCCGGATAACATCTTCCTGCCCGAGGCAATGGAGCGCCGCGACTACAGGAGCCAGAGTGGTCAAACTGCTTTTACCTTACTGAGAGCATGTGAGTTGCTTGTAGCTCAATGCTTATGTCTTTTTAATATAAAATTGATCTGCACATCTCTTCATTTTTTATACCCATGGAAAGTAGGTCTGGGATGGGTGTCCTCCCTAAGTTTACACACGCCCTCTAGTACCTAGTTTTCTTGGCGAGTAGCACGTTAGAAAAAAGTAAGAAATAAATAATGCTGTGCCTTGGGCTGCAGAAGTGATTCCCACCAGGTAGGTCTACTTTTTGCTTGTGTATGGTGAGGCAATACATGTTCATTCTATTCTATTTCTAAACGTGCGTCCCGTTTCACCTATATAAAAAGTGCCACTGAACTATTTAGTGCTTTTTATTAAGTAGATACCGTTTGATGAGCCTCAATTACATGAACCCTGAATGTTGTTCTCCATACTGTGGATATGAACATTCTGTCTGCGGGTTGGACAGGTCTGTAGGCTTAAGATCTTTTGTGTAGGCCGGAGAATGTCTCCTGTTTTCTGTCTTGTGGCAGGGTGTTTCTATCAGTCAGTTATTTCAGATTTGGTGGTTCTCTGTAGAAGAGCAGTGGGAAGTCTTGGAACACTTCTTTCAATCTTTCATCGTTATGGAGGATATGTTGTTGATCTTTTGTAAGACAGCAAAGTACTTCCACAATACTCCTAGAGCGATGCGGTTTACATTTTGTTTGAATCACAGCAGTTTTTCTCTCTCTCTCTGGGTATTGTGGAATATTTTATGATCTATAATCCTGGGCTTGTAACATGGGCTATGAAACTCTTGCTAATAATATTTATATGTTGGTCTGTCTCATTTTAGAGCAGAAATTGTACTGTATTTTATGGCCTGGCTATAAAATCATATAATGTTTAGTGTGCCTGGGGTGGAAATTTCCATTCATAAATCTATGACTATGTTTGAAGTATAGGGATATTTGTGTGGAGTAATAACTTGGTTTAAGAATTATGATTGAATGAAATATGTTAGTTTTCATGGAACTGTATAGGATCTTGTTCACTGGCATTCCGCAATGTTTAAGATATATTAATATGTAATGTCATTGTGACCTTTCGTCTTAGTTTTTTAAGAAAACCAGTGGCAGTAAAGCCAATTAATGGCATTTCATCCACATTTGCCCGATATTCCTTTCACAACCCTTTGTCAAATAAATGACAAAAAACAAATCTAAAGCACGATATTTGCCAGTTTGACTTAAATGTACAAAATAGTACTTTTCTGCAAGAGAAGTAACAATGCAAAGGGGGTGGTAGCTTATAATATATTTTAGATCAATATTAGGGTCCTTCATAGTCTGTTACTTGATCAAAAAACCTGTATGCACTGTAATGTGAAGAGGAAACCTTCGAGCTTTTCAAAGCTCTGTACGCGTTAATTTTATATGACACACCCCAATGTTCGTCCCCTAAAAACGTATCACAACAAACCTATAATCCACACGTCAAACGCACAAGAATTTGTATTGTGAATGGTCTTACTTTGTAACGGAATCAACCTAAATTTGATATGTTGACTTTTCCTATTTTTGGTTCATGAAAACCTTGTATTAGGGTTCAATACTAAACAATTATTTGGAGAGAAGGACTCCACAAATGTTGGACCTGAACCGGTGCACTCTGCTTCATCTGCTGGTGCGTGACCTGCTGCAATTTCCCACGGGGAGTAGTACAGTTGGCTGCATCTATAGTTTTAGCCAGAGATGGAGCTCTCAGGATTTACACAGCCACTCGCTGCACTCTGTTCTTAACCCAGCGAGTGACCAATCCATTATTCCTCGTGCTCGATTTCCGAGTCCATGGTGCAGGCGTGGCCGCGATGGAGCGCATGGCCTCACTCGCGTCTGTCAGCCAAGCGATCTGTGGACTACAGATCCTGGCGACAGGGAGGCGTGGCCGATGACGTCACGGAGCTGGTTCGCGCTCATGTGACCTGGCCGTCGCGAGACAAAGACTAAGATTATACTACTTGCACGCGACGGACCGCATAGACTCGCGCACGCCTGCAGCCCCAGCAATTTGTGAATGGAGCTGCAGGCGAATGAGGAGGCGTGGTGGACGCGTCACGAAGCTGATTCACACATTTGGCAGAACCACTCACATGACGCTGACGTCATGTGGCCACGCTCGAAAAGACAACACTGTCTTTTCAAAACGCGGTCGCGCCATCACGCTCTGTCGTGCACTAGGGGCAGCCTCAAAGGCATTATGCAATTTGTGCTTGTCGCGTGGACAAAATTTCAGCCAAAGTTAAAAAACTGTCTTGCGAAAAAACAGCCGCGCCGACGCTCACTGTGGACGTTCCAATAGACCTCAATGTGTTGGATCGCGCCGCGTGAGCGGTCAGCATGGACGCGGCCTAAGAAGCGCCATTTAGAAGTCAGCTGCTGCTATGAATGGTAAGCAAAGCTGCACTAGATGCCGTTTTTCGCCGTCTACAGTGACAGAATGTAGGCATTTACTTACAGAAACTGCGGCGTGGATAAAAAGCTTCTTCCTCCAAGATCCATTGGGTACTTAAACATCAGAAAGAAGTACAGGTGGCCCACCAGATTGCCAATCAGCTCATTAATAATTCTAAAATAAAAGGAACACGTGTTACAAGTCATAGTAACTGTATTTATCCTGCATACCTGTACAAGAGGTTTTCATTCAACAACTTCCTACTGCATATAATGCCAGCTACAACACTAATACATCCGTCTCATTGCATTATCGCCAATAGATACATGGGAAAATTACAAGTGCCACGTCATTATTACATTTAAAAAAAAGGGTTTTTATTTAACATAACAGAAGATCATGTTACTAAATGAGCGCACTCTGTAAGAGCAATCTGCTTCAGGAGCCTCATTTTAATGTAATTCTACCAATACCATTTTTCTTATGGAAAAGTTACGTAACTGGTCACAAATACTTACGATCCACCGATAATGTAGTTGAACCCAAGAATGACCCAAGGGAGATAACAGGCCTTGAGGGGAGAGAGGAAAGAGCAAAGATGATAAAACCATTTAAAATAAATAACTAGTCTCATTAAAGTACCTAATGTACAAACAAGTTATTTGGACAGGAATCAACAAAAGGACAAACACTCTTTTTTTTGGTTTTACCATCGCTACGGTACAATTAGCTAAGCAGTCACAGAAGACATTTACAGTACAGAATGACTATTGTGGCAGCAAGATGTATTTTGATCAATAATAGATTTAGACTGTACATTCAATTACATGAACACAGGTCGCTAGAAGTTGTCTGCCACTAGAACGTGCGGGACCCCCCTACATGCAGACAAAAATAAAGTACAGAGGGGATGTCAACATGAACCCAGAAACTAAATAGAGAATGGCCAATAGGAAAATGCATACAAATACACTGAAGGATGGAATTTGAATTGAGCCCAGGGACCCCAATGACGTCTAACCAGTGTTGCCAAGTTCATCAAAATGTGGAAGAGGAATTATTTAGGAAGCAGGTAAGTTTTTCCAATTTGACGAACAAACCAGGTTTTAATTAAAAACACAAGCTACTGTTCCAGAGCTGCAATGGAGCATCTCCGTGAAGAGATCAATTTATTTTCAAACTTATTAAGGCCCTGGACCATCTTGGTGAGACTAAACCACAGGTCAAGAGGAAAAAAGTCAGGTTTTACCCCACGACTGGACCACTAGACGGCCTGACCACCACATATGTAAAAGAGAGGTCACACATCCTCTGGGATAAAGAGGGGAAGGTCCAGAACAGGGTTCGGCAATATACCGGTACCATAGTAATGCCGCGGTAATAAAAACTCAATAGTAAATCGATATGCAAAATTAACACCATGGTATTACTTGGGACTCCTAACCCCTTCCTCCCGAGACTCCCCACCCCCCATTCCCCCGTAGGACTCTTTACCCTCTCCCACCCCCTCTCTCAACTCCTCTGCCTCTTACCTCACAAACCCTTTCTCCTCCCATCTTTTAACCCCTTCCCTACCAGAGAGGCAGCCCAGTATTGTAGAGAAATTTAATGTGAATCCCTCCGGTTACAGAAGGAATAATCCTTCATCTACAATACATTTTCTTAAGAATTGTCAAAAAAAATTATGTTTGTTTTTTTGGTTCAAACGTTTTTTTTTTTAAATGTATTTTTCAATTATAATCAGGGCGGGGGGCGGGAGGAGGGGGTGGCTACAGAACAAAAAAGGGGTGGGTTGGAAAAAAAAACCCCCACCAACATAATTAAATTGACAATACATTACAGAACAGTAGAAATAATATATAATAATAATAATAAATATATGGGAGAGGAAGGAAAAAAATATTAGTGGTAATATTCCTAATAATTTTTCCGTACTTAAAGCAGCAGTTCAAGCATTATCCTACATGTGTTTTTTTTTTTTTTTAAATAAACCAGTTCTGTACTATGAGAAAATACTTGTAGCATTAATATATATTATATATATATATATATATATATATATATATATATATATATATATGAGTATATAATGCAGCAGCTCAGATAACCCTTTATAGACCGTCACTGATGACTATGAGTGCAGAGACGGAGCAGTGCAGGAACCGGCATTGAATTACTGATCGGTGGGTCCTCTCAAATGTCTGATACATTGCTAAAATGGGAGTTGGAATTGTGACTATTACTATTGTTTGTGCAATATATTTATTTGGACGTACTACCTTATCACTGTATCCTCTCTCTCATCCACTGAATGTCACTGGAGTAACACGATAGACAGAACAGATTCTACAGAGGTGCATTGACCAAAGAGCTCATGTCAGTGAGAGAAGTACCGTATTTTTCGGCGTATAAGATGACTTTTTAACCCTGGAAAATCTTCTCAAAAGTCGGGGGTCGTCTTATACGCCGGGTATCGTCTTATACGCCGGCAAAGTGCAAAGTGCGGGCAGACGCGGCTTCCTTGTTTATTTATTTCGGCGTGCCGCGCGTCAGCCGGGCGCCGGTCAGTGCGCCAGGCCAGCGGTGCGCAAACTGGGGGGCGCAGCCTGTGCGGCGAAACCTGGGGGCAGAGCAGAGCAGTGGCAGGCAGAAGCTCCGTGCTGCTGCTGTCTCCCTGTGCTTGCAGAGGGGGCGGGGCGTCCCTCTACACACAGACACAAGCCCTCCTCTTCCTGTCTTTACTCCTCCAGTGTTCAGCAGCGTGGGGAGCCGAGCATGCAGTACAGTAGTACTTTCGCGTGTGTGTGTGTGTGTGTGTGTATATATAGTGTGTGTATATAGTGATGTGTGTGTATAGTGGTGTGTGTGTGTGTGTATAATGATGTGTGTGTGTATAGTGATGTTTGTGTGTGTATATATAGTGATGTGTGTGTGTATATATATATGTATAGTGGTGTGTGTGTGTGTGTGTGTGTGTGTGTGTGTGTGTGTGTGTATCCCAAACGCTATATTTTAACTGGAAAAGTTGGGGGTCGTCTTATACGCCCTGTCGTCTTATACGCCGGAAAATACGGTATCTGTGATCTGACTACATTTTCATTACCATCTGTGAGTGGGGTGAACTCTTTCTTTTGCACTTGATATATTTCATATGAATTGGCTACACTATTATTTATTTGTTTATCGTCCACATATACCTGCCACCGAATTTGCGAGCGCTGACCAATTTTTGGATTTTCCTTAAGTCACACAAATGGAGCTCATCGAGGCTGCCTCAAATATCTCTTTCCATTCCTTGGCATCCAAAACAGTTTTGGTCTGTCTCCCATAAAGTTTGCATCTTATTTTTTGCAGAGTTCTATTCTTGCACTTTCCAACGCAGTATTTATAGAATTTTTAAGTCTGATGCTGCGTTAAAGGTAATAAAGAGTAAAATATTTAGTGTCCGGGGAAGTTAAAATGGAGGAATTCTGCCCTGAGCCTATCGCAGTCTAAAAGTTACCATGATATCCTCTGAAGCTAAAATTTAAGAAAATAATTTTTAACACTAAATTTAATGTTTTTTTTTTTGTTTTTTTTAAAGAGCAGGACTTGCTCACGGTCAAGATACCAACAATATAGGGGTTTTAGTGCTATCGGCTTCCGGGGGAAGAAATAGAGGGGTGGAGAGGGGGAGGAGGGGAAGAGCGGTTGCAGTCTTTTAAAAGAGCAATGCAGCTTTTTAACTGTAAAAAAAAGAAGATTCTATGGAATACAAATTGTACTACAAGACTTTCTACAAGTATCGGTACCATACCTTAAATCTTGTTCCAAACCAGAAGGACACAATCATGTCTCTGTTCAACTGGGACCAGACATACAGGACTGACATGATAAGAGGAATCATCAACAACTGAAATATAAAAACATAGCTCAAGAATAAGAATATATTTTCAAAAATACACACTTTTATGAGCCTGTAATTAAAATGTACTACTAGTTAAAGGGTGTTGTCAGTTTGTATTATGTAAAAAAATCACATTAGTTGATAAGATTCACTAAAATGTCACATTAATACGACTCTATTGCACATATGATTTGGATTGTTAAAAGACGTCCAAGACAGAAAGTATTGATCTTTAACGTTAAAACACTTTTTGATCATATGAAATGTGCCAAAAGCCCTTTAATGTGGCAGTAATGGCAGCTATATACTGCAAGTGTACAGGTAATATGGAAGAAAACCATGGAAATGTGCATTAACATTTGTTTAATTTTAAACAAAGTTTTGGAATATAAAAGGTAGTCAGACTAACTTTCCCCAGAGCCTTTTCTGCGGCCCCGGGGAATGAGACCAGATGCATGCGTAAGGCTGCGTCCATACAGCCTTCGCCCGTCTGGAGGCGTGCGCGTCCGTGACGTCACCTGCGTGAAGCAGGAACGTTTTCCGGACATCGTAGACGCGCTGCCAGTGGGGCGTGTCTGATGTCACGGAGCTGGTTCGCCCTCATTGGGCAAACTGCTCACGTGACCTGCCCGTTGCGCCAAGAAATACGCTTCAAATGATTCCTTGCGCATCGCTTGCCCCCTCCTGTTGCGCGCGCCCGGTCAATGCCTTAAGGCAATGTGATCGCGCACAGATGCCTCCGCGCGGTCTTCGGCAGCATGGACGAGCCCTAATGATTGCAATAAAATAGCTATATCTGTACGTGGGGCAGCTCTTACTGGTCTAAATGACAGGACTGACAACCCTAAGCTGCTATGGGATGGGAGTGCAAAGAGGCACAGAAAAGCAAGTTAGAGACAGGACCTAGGAATTACTGGTTGTAGGTGTATCTTTATGTTTATAGTGCCCACAGTGTACTTGGCACTTTACAAGATAGACAATAAAGTATATGGAATTGTAATACAATAAGTGCAAACACACATTTATAAACCATTTAAAAACGCAATTCCATACACCCGGCCAGAAAACAACCCTTTGTAATGGTTTTTGGGGGGGACATTTATTACAAATGGCTTTTCTTCCAATGGGGAAGTTTGTTAATAAAGGGATTTATTTACCGTTATCCCAGCCTGTTCTCATCAGACAGCCAATAAATATAAAGGCGATGAGGGAGGGGGCACTTGCTGAACACACTATCAGAGAAAACAGAACATCCAAAGGAAATCAAACCCCTCCCAAGTGTTAGCTCACCAACCAGCTTATGTATTCAATTACTGTATTAAAGTACTTAGTTTAGGTTAGGATTGGCAGCTCTTTAGATCTGTACACTTGGCTAAAGTTGCAGAGTAAGATGATCCTAAGAAATAATCATGAGCTTGTTGTACTGTAGATATCTACATTTGATTATTGCTGCAGGTGAATCTTTACCACCATTAAGCGGGGTGAAACCAAAAAGACAACATCATTAATATTATACAGGATCTGATACCGAATTGCATAAAATGTATGTAAAACTGTTAATTTTGATGCAAAATAAAAGACAACGTTTAATAGAGAGAGGAGACAGCGGGAGGAGAGAGAGGAGATAGCGTGAAGCGAGGAGATAGCGAGAGGCGCGAGGAGAGAGGGGAGAGAGAGGAGATAGCGAGAAGCGATTAGAGACGAGAGAAGGAAAAAAAAAAAAATACTGTAATTTCCACAGATCAGAAATAAGCATTTAAGGGGTAAACTAAAATAAAACTGCAAACAATATTATTTCTTACCTGCATGTCCATTATCAATCCAGTTATCTGACATCACACTATTAAAGAAATCTTAACTGTTTAGTGTTAGGACATTTACGAAAATACATGTTAATTATTAGTTAAGTATTGCGCATCAAGATATTAACTTTTTTATATTGAGCAAGTGTGATGGGTTTCATATCTTCATTTGTAATTGTTTACAAGTGTTTTGTATTTTGCTCCCCAATGTAATTAAGTGTTTGCCATTTTTAATCATATTTTAACTGCTCAGACAGCTGCAAACCCCTCTGCTCATGATAGATCTCTCCCTCCCCAACTTACTTTGGTCTTAATGAGCATTTGAATAATGTTTGAGTATTTTTAAAATCAGTCCATATTCCTTAATTAGCAATTGTAGGTTGCTTTAAGAAATTTTAAGCAGCATTAGGTCTGTATCAGTAATGGGTACAGAAAGTCTAAAAAGAAAACATGAATTTTTTGAACATTTGGAAGAATGCTTGGCTAATAGATCAAACAAGTGTCAAAACCAGTGTACAGTATATCCTTCATAAACGTGCACTTGAAGATAATAGGCCTATAAAGAGAAGGTCACAAGTCCAAATTCATTAACTCAGACAACTGCATTAAACACTAAATGTGACACATTAAGAAAAGTAGACTTGGTAAAATGTCGCTGGACTGCCGATGACTTGGCTGTGCAATGTTCACACCAGTGGCATTTCCTGTGTGACCACCTGTACACGCTGAAGAGGACAATGACGCAGTCACAACAAATGCCTCAATTTCTGTTCTACACTGGACTTTTATCTAGACATAACCAAAGTGATGCTGCAACATTTACGCTGTAATACAACTCCATGTTTTACACACGACTGCCTGTTTTATGGTATTGTATTGATTTATCCAGAAAGTAGGTCAGATAGACACCTCTATAAGAAAATGTGTATCATCTAAGTATATCTATCTATAGGCGTTATGCTCTTACATATACAATGATGTATTTTTTAAAAACAGGTCAAATACATTGAAAGACTAAAATATATTAAAAGGATACAACGATGCAAATCCAATTAAATAGCAGCATGAACAAGTAGTCCGCAGGTCTTCCATCAAATGTCCCTAATCACAAACCCAAAACAATCATGTTTATTGTCAGAAAGGCAAATATGTTGAAACATCATTCCACGAACACTAATCTCAACTCCTAAAGTAATGAAATGTAGCACAGTTTAAAAAAGACAATTTCTCCATTATATCTGCAGCTTCTCCCGCTGTGTATAATATACGGCTCGGATGTGTATTCGTTTCACTCTGATTCAGTCTCATTACAGGGATGTAAAAAAGATAAACAATCAAATGTGCATCAAATGTTACAAAAATATTATATAAGTGCATACAGTGATACAACTCAACTGTCCCCGCAGCTGAGGTGCGCTCCCTCACCCCGGGAGAAAATGCAAAGTCCAGAAAGAAGAAAGACCTATAATGCAAAAGGGAAGAAAAGAGAACAGTTTATGTAATCTGTATTGACTGGTATAGTCCCCACTCCAATAAATAAACTCACAGCAGGGTATTTGATTCAGTGCGTAACTGGAAATCCAACCGGTCACATGGATTAACTGCTAGGCTTCTCTTCTTACTTGGTAGTTAGCACTCGATACGAAAAGGGAAATAGCAAAAGGGCAGACATGGTATAATTCCATTTAAACACTATACGTTAATAATAAGCGATACACAGTGCACTTCCAGATTTGCTTTCACCAGTACTCCGGATCCTGAACACCGTCGTGTCCTCTGATGTAGGATCTCGTCTCGAAAGAGATGTAGGTTGGATCAGCTGGACTGTCTCCGGTCGTGGCTGTCCGCTCTCTCCCATGTTCATGGTCGCTATGAATACCAGACACTTCCGCATCACCTGGTGGGAGATCTCAGCTCACGAGACTTGGGAAATGGTCAGGTGGGCTCTCACTCTACTGCGCATGATCATCCATCATACGGAAGTGTCCGGGATTCATAGCGACAGCAAATGCGGGAAAGAGCAGACCGCCACGACCAGAAAGAGAGTCGGGCTGATCCAACCTACATCTCTTTCGAGACGAGATCCTACATCAGAGGATGTGGAGGTGTTCGGGATCTGGAGTACCGGTGAATGCCAAGGAGAGAAGACCAGGTCGCTGTTGCCGCGTTTTTTTTATGTACAAATCTGTAAATGCACTGTGAACATGTAGCTTGTTATTAACATATATTTTTTAATAAACGGAATTATACCATGTCTGCCCTTTGCTATTTCCCTTTCTGTATCGAGTGCTAACAACCAAGTAAGAAGGAGAGAGAAGCCCAGCAGTTAATCCATGTGACCGGCTGGATTTCCAGTTACACACTTGAACCAATTACCCTCCTGTGAGTTTATTCATTGTAGTTGGGACTATTCCTGTCAATACAGATTCCACTATGTTGTGTATTTTTGTCCCTTTTGTGCTATAGGTCCTCCTTTCTGGTCATTACTGGGATGGGAGAACCAGTTCTACGTACTGTTAGAACCAAATGTGGGAGCACGGTCGCTACTTGAAGAAAATCTGTCTCTACAACCAACCCTCACTTCTCCAGGACCAATACGGCTAATGGAACTTGGGGGCACATGCATCAAAAACAAAGAGCGCCAATGAAAATGACAAGAGCATCGATACCGACCTGTTTCAAGCCGTGTTGAATACTGATACAGGAAATATAAATTCACCATATACAAAAAGCCTGTTCCAGGTCCCACGGGGAAGTAAAAGGTAGAAGTTATTGGCCTCCATATCTGTACAAAAGAAAAAAAATAAAATAAAGAAACAATTGCACACACTATCACACAGAAGGACTCAATATTAAAAATCCGTGTTTAGTTAAATCTGCTAAAGACACTAAACACAAAACAGTTGTAGATCAAGACAATAGTGCAAATTGGCCTCGAATTTACTGATGTGAAGTAGATTTCCGCTGGAGAAAATTGCAGTAAATTATTTGAAGGAAGATTTCCTAGTCATCATTTAAATGTTAAACACCAAAAAGAGACAATATACATAAAACACTTATTTTAAAGCATCAAGAATGGCCGGCAGACTACAGACATGGCTATGGGGTCACCAAAAGAAAGCTGAAGCGTAACACCGCCCTGACCCCGCCACCATTTTCACACAGACCATTTCCTAGCAGTTTGTAAATATGATGTTTCAGTGGGTTTTCCTGGATTGTTTATTATTGAAATTAAACAAGTAGCAACAGTCACCACCTTCCAAATCGTTGTTGTAAATGACAACAGAGGAAACCGGCAACCTTTCAACCACCACGTAAAAGTAATTCTACTTGTCTCATCTTCAAAACGGTACTCGCCCAGCTTCAGCCCATATTGTGGGACTGAACTTTTAAATGAAGCAGCACAAAATGGGTGTGGATTCAGCTGTGCAGGAACTTTTGAGGCAGCACTAGTGGAATCGCATCACGATCCTAGTTTGACTGCCACTGACTTGCATAGCCGTTAACGAGGTTAGTTAATCTCCCCCATGCTTGTCTGCAAGGACCGACCTTAAAACAGAACGCAGGGTCTTCTAAGGTCGCGCTCATGGTGGGGGCGTCACTACATACGTGCACGGTCGGGACTCTTCTATGCTACCTTACTGAAGGTAGCAGAGTACTGGTGGCAACGTAGCGCGTCGTGGCTGCTGCAGTTTGGGAGAGAAGTAAATTTGTCTTTTCAGGCTGCAGTCGCGTGACAGCGTCACGTGAGCTGGTTCAGCCAATGAGGGTGAACTAGCAACTTGACGCTCCCGCCACACCTCCCCAATCTCCTGCAGCCAAGTGCACAGATCGCTGTGGCTGTAGGAGTGCGCACCCTCGCCATCCACCATGAGCGCGGTCTTGTGTACAAGAAGATTTACAACATTGCGCCTATTAAAAAAAAGTTACACTTGCAAAAATGTATATAAAGTCCAAAAGGTACTTAAAGGGGGGGGGGGGAAATAAATAAAATTAAAAAAAAAGGGGAAGATACCCAAAAGGTATATGTAACATTGAGGTGCGAAATATGCTCACATGGAGGTTGCTTGCAAACAGAGGTCTTTTTACCAGCCTCCACGATCCTCTCGAAGGTGTTTTTTTATTCCTGTGCCTTTTGGACCTTATTATTACTTTATGAACACTTCGTCTCGGGGTAGTATTGTAGGTCAGGCAGCATTTAGGGATTTTTTTTTTTTAAGGACTATACGTTTATCTGTTTGTTTGATTTAGAACTTATCAAGTTGGATGTGAACACCTGATTTTTTTATTTTATTTTATTGTTGGTGAATATATACAGTAGGAATTTATAAATTGTATGACATTATATATTGTATGATACATTGTTTATTATTGGTAAATAGATATTCTATATTGGAGGGTCTTTTCTTGATCTTCTTGATCAATTTGTCAGTAAATAGATATTCACCAGATATAGGATATAATTTTTGCACACTTTACACTGTTTAAGATACACTATTTTTAGATATTTTTTTTTAACATCTAGATCCTTAAGCGCCACTTTATGTATTTTAAAAAGAACAAAAAAAGTACAAACAAAATAAGCCACCTTCTTGTGTCATGCCCTCAAATAAATGGCTTATTTTATTTCCTGCGCCAATCAATTGAATTTTGGTGTATAGCGGTTCTGATCTACTTTGTAATCTGGTGCGGACATTTGGCAAGCAGACACGGGAGGTCTTCAAAACATAGCAACAAACTAGATATACGGAAAATTCTTGATGTATTAAAAAGTTATTGCCACCAACAACATAATTTAGGCTTTAGGGTGTAATGTCATTTGTGGTAGGATTAGGACAGCATAAATTAAAAAAAAAATTCACATGGCTTGGAGTTAAGTGCAACCTGCCCAAGCTGAAAATACCATTTAAAGATGGAAAGTGTTTTACTCTGTTAAGGAGCATGCAAATAAATATGCAAAGTATATCTGTAAAGTATTGCGTTAGTTTCCAATCTCTTCGCTTGAGTGGTCTTTCAGCATGTAACTGCAATAGAATGGTTTGTACAGCTGAAGAGGAGAGGAAAAGCAGAGCCAAGCAATGATATGACAAAGCAGAGACATTTTTTGGAACGGATAGATATAAAAACACACATGCATATATTTGTTTCTTGCCTTCTGATAGGGTTATCAAGAGTCAAAATGTTTGTGAAGGAGCAGTCACACTTAATACAACAAAATATTGGGATCTTCAAGAAAACGTGCCGAATGGCCACTTTGGACTATATAGCATTAACCAATCGACTTCAATAGAGATTTCGGGTGAAAATAGCCACTTTGCACTGTATAGAATAAGGTCCACAATAATTTGTGACAAATCTGTCAGGCAAAAAACAAATATCATTGCTGGCCCCCTCTAGCAGTGATAGGGTTAAGATCTCACATAAGATGGTTTCCGCAGCCACTTATGTATTTTTAATATATAATCGCCAATTCAGTTAAGAATTAGTTTCACTTTACTCATTGGCTCAATGCCACATCCCTTCTAATTATTTCCTTTCTGCTCAATGTGGAGTAAGTGTGATGGCATTATTAGCCGAAAAATGATGGAGAACAGCAAGTGGCTGATAGAATAGACAACAAATTGAAGCCATAGTTCTGTTCAATGGGAACAGTAAGTACAAACCCACAAAGAACAATGTTAAACTAATACTTACTCATTTTTAATACCACAATCTCCTACATATTAAAGATATCATTGTCGTTGCTTCTGTTTGGCCCAAACAGAAGTGGCTCAGTGAGTAAAGACACTGACTGGCACTGAGATTGAAGCAGGGGAACCTGGTTCAATTCCCGGTGTCTCCTCCTCAGGCACCAAAAAAAGATTGTAAGATCCACGGGGCAGGGACCTGTGCCTGCAAAATATTTCTGTAAAGCGCTGCGTCAAACAAGCAGCGCTATACAAGAACATGCTATTATTACACAGGATTACAGTGACCGTTTAAATTGAGGCGTGACATCTGTGCTGCCAAAAGGACATGCAACAAATGAATTAGTTTGTCACCTTACAGGGCCTGGTGCACGATATACTCCGAAAGCACTATGTGCATTGCAGGGCTATACAATAATGTTACCTTTATTTTACTTGTTTTTACCTTCTACGCAGTGCCTCTTACGTAATCCTTCCTCAATGTGTTGTAAACACACCTGGCAGCAAAGTATTTAAGGTCACAGACAAGATAAAGCACCGAAAGGATATGTGTCAGAGTATGACCAGTTACAGGTGTCCCTACGGTCAGGCTTACCTTTGGCGGGGCCCAAGATGGGATGATGGCAGTGGGCCCCTCCTCCTGTGGCATAGCATTGTCATGGCAAAGCTTCGCCATGACATTGCATCACCACAACAACATGATGCTGCAGAAGGCCGCTCCGCATAAGGCAAGACCCCCCTGCACGCTTACCTCCCACCTATCTCTTAACACACCCACACACCTCCCTCCCCACCTTGGAGTCAGCAGCGGTGCGGGTCTCCACAGCTCTTTTTTTCTCCTGTTGGGCTGAATTTGGATCCCGGCACCAGGCAGACAGGAGAGGAGGGAGTAGGTGGTGCGGGGCCATAGACACGGGGCCCAAGGCAACCGCCTTGCCCTAAGGCCTGCCCTGGTGTGTCCCCCTCGACCACAGACATGGTAGACAACACAGTGATCAGATATAACCTGTCAGTGAAGGGACCTCCACTGACAGCAAAACATGTGACATTTATTTTCCTCAGCCATTGAATAGTGTCACAGTATTGCAGTGATAGACAGCCCAGGGTGAAAAGATACAGACCCTATGACAGTAAAGGAATTACCGGCTACAGACACTTATTCCCTCCGGCAGTGCAGGGGTTAGTGCCCCCCACCCCCTCCGGCAGTGCAGGGGTTAGTGCCCCTCGGGTGGGTAGTGCAGGGGTTAGTGCCCCCCACCCCCTCCGGCAGTGCAGGGGTTAGTGTCCCCGCTGTGTGGCAGGTGAGTGACGGACCTGGAATCTGTGCAGAAAGGCCTCGGGCCACAGGACCAGGTACGCGTGGTTGATGAGGCCCAGCTTCCCGAACAGCGGCACTGCGATGGAGGCAGCGAACCAGTACCGGGTGATGAACGGGATGCTGCGGAACCAGTCCCCGATGTCAGACATGGCGGGGCCCGCGCTCACCGCGGAGCTGAGAGGTGACCGGCGGGCGGAGGGTTAACTCCGGGGGCCTGACCCAACGCGTGTAACCGGCGGGCGGAGGGTTAACCCCGGGGGCCTCACCCACTCGTGGAACGCGCGAAGGGTGCCTCTTCCTCTCGCGGACTGGGACGTCACGCACCGGTCCTCGCGAGTTCCACTGACGTGTCAGCTTCGCTATTGGTGGCCGCTCGAGCCGCGTGCGCATGCCCACATCGGCGCTTCCGGGCCGCTGTCAACCTGACGTAGAAAAAAAGCCCCGCCCATTGGAAGCGGCGCTGCAAGGGGCGCTGCAAGGGGCGCTGCAAGGGGCGCTGCAAGGGGGGGGGGTGGGCGGCGCATGTCATGTGTCAATCACAAGGGGTAGAGTGGCAAGGCATGTCGTGGCCCCCTGGCAAGGCATGTCGTGCCCCCCCCTATCTTCGGCAGCAAGGCATTGTGGGACGTGACTTTGGAAGCTCCCTCAGTAATTGACCAGTATACCACCTGTGTGCACTCACTGACGTGCAGTTTGAGGCCTTATTAAAAGTGTCTTTCCCTCAAGCGCTCAGGATGCTATACTGCCTGGGGATCTGTCACACCGTTTTGTTATCTATTTACTTTGATAGCCGTCTCACAGGAGGGCACTATTGTTCATTTGGATAGCTGTCTCAAATAAGCACTCTTATTTGGATAGCTGTCTCCCGAAGTGCAGGGCAGTCTCTTTATGTGGAGGCAGTGGTGGACATTTGTTTAAAAAAAAAAAAAATTGTGATGCAATTTAAAAACACTTGCATTTATTATTTATTTAAGAACATTCGTGCAAAGCCATTTGAGGTGTATTATAGAAAAAGTTGACCAATAATTATGCTGCAAAAATAGGAAGTCCAGCTTAAAAAAAACCCCTCCAAATAAACACTTTTTTAAAAAGAAAAAAGTGGAATTGTAAGTTTGTGAATAACATTTTACTTAAAGCCACTGGGTGGCAAACAAGTTGAGTGCTGAGCAACAGTTAAATTAATCAACTGACAAAGATGTACACAGCTTTAAGAAAAGCAAAGGATAGGATCTGCCAATTCTCACAGATTTTCTGGGGTCAATCTCACTCATTTCAGCATCTCCTATCTCATATCCAGTGGTGGTCTCACTGACTAAGAACATTGAAATATTTTTCACATTACAAATGCTAATTTTTTTTCGTCCTCAACTACCAAACCTCGTTGATTCCTGTGTATGGATCTAATAACTTGTATTGAGCCAAATTCTAATATGAGTTTTCATAGGCAGGTGTTGTTCCTGAAAACCTAAGTTGTTGCCTATCAAGGCTGGTTGTCCTTATAATGTGTTGTCTGTATCCAGTATTCAGTAGCAAAAAGAAAATATTTCATTGCGATGCAAATCGGGATGTCCTCAGAAACAATGACAAATAAGTGAGCGATGGTAAATCACTGAAAGTTTTCTTTCCTCAAATTAAACCTACACTTCATAATTATTCATTCATTTATTTAAGAGGGCGTTAAAAATAAATGGGGTTACATATACAAATAGGCATGAGTTTAAACATGATAAATGTCCTCTTTTCTGGAAAGATTTTACAATTTAATGCAACATGAAACATATTCAAATGCTTTGTTCTGATTCACTAGAAGTCTCTAAGCCATTCTAGAGAAGGGTGATGAAATTGCTGCTGACCACAGTACACATAGTCGTTATCCAACGTTTCCCTTTACAACGAATGGCATATCAAACGCTTTACAATGCAACCCTGAGGGACGTTTTTCGACCGCAGAATGCACAACGCCTGAATGTGTTATTCAACGCTCCCCGCCACTGATTAACATGGGACCCACTTTATAACGGTTTCACTATCCAACGCTACTTCCAGAACGGATTTGGTTGGACAGCCGAGGACTGCCTGTATCCTAATCACTCACACATCTCTCCACAATCAGTTGGTTGTGTCAGGTGCAGTGTTCACATAATGATGCCTATACAACATACCTAGTAGCTGCAATTAATTCAGCTGTGTTTTTATTATTTATTTTTGGATTTGGGTTAAAAAAAAAGAAGTGTTAAATGAGCCTGTAATGTGTTGCTAACCTCTGAGGCAGAAAACAGGTTGACAGATTATCTACCTTTCCTCATGGTCACATAATTAGCATGTGTAGCGGGGTCCCCCTTCCTTTCCTCCAGTGTGAGGGGTAACTGCTCCACTCCTCCGGCAACCCAAATATAAGTTGCGGCGGCCTTCTTGGGAATTGCAGAACAACAACTCCCAGAAGCCTCGGGGTGGGGATAGGTCACATGGGACGTCCCAGCCAATGAGGAGCGAGTGGCCATTTTGTGGATCCGGATCTCCTTCGCAGAACGAGAAGCCAGCGTGGGTAGGGAGGATGGACGTGTCCAGGGAGCAAGTAAGCCCCTGGACTAGGCCAAAACATTGCACTAAAGGGCCCAACCACTATTGAGCATAGTATTGCAGGGAAGGCCCTAGATAGGGACCCTCCAATATAGAGCTGCACCACTGCGCCGTCGGACGTCCGCGCGGTGATCTGCGGGATCGCGTGTGGCTGCCAGAAGCAGGGCACTCCAGCTGGAGCCATCACCACGTGCGCGGCCTGGAGCATAAGGTGTGAGGGGGTTTATGTTGCAGGCCCGCTGCGTGGAACCTGATCCAGTTCTGCTCCACAAGTGTTCCCTGGTCAGGAACGTTGACCAGGAAAGTACCACCGTGCACCTACACTTCACAGGGGGTAGCGCTACCTCACACTTGGGTGGGATTGTTCTGCGGACACTGGGATTCTAGGTGCCCAGGGCACCCTCAGTACTTTTGGGAACCACCATTGATGTTAGTGCATTGCATTGTATTGATGTGATATATTGTTATCTTTGTTATACTGTAATTCAGTAAAGCAGTTATATTACACCGGGTTTGTATAGTAGTTATTGTTTCATATGCGGAGTAATCCTGCTTACACTGGGATAGGAGATACCGGCACCCCATAACGTGCCCTGTATCTTGGATAGCAGAGGGCCCCCGGACATCAAATCAACTCGGTTCTGCTCCGGAGATTACTGGCGAGATATGCGCCGTCCAGATAGCTGTGGGTCGCCGGGTGAGCCTTTTACAGAGAGGCGATCATCACGTTGCCGGCTATTCGACCGTTTTGGGAATTTTGCTATCACAGGTAACTCGAGTCTTTCTGAATACTGTGATAGCAACGCTCAAAAAATTGGCGGTGGAACTGGCCCAGCGATTTTTTGTATGAAGCCTTATAGAATAGGCCCATATGTGTCTATCTCTGGCTCTAACTTTTGATGTGATCTGCGAGTTCCCTCAAGGTTCCGTTTTGGAACACTTACTCCTTTGTATCTGTGTATTGCATACAACGGGTGTTATAGTGCTAACCGGCAGGCTTACAGAAGGCCTGAGCCTCCGCTCATAGGGAGCTTTGGGGTGCCTGGTGGTGATGGCTCCTCATGGGAACGTATGTAGATATACAGCAAATAACCACAGACACAATAGTAATAAACAATAACTCTTTACTGCAGGGTCCCCCACAGATACAAATATCATACAATACAAACACAATATTACCCAATCCCTTGCTCCTATCCCAGGGAGCAGTTATACCCCTAAAGATCCTAGTTGCACCCTATCCCTTGGGCATCTTAGAACCACAGATATCCGCAAGGTATCCTAAAATGTATGTGTGAGGGCAGCGCTACCCTCCCTTGTGTATTGGTGGTGCACGTGGGTACCTTCCTGGTTATTCTCGGTTAACCAGGGAATCCTTCTGCAGAAAGGAGAACCGCATCTGTGATCCCACGACGCAGGGCCTCCAAACTATATCCCTTCTCGCCTTACCTCTGGCAGCCACGCGGCCGTTCCTCCAGGCTTAGGGAATCCTCTTCTGCAGTTCGTCCTGCTCCACTAGCGATCAGGCTAAGGGGAAAGTCCCTGAAGTATGGCCGTCTCTACAATACTCTGCTAGGCTGGCTCAGGGCCTAACTCGGGCCTATGGGGCGTTATCTGGCTTAGTCCCAGGCAGCCTGACTGGCTTCCAGGATATAACCTTCCCATCTGTGGTCCCAGACAGTTCTGACCTTGCGGTCTCAAACAGTTCCCCAGGATATCCTGTTCTCCAGAGGATATCCTGTCTCTCTCTTGCCAGCCTTGCCAAGCCCAACATGGCCACGTGCCTCCACATAGCAGGGAGAATGCCCAGCTTCTCAGCCCTTCCAACCCCAACATGGCCGATGCACCTCCGCAGAACCTGCCTGCCGAGGTAAACCAAATCCCCAATAGGTGAGGATTACCCTGCTACATCTGTATAAATGACCTGCACACAACCTGTAAGTGGAATGGGATATTTTGTTAACGGCCATCTTGCTGCAATCAAGTCTCCGCCGGCGTTTGACCGCAGAGGGACCCTCTGCTGCTGCCGCTCCGCCGCTAGACACTCCGCTGACAGACGCTTTGCCAAGGTTACCTAATTATCTGAGCATCTCACCCCTACTATAGACAGCACTTATCTACGTAGATACACCTCCAGAAACCTACTTATGGTTACAAGGTTCAATATAGAACATGGTCATTCTTCTTTCTTTTACCAACCACCTGTACCAATTTACCCGAGTCTCTCAAAAACGCCAGCTGTTTCAGATCTTTCAAGATTTCTGCTTGTGACAGGGTAAATAAAAGCCACCAGTTATATGCCTGGAAAACCTATGTCTAGTCTGCAGTGCAGCACTGACTAGGTTAAACTTCAGCTGGGAACCTCAGGACAATTAGTTGGATCCCAGCTGCCTAATCAAGGTGTGTTAAAACCCAGGTTGTAGACACATGGAGCTTGCTGTTGATGAGAGAGGAGTAAGCTGCTAAAGTGATTCCTGAAAACAAGGTCTGAGTAGCAAAGTAGTGAAACTGTGAACTGTCTGTCCCCTGCATAGAAAAAGGGTAGCTGCATATATATATAAACTGTCTGCTAAAGAGAAACTGTTTTGTTCGATTTGCTGAAGGAAAAGCCATTTTCGTTTGTTGCTGAAAAAGAGCTATTTTTGTTTTGTGTGCTGTATATTTTTCAAGGCAAAATAAAACAGCCTTGTCAAGAAACCCACGTGTGTAGTTGCATGTACCCTGCAACACTGCTGTTTCTGACTTTATATACGTTTGTAACTGTAATACTAACTGTGGCCATCACAATAGTCTGTACACATGACATACCTGAAAACGAGAGGTAACCCTCACTGTATTTTTTCCTGATAAAATATTTGATAAATAACTATACGTGTATCTGCTGCATTAATGCCACTGATACAACAGATGTTAGATAAAAGGTATACTTTCTTAGTTTAGTACTTAAAAGTAAGCAGATGTCTGTCACAAACTGGTAATACAAGGTAGAAATGTAACCAACTTTATTACTCCCGCTGGCGTGATGCAGAGGAACATACGCACCAGTGGGAGAAGTGGCTATTGTTTTGAATCCGCAGCGCGGGCGAAAGGGAGCGGGGCTACCACGCTACTTATGTCCTGTTCTGCTTGTACTAAACCAGGGGTGGCCAACTCCAGTCCTCAAGGCCACCAACAGCTCAGGTTTTCAGGATATCCCTGCTTTAGCACAGGTGGATGTCTTTGACTGCACTACCTATGCTGAAGCAGGGATATCCTGAAAACCTGACCTGCTGGTGGCCCTTGAGGACTGGAGTTGGCCACCTCTGCACTAAACATATAACTTATGTTTTACATATGCTCTGTCCTGGTTATGTTCACCTTTTCCCTGTCAGTGTGTCTCTACCTTTTGATCCCTTCCTTGTTACTTGCAGGAGGAAACAAGGGGCCCTTTTCTGACAACCCGATTACGTTTTAGAATATAAATACGCATTACGACAAGTTAAAAGAATTGCTCAGGTACATGAATCTCAGCAGGGCCCTGGCAGGGGGGTGCAGGGGAGGGAGGAGAGCCGGGACAAGTGGCATCAACTTCTGCATCCAGCTGCTGGGCCTCTGGATGATGCCGCTCTGGGCCCCGGCTCTTCCCAGCTGCTGCATCCTCTTCCAACGCCAGGCCTCTCTCTCTCCGCCAGTGCGTGGCCAAAGCTGGGTGCACTCGGAAGTCGGGACCAGCTTGCGGCGTGCACCGGTGGGACAGAGGCAGGTCTGCCGTGGAGAGAGGCGGCAGTAGCTGGGAAGAGCAGGAGCCTAGCAGGGGGCAACTAGAGGTAAGTGGTAGTTGTATTTGAGGGGGTGGTAAGTGTATTTGTGTGGAAGTGGTGATGGTAAGTGTATTTGTGGGATGGGGTAAGTGTATGTGTGGGGGGGTAGTGGTAAGTGTATTTGTGGGAGCGGGTGGTAAGTGTATGTGTGGGGGGTAGTGGTAAGTGTATGTGTGGGGGGGTAGTGGTAAGTGTATGTGTGGGGGTTAGTGGTAAGTGTATTTGTGCAAGGGGGAGGCAAGTGTATTTGTGGGGAGCGGGTGGTTGATATTTGTTTGGGGGAGGTGGTGGTAAGTGTATTTGTGAGGGTGTGGTGGTAACTATATTGGTGGGGGGTGGTAAATGTATTTTGGGGGGTAATTGTATCTGTGGGAGGATGGTGATGGTAAGTGTATTTGTGTGGGGGGTAGTGGTGTCTATTTGGGGTGTAGTTTTGTATTGGGAGAGGGTATTGTGTATGGGCAGTGTGGGAGGGGGTATGGTATGGGTATTGGGGGAAATTGTGTGTGTGACCAGAGGAGAAGGGGGAAATGAGTGTGAGGAGGATTGAATGAGAGGGGGTAATTGAGTGTTGGGGAGAGAAAGAGTGGAGAGGGAGGGGGGAGAGTGAGGAAGAACAGGGGAAGAGACAAAGGGGAGAGAGAAATCAGGTGTGAAAGGGGAGGGCTCACAATGCCACTGACATGGGGGGCTGTACCGATACGGGGGGGAGGGGGCAGATGAAGCTCTAGCACTGTGCCCCAGGAAGTCTGTTGGCGGCCCGAGTGTATGGGAATGTAATTTTCATAGTTGTAATTGCTTTTATTATACACTTTGTTGTACAAATTTTAAAAGAAGAAAGTTAATAAGAAATAATTACAAGTAGTTAGGGTGGTATGTAGAGGATTGGCACTGTATTAATGAGGGTGTCATTGTAATATGATTGATGATCTTGTCTTACATAACTGCAGTTACAAGTCACTAAAATATGTATTTTTTTGTATCACTTATTAGTCTACAGGAAACATAAATAAATATTTCCAACAATAACACATTTAGTCTCTAATCTGTATAGTTGGCAGACTTCCCAAATCAAAGATGGCGCTGAGCGATTACGTTTTGAAGTTGTGGACACTCTATTCTTTGTTCCATTTCTATGGCCTAAACCAGGCCTGCACAACTTGTAAAGCGAGAAGGGTCGGAATGCTCCAAGGAAAACAGATTTGGGCCGCACGGGTAAAAATAGCATTTATACATTTATTTACCATGTTTACTTGAAACAAAATTACATTTAAAATACTTTAATTCAAATGAACTAATTTCCTAATCATCTCACAAACTTAGAGAGAGGTATTACACCTCTTTTCAGCAACAAGCTTGTTGTATTCTGGGGTCATATTTGTAGTAGACGTCTTCAAAAAGTCTTCCAAATTGTCATTAGTCAGACAAGAACGTTGCTTGTTTTTGTTCATATTCATGATAGAGAACGTTTGTTCACAAATGTAGGTACTGCCAAAAATGCTGAACGTTTTCATTGCAGCTTCAATAAGATTTTGGTAATTTTCACTGTCCATACGCCTGTAGAATTCCTGCAGACTGCTTTCTCGGTGCCTATATCTGTAACCTGTTGCAAACTGAAGATCAATAACGATCATCTGCAATTGGGATGGCAAGTCTGCTGGATCCACTGAAAAGGGATCTTCAATCATCTTCAATTGAATGTCTTCTTCTTTAGACAAAGTGAGTCTTCTGTCAAATTCTTCAATCAGACCATCTATTTTCATAGCGTATTTTTCTCCTAGCTCTGCGTGCTTGTGCTGAGGGACATGCTGTGCACAAGTGGGAAAGTGACACATTTCACCTTTCAACAGCTGACTTCTGAAAAGCTCCAATTTCATTTTGAAATCCTTCACTGCTGCATAAAGTTGAAATATAAGCTTATGTTTTCCCTGAAGTTGAATGTTGAGGTTATTTAGATGTGTTGTAATGTCACAAAAGAAGAAAAGATCACGATTCCAGGACTCATCTTCAAGCTCAGGAAATTTTCTTGGTTCTTGTTCTAAGAATTTGGCAGCTTCCTCTTTTAAAGCAACGAAACGCTGGAGCACTCGTCCTTGACTCAACCACCTCACATCCTTATGGTAAAGTAGGTCGCTGCACTCGGCGTCTAACTCTTCCAGAAAAGCTCGGAATGTCCTATGTTTCAGCCCCGTAGAACGGAGGAAGTTAACAACAGAAACTACCACTGACATTACATAATCAAACTTCAAAACTTTGCTACACAGAACCTGAGGGTGTATTATACAGTGATGTTTGGTTATTTGCCTACCGATAAATTGTTCAATAAGAGTAACCGCTCCAACATGTTTTTCGCACATTGCCGGTGCACCATCAGTACAAATGGCCACCAAGTTTGCAAAACCTATTCCCAACTTATCATTCACGCACTTTATTACTTCAGTGGATATTCCTTCTCCGGTTGTCCGGCCTGTCATGGAGCACATCCCAACAAGCTCTTCAGTAATTTCGAAGTTTCTACCAACACCTCGAATAAAAATAAGAAGTTGAGCCGCGTCCTTCAAATCTGTAATTTCAGCCAATGCTAGAGAGTAAAAGCGGAACTCACTGGCTTTCTGCTTCAACTGATCAGTAAGATTGGTGGAAATGTCCGCTATCCTCCTCTGTACAGTCATGCGTGATAAACTGACATTCTCAAATGTTCCCCTCTTTTCTGGACATAACCCAGAAACAGCAATCAGCATGCATTTCTTTATAAAGTCACCCTCAGTATAACTTTTTCCAGCAGCAGCAATTTCCCTTGAAATTACAAAGCTGACCTTGGTGGCTGCATCGCTCTCGGGCACTTTCTGGAAAATCTGTTTTTCTGCACTAAGAGGTTTCACAAAATGCGCTGCTTTCATTTTCTTTTCATGTGCGTCCAATTTGGTGACGTCGAGGTGTTTAGTCTCAAAGTACTGCCGAATATCATATTCCTTGGGAACGGCTACCATTTCGGGAGATCTATTCCCCGATTCCAACTTTCTTTTTTTCTTGTCACTCATTGCAGCTGTAGTGATTGTGTGAAATAGGAAAGAGTCAGTGAAGATGATAATAATTTATATTTTCACATTATATTCTAATTTCAAACAGAATGATATAGAAAATTATACATTTCTTTTTTTTAAAAGCCGGTCACGGAAGACCAACACTTTCAACACCTTTAAACCTTCTGGGATCAATCCACTAGACAGGACAACATTGTTAAATAAAATGGGGTTTATTTGGTGAGACCGCAGACATACAAAAAATGCACAAAACACCACATCTCCCCCAGAACCCTTCAACTCCCCCAGCAGTCCTCATCATTTCCCCCAGCTCCCTTCATCATCATTTCCCCCAGCACCCTTCATCATCATATCTCCCTCAATCCCTTTCAGCATCCCCCCTCATCATCAACTACTGCCCCTCATCATATCTCCCTCAATCCCTTTCAGCAGCTCCCCTCATCATCAACCCCCCATCATCATATCTCCCTCAGTCCCCCTCAACACCCCCCTCATCATCATCATATCTCCCTCATCATCAACCCCGCCATCATCATATTTCCACCAGACCCCATCATCAACACCCACCCCCATAATCATATCTCCCTCAGTCCCTTTCAGCAGCCCCCCTCATAATATCTCCCTCAGCCCCTTTCAGCACCCCCTCATCATCAACCACCCCCCATCATCATATCTCCCTCAGACCCCCTCATCAACACCCACCCCCATCATCATATCTCCCTCAGTCCCCCTCATCATCAACCCCACTCATCATCATCATATCTCCCTCCGTCCCTTTCAGCAATCCCCCCTCATGCCCACCTGATCGTGGCTGACGCGGGCCCCAGGAGGTATTAAAACAGGACCTCACGAGGTAAAAGAAGCACCATCTAAACTAGACACCGGAAGATATACAGTAGACACCGGAAGTTCCGCTGGGGCGCACTCCTGGGGGGGGAGTATGCTGTGCAGGCACAGAACGTCCCCGAAAAACTACATTACCCAGAGCACACTGCGCGAGTCAGTAGGAACGTCTTATGGCGCTTCCTGGTTACCAACAGTCTCAAACATTACAAAAAGCGCCGCGCGCGGTGGGGGTTACACATCCCCCGTGTTTTCTGCAGTGTGTCCCTTACACCGCCTCTCTCCCGTTAACACCGCCGCTCTCCCGGCCTCTGACCGACCCAGTGTGGCCGTTGGGACAGAACGTTGTGGGCGGGTTTGAATTTCCCGCTGAGCCGCGCGCCTGCTCGCGGGCTCCGGTCACCTGGGGGGGAGGGACATGCACTGCTAGTCTATGTAGCTACAGGCACACCGTATACACGGCAGAGGCGGGTAATATACACACACTGTGCAGAGACATACACGCACCAGGAATACCCTGCTGATGTAACCGTGATATACACTACTTATATATGCACAGTGCAGAGGCACACATAGTCTGCATTAATATACACACTGTACATACACAAAGCAGTATGGACTTGTGCACCTCACTATCACAGATATTTACCCTATACTGATAAACATACATATAGATACAAAACTCAGCCATACATCATTAGTACATACAGCACACCCGGCAGGCATACACACACCCAGGGCTGATGCTGCACTACAGATACATGCGTAACATGCATCCATAGATAATAACACTAACAACATACACTCCGCCTGGGAGCGGTGCTTAGAGGAAAACATTGTGTCCCGGCTGCAGCACCATGCAAACCACAGACTTGGGGAGCAAAGAAACTGGCAAGATCTGGCACAGGAAACCCACCCCAGCCACCAACGATGGGTAACGCAACTACATGCCCACCCTTAACCCTTTCCATTTGCAGTGTGTTGCTGATCCACCTGGCAGCGAAGGAGTTAACCATAGCATGTAACTTCTGTGGCACTGTAATGCAATGTACCATTCCCTCTTTCTTTTCTGGTTTGTTTTGTGTTTTTTTCTTTTCTTTTTAGCACCAACCAAGTATGCATTACAAAACAGAGAATATAATACAGATGGGATACGTGCCTTATGATTTATATGTAACAATGGTCAGAAAGGAATCCCTGCCCCGAAGAGCTTACACTCTAATCTGCGTGTAGGGCGACTAGCATAACATATAGGGCTAAACGTTAGTGCTGTGGTTGGATTGGGTATAAGCGCATATTGTTGAGTAGTGCTCATCCAGAAACATGTAAATGCTTTGTTGCTGAGCTTTCAGGTGGCTTTGAAGTTACAGAAGGTGGACATGGAGTATCTTCACCTGCTAATAAATGCACCTTGCTGTTCTCATTCTCTGTCCATCCAATTACTTTGTCATCTTTCTCCTGACCGGTTCAATCTCTTCTCCACCTTCGCTCGCCTCAGGGTTTCCTCTCCACTGTCATTCCCCCCCCCACACAAAATCACCTAGCGTAGTCTCCGAGAGTAGACATGTTCCTTTATTTAAAGCTACTAGTGCCAGTTGCTGTCATAGCATTGATTTGGTAGTGCGTCCTCCGTGTTGATTGTGCTTTGAGTGAATAAATGTTAACTTTTTTATTTATTTTGTATATGGTAGTTAATTTCACTTTTCATTTGTTGTTGATT
The DNA here is from genome assembly GCA_036426205.1 of Ascaphus truei. Lineage (NCBI taxonomy): Eukaryota > Metazoa > Chordata > Amphibia > Anura > Ascaphidae > Ascaphus > Ascaphus truei. The sequence goes on along the minus strand of CM071568.1, from coordinate 27,268,682 downwards.
GGTTAAAAAGCAACAAAAAAGCTTTACCAAGCAACAAGATATGACATAGTCCAGCAACCATGAAGTTTTTTTTATGCAGCCCAGTCAAGCAACTTAAAAAAAAAAATATATATATATATATATATTTACATGTTGGCAGATCCCCACCCCTACAAACATGGCTAACAGGGTCACAAACAGAAAGCAGCAATATGACGTGATTTTTCTATTGTCTGCCGCAGCCAGGAGCTGTCTGGCAAATTTTGGCCCGTGGGACAAGCCCAACCTAATGGCCCAAGAATCAGGCGGCCTACACACCGAGCACACAGACGCATGCACACCAGATACATGCACCATACACAGACGCACGCTATACAAGCCCAATTTTGTTGACACAAGCACTCCATCCATGCATCATACGTACATACATACACTCCATGCATATAGTGTGTGTGTGTGTGCGCGCATTTATACATGATGCATGTATGTGTGTATATATACATGGTGTGTGCGCATGTATATGCTCGCGTGCGCTCTCACCATTAACAGCAGCACACTGCAAGCAGCCAAGAGAGGAGCTGCTGGTCTCTGCAGCGCCACATGTTGGCCGCAATGTACAGAGTGGCACACAGCTCTCCTCTCTGCTGCTGACCTGCCCAATTTGTTCAAATCTGACCACCCGGGTGAAATTTCTCCTCTGCCCAACCTGGCCACAGCCATCGCTGACCTGGTAGCCATATCTTCCTCCCGGGCCGGTATTTTTGCCAGGGAGATTTTAGGGTTAATTTACCAGCAACCGTACGGTTATTGGAAGTTAGAGCAACGCTGTTGAACTCTGCGGGACGCCACTAAAATGAAAGCACAAACACCACCTCCCCCACCACCCATGGATTGCTGCTTTAAGAAATGAAGCTAATACTGTTAGCTGCTACGTTGTAATTTTCACCCTGGCCCTTACCCTAAAAACCTTAACCCTTTACCCTAAAAACTTTAACTCTTAACCCTAACACCTACATCAAGTCCCTAACGTTAACCCCTTACCCTAAAAACTTGAACCCTTAACTTAACCCCTGACTCTTAAAAGCTTAATCCTAACGCTAAGCACCTACCTCTTGACCAAAACGGTCCATGGTTGAACGACCACGGCAAACTATCCCTCGGTGGCTGAAGGTCCGCCACTAAAAGTCCCTTTCTGTATATTTTAGGGTTATTGACTATCTATATGGGTAGAATATGATTTCCTTGAACTGTCTCCCCTTAAGGAATGGACCAAGTGTTGGTGAAATCTGTTGCACAACAAACTCTTAAGTGTAACTTACTATTAAGTAAAGTAATAGAAATCAGCACTAATGTACGGTATGTTGTCGTCTTTTTTTATGATTTCTGTCCCTGTGCAGGGTCATAGTGAACATCGTTCATGGAACCACAACCTTCCATTCGAAGACGACACGTTTTTTACACGTGGCTTTTGACAGCTCTGGAGACTGTTTCCTTGCTGGAGACCACCTAGGGAATGTTTATCTCTTCAATTTAAACAGAAACCGGTGAGATGCTAGTTGTCCTTATGTTAAATTCAGACTGCAGGGAAGTATGGTGTGGGCAAATAGTAATGGTGCTGGTAAAGTAAAGCGTTGTGGTGACTGTTAACCATTTCACTACTTTAATTGCATGTTTGGCAAATTTACAGTATTTTTTGTTTCTCCCATAATGAAGGTCTTATGGTGGGAAAATGTGTTGAATAAAAAAATAGCATTGTAGATCTATTGGCTGTCTAAACTATCAATACATTCTAAGAATTATTTTTGGGCTTACCCACTCATTCCCAAACAAGATGATGCTTTTCTGAACAGTATAATCTGGCTTCTGGGTTGAAGCTTCCTCTGTCTAAGGCTGGGGTGGGCAACTCCAGTGTTCAAAGGGCCACCAGCAGGTTAGGTTTTAATGATATTCCTGCTTCAGTACAAGTGGGTCAGTCTTTAAATGAGCCATTGATTGAGCCACCTGTGCTGAAGCAGGGATATCCTTAAAACCTGACCTGATGGGGGCTTGAGGACTGGAGTTGCCCACCACTGGTCTAAGGACTACATTGCAGATGTGCACTTATCTGTCGTTTTTAATTTATAATACTAATGGCATTTCAGATGGATGGTGGAATGGGACATAGTAGTTGGTGTAAGATTGCCTATCATTTTCTGCCATTCATTTCTAATGGCACACATTACTCCAAGAGTGTCAGAATTCTTTCTTTGTTACCTTTTTTCTCTGATAGGTTTGATCTTGTTCAGCGAACAATGCAGGCATGTACAGCCTTGGCTTTCCATCTTCACAGAAAGTCTGAATTCCTTGTGGCGCTTGCTGATTATTCCGTTAAGTGCTTTGACACAGGTAATGGGATTATAGAAAGGTGCTTTTTTTTAAAGTTGTATTAATATTTCAGTCTCTGCGGTGCTGGATGGGTTATGCAGCATATTCCTTCCAATGTGCCTCTTTTAGCTTTAAAAGGCTTAAGGCAGTGTTTTTCAACCAGGGGTCCTGGGAACGCTTGGGTCCCCTGCGCATCCCTAAAGAGTTCCCTGCAATTTTCTGGTCATTTGAAAATTTGTATCAAATACAGAAGAATTTACAATGCATCTTATAGAACCATTAGAGATGGTTGGGGGTTGCTCAGAATTTCATTTAGGGTTCGTTAACCAAAGAAAGATTGGAAACCACTTGCTTACGGTCTTGCATCAGAAAGTTCAGTGTTTTGTTTTCCTCTATATGTATTTAAAGCTGTAAACCAAGCTGAATCTTCGCCGATCGATCGGCAACTTAGCTAATTACTTATCATTTTGTGGATTCTGTTGATGTGCATATTAAAGGGTATCAAAACTAAAAAACAAAAACGGCAGCTTGGACTGCTGCTTTAAATGCAACGAGGATCATATCCCAGGAGAGAGCTATACACGATGAAACCTAAAATAAATTCTCTTCTGCTGAGGAGGGGAGGCAGCCATCTTTAATTTGTGGGGTCCTTTATGGCAATAGAGTGCAGATCGTACAGATCGTAACTATTGTGTTGTAAAAGGAATTGTGTGTAGCTATTAGTGTAAATATTTTGTAATGTCTTGATAATGTTTGTTTAAAGGTGTAGCCTGCCCTTGAATAAAAATTCTGCTTATCCGATGAACTACTACATAGAATTAACACTATGACATTTGCACACTGTTCCAGTAAAATATAGTCCATGTTTGACTGAATTGAATTAATCTCGCAAAGTAATTCCATGCAAAATGTACAGTCAGGGAGGCTTCTCTGGTGGCCATGAATGGCGACGCACATACGTTTTTGTTTTTTCCCCCTCATATTACAATCCATGACGGACAGTGGCAACAATTCTCTGCTACTTTTACTAGTGGATAGCACAGAATGTCCAACTGTTGTAATGTAATCCAACCAAAAAGGCTAGGGGGCAGTATCTACTCGGTGACGAGATCTGTTGGAGTGGAGTGACTTTGACTTGTAGTGGATGCATTGAAAATATTCCCATATAAAATACTATAAGTAAAATAAAGAAATTACAAAAATGCTTGGAATAGACGCAGCGTACCCCAACTAGGTAAAAAGTTAGACCAATTGTCGATATCTGCGTCTTTTTATTATATTTGTACACTATATATATGCATTCTAGTACATTCCCCATATAACTTTTAAAGAGCCCCAAACCCATCCTTAAATCTAAATGAATCTGGTAGCAAGATATGTTGGATCCATAACTCTGTGTTTGTTGGAAAAGTTTTAATGTGCCAAAAAAAAACGGTAATTGCAGTTAGCGGTCTGTTTTATTATAATGATACAGTTCATAATTAAGATGTTATCACTTTGCAGTAGTTTTCCCACGTGCACCGTGTGCTATGTCTAGCTGAAGGACTCTTTGTGTTTATATTTGCTGTTAGGCACTAAGGAGCTGGTCAGTTGGATGCGAGGTCATGACTCGGCTGTCACTTCCATTTCCATACATGGTTCTGGGAGATACGCGGTCACCACGTCCAGTGATACAGCGCAGCTCTGGGACCTAGACACCTTTCAAAGGAAAAGAAAACTCAATGTTCGCCAGTCTGTGGGAATACAAAAGGTCAGTAAAAAATTGGAATTAAAAATAGCCCTGTGATCACTTATGAAAGATATATATGGAATATAGTTGGTGATAAATTCTCTCTAATGAAAATGTATAACAGACTTGCTGTCTGCATGCGTGCCATGCATACATATAGTATTTCACAGAGTACACGCGTACTATTGCTTCTATGTCCCCTCGGCAGTGCACACCAGGGCTTTTTTCTTCTCTCTGGGCTGGACCGTAAACAACTTCAATTGGCAGATATAAGAGACATCCCATCCTCTCAGACCAAAGTGTGGATTCTTGTTAATTCAGAGGGCTGGATAGTTTGTGGTGCATTTTGTGCATGGACCTTTTTCTTCCAGTGCAAACTGGGCAGCTCAGATTGTACTGTAAAGCATCCCTGCAGGAATAGCTTGGGCCAAAGTGCTGGGACTGGTTCGCACATTGGAAGTCAAAGGGATATAAAACAAGAAACAAAAGTCCAGAGCAACATCCAATGTGACAAAAATACAAAGTGAAATACCTATATATCTCTTGAAAAAGGGTAATTTAGTTAACCATTTGGCCAAAGCTTTAAGCCTGCGAGCCACTTTCAAGGCATGACCATAATATCGCAGGTCCTAACACTAACTGATTAAAATACTTATTAAGCTCTATAATTAGAGGCAGGATGGTCCTGGCATTGAACCTGTCGCAACCAGCTGCATGAAAAGAAAACCTGCTTAACTGGACAGTGGGGAGGGGCGAGCTTTAAACCCTGGGTGGGAGGAGCCACTAACCTCATCATGCCGGCTGTTTTACCTGACTTGCCTCTATGGAACATTTTCCAAAGTTCTCTGATGCCTGAGCCCAGAATATGAGAGCAAGTCGTTTGGTTAGATTCAGATAGTTACGATCTGCACAAGACTTAAGAGGCTCTTTGGCTTCAGTGTTGAGAAACCAGGAGTTTCTGTAGCAAATGCATAAGCCAGCCAGTAGGAGGAACACTGTTGGAGTTTGTCTAACATTGTATTTTCCCAACGATTTGTAAACGGGTGCCGCAGGTGGTGAAGTCGGGTTACGTTACAGAATTCCGAGTTGCCGCCTTGCAGGTTTTGCATCTCTGAAGCGCCGGGTGATCCTGTAAAAAGAGCTTGATCCTGTTAAAGGGGCTTCCGAGCAATGCCGTGATCATGAAGGTGCTAGAGAAGGAAGCACAAAGGGAGACTTCAGAATATTTGTGGTTTTATAGCACTTTGAGACCTATTTGGACCATGTTTGTAAATTGCTTCATAAAGATATGTTTCAAAATAGAAACGGTGAGATCGGCAATCTGTGTTCTGGAACCGGGGGATTTCATGGCCATGTTAGACAAGATGCTGATCTGAATTTTCCCATTTTTACCAGCCATCAAAGATTTCACAGATTCTGGGGGAAGATAAAAGATCAGATGGAGCAATTATCAAATTGGCACCCGGCTTTTCGACTGCTGTTCTGCTCCCAGGACTTGCACAAAACTGCTAGTGGTCATAACTTGTCTAAGATAGAACGGTGTAGCGATTATTCTGTATTTAGTTGACTGGCTAATAACACTTCTGCAGATGAAGCTTTTATCTGGCCGCCTAAACACAGTTGTTGTTGTTCATGTTCTCCAGAAACATGGGTGGATCCTGAATATACCAAAAAGCTATTTTTGTGCCAAGCCGGCAAGTTCAATTCCTGGAGTACGCCTTGGACACAGTGCAAGAAAGCGTGTTTGGGAGAACCAAGAAAAAAAGAATCTAGTTTGCTCATTGTTAATAATTAGTAAGGCTGGTACCGTCTCTTTGAGAATGCATAACCGTATGGGCCAAATGTCAGCATACTGTACATCCAAGCGTACCATGGGCAAGACTTCATACGAGGGAATTTACGGAGGGTTTCCTGATATCTTGGAACGGAAGACAGGACTCCTTGAATTCACACACGACTTTTAATAGACACCAAGTTTAGTGTTACATTGGTGGGAGAGTCATTAGAATCTGAACAATGGATTCCCGTTTTTTTTTCTCCTTCATGGGTAATCCTGACAACAGACGCCAGCGAGCAGGGATGGAGAGCTAGGCTCCAGGACGGCGCAGGGTGTCCCGGGTGAAATTGTGACCCCGTCTTCCAATGTCCTAGAATTGAAGGCCATCTTTATGGCGTTCAAACCTTTCAGATTCAACTGGTATATGTGGATCTGAGAATTCATACCTAAGAAGTCCTTCAGACGGTGCGGTTGCTGTTTCAAACACCAAACATATTTAAATGCCAGACATGGTTTAACATCATAAAACCAGTATTCTGCCATTGTAAACATGTTTCACCACAAAAAGGCTTTTTTTGTTTGCTTTTGTGATATCAAGAATGTTCAATATGTATTAACCTACTTTTGGTTCAATATTCACATCTTATACATACCTTATCCATATGCCTGTCTCTCAAAAGATACCAAATATGAATAGTTTGTGTCTAAGCAACTGAAAACTTACAAATGGCTTTTCATTTAAATACAAAAACGATGGGATTTCCACAGCTCGGAAGAGGCCAATCATGAGCGAAGTATTTTTTTGGGGGGGAGCGGGTGAATCTAATTAAACTGATGAAATGCATTTATACTGATTATATATAATTGAACAACATTGTTTTCAAATTATCATTATTATACAGGTGTTCTTCCTTCCTTTAAGTAATACCATCCTGAGCTGCTTTAAGGATGACTCCATCTTTGCCTGGGAAAGTGATACTCTAGCTTGTAAATACCAGTTACCAGCCCCAGAGGACGGAACTAAATTGCACTATAAAGCTTTTGCTATTACAAGGTAAAGTGCTATCCCAATACTGTATTCTGTTGAGATAAATATATGAAATCGGATAATAAATGTTAAGATGTCACTTTAATTAAGTAAACAATTTTGAATAAAATTAAACAAATCTGGGAGTAGAATCTAAAACAATAACCTATGTGGGCTTCACACATACAGTAAATTTAAGAGCACATATTGTCGTCTTGATGTTACAGATATAAATATTGATTTGTTGCAGGGTGTGGATACCTTTATTCAACTAGCATATGAGTTTTTATTTGCATCACAGTTGTAGGAGGTCTGAGTTGGAAAGGTGAGGAGACAAGTAAAATAAGTGCAGGACAAAGCTGAAGTACAATAATGAAGCAGCAACACCCCAAATTAAATGGACTTGGTAGAAAAGTAAGCAGAGAAATAAATCGTTGCATGCAGGTTTGTTGTCAACAGAAAACATACAAGGGATCCAGGCTTATACAAAGCAACCCAGCGGGTGACAACTCTGCAGCATCTATGTGCTGATAGGGGAAGATATGTATATATCATAAAAAGAACAATGGCTAGTACCCCAAGATACAATAGATGCCCTTAATAGCACCGCCCGCACAAAATGAAAAATAAATGAAAACCTTTCAGGCAGAAAGCGCTTGAGGAGTCCGGAATCGCAGAAATCATACCAAGGTTTCTCAATGTATATAGGATACCCCTCAGATAAGCTGTCAGGTATTTCATATGGGCAAATAACTTTATTCTGAATAGATAATAGACAGCCTTACAGTCTTCCTTCTTGACCCAGCTGTTGCACATCTTGTAACCAAGGTTAACTGTGTTTCGGTAAGATCACAGAAGCTATGTGGGAAAACATTAGCGGTGTGCCTGGAAGATCATTGGGGAGGCCTTCATCCAGCAGTGGATTGACCAGGGCTGAAGATGTGTTGGCCTGCTTGTTTCATCTTGATTGCTTGTTTCATCTTGATTGCTTGTTTCATCTTGATTGCTTTTTTGAGCTCTAATATATGCTGAGGATCTGTAATATTGGTTAATTACGAGATATCACAGTATAACTACAGTACTATGATGTGCATGGCTAAAACATTACTTGGAAGCTTTTGACACATTGTTAAAAGTTTTAAAAATATATTGTTCCCATATCCGTTTATAATGTGGTATACATTTCATTAAGATAAATACCAAAATATGGTAAAAGATAATTACTTCAACACCTGCGCTAAGCCCCTAACATGTTTCATAAATCTTACACACAATAAAAATAAATGTACAATCAGAAATAGTATTTAGGGCTTCCCGCAGAACGCTTTTAAAATGTTGTTGCAACTATTATTGTTTTAATCTGATGTAGGTAGTCACGAGAGGAGCTTCATTTTCATTTGTAGCTTGTATACAAAAGATCATTTTGATTTTGCAGGTATGGTTGTACGTCTTTGAGCTTTCAAGAACATTGCAAACTGCAACACTCTGCTTGTTTTAGGGATGCGTGACAAACAACCATGAATTGTGACCAAATAAGTGAGGAGTATTTCTATTTAACCACATGACTTGCTTCATTTCCACAAGTGGGGGGGGAGGGAGGGGGGATTTGCGTAGGGATTTTATGTAATTGTCTCGTGTAGAATCTGTGTGAATTTAGACTGACCATGAGGGTTTTAGATTTAAAAGTTACCCATAAATAGTTTATTATACTTCATCGATACGAGTCCACCTTTTTTTATATTTTTGGATTAAATAGTTTTTTCTTCTTTGGATTCAATGTCCGTTTCTCTTTTTGAAATTTCAAGGAAGTCTTGGAGTGTAACCTTTAAACTTCACATCATACATCAACATTTATAGATGCAGCCAATCACAGCTGTTGTAATAGATTTAGATTCTAAGATTTTAAGTTTACTTAAAAAGAAAAACATTTAGACAACCCTTATGCTTCCTAAAGACTGGCTTTGTATATCAAAAAGCACAATTAATTTGTAAAATAAATGGCTGTCTTCTGTTGGCCATTGAAGGACAAAAGCCATGAAATATTTTGCTTTTTGTGGAAACTTCCAGGCGCATTAATGAATCTGTTCATAATGCAGGGATGGACGGGTGCTGGCAGCCGGAGGAAAATCAAACTACCTGCATCTCTGGTGTCTGGACTCCCAGCAACTGTTCAGAATAGTCCAGATGCCCACAAAAGTGCGAAGCGTTCGGCAGCTGGATTTCCTGCCTGATAACTTTGATGGTGGATCCAGTCAGGTCCGTGCTAGACTGCTTGTAACTTTACAAATGCAGCAATGTTATATTACAGAAAATTATGTATATTTTTCATGCGTCTAATATTGAATCGATTCTAACAATTTATTTCTACAAAGGATTGCCAATGTATTCTATTTTGTACTCTGTGAAAGTTTACAGGCATAATAAATCTCTGTCCTGAACTGTTTAAATTAATATGATTATCCAAGGTACAGGGAGCCAGTTACATATACAGCTCCCAAAGACCGCGTTACAACCGGGGTCGCATTAAAATTTCACCGACATCAGCTCTGGAGCTTCCTCATTACAGATTTAAATCTCCTCCATTTTGCCGCCTTACCAGTGCTCTCCTCTTCCTGCTGTCCACGTGCTCATATCTCTCTGCTCTGCCATCTCTCTGCTTCTTTGCATCGTTTTTTTTCAAACATTCATCAATGCTTTATTGACTACCCAGACACAGCACACAGACACAATTAACATTATACATTTGTATAAAACACATGCAGGATTGAACTCGGGACCTTCCGATACCAATGCCTTGCTTCTTACCTCTACAACACCATAGTTTGGTGTGACAAGACAAAACTATAAATTCAATGTGAATCTTAAGGCAATTTCTAGCTGTCTATGACATCACACATTCTGTGGTGTAGTGGAAGAACTCTTACCAACATATGCAGGGTCCTGGTCAATCCTGTATGAAATGGTATAATAACTTTTTTAATAAATTAATTATTTTAATTGTTTTGTATAATTTATAAATCTATAATTCTTTATTTATTCTTTTAAAGTAATAAATTATTCATTAATCATAATGATGTATTAATAATAATTCATTATGAATCATTCTTTATATTAATTATGTAATTTTAATAAGTATGATGATTAATTATTATAGCAGTTAATTAACTAATTAATAATTAATTAATAATGATGTATTAAGTATTATTATAATTTTTTTTACTAATTCTTAATTAATAATACTATTATTTTAATTATATATGATTATAGTATGTTATTAATTATCTTAACCAATGCTTCATAATTTTGACTAATTACTAAATATGACTAATACCTAATATTATTATACCCATTAGTACTATATTATTAATACTTAATTATTAATAAACCTTATTAATACTTAATCAACTATTAATATTAAGTAAGTATTAAAGGAATTGTTGTTAATATTAAGTATTAATAACTTCTTATTCACTAATTGGGTGCTAATCATTTTTAAGTAATATTATACTAATTTATGTAATACCACATTATTAATACTACTAATTATTAATAATTAGTAGTATTAATACGTTTCATTAATAGTAAGTATTAATAATTATTTAAGTATTTAGTAATAATTTTATTGTTAATTAACTGTTATAATAATTAACAATCATACTTATTATAATACATAATTAATCAAAGAATGATTAATAATGAATTATTATTAATACATCTTATTGATTAATGAATAATATTATTTATTAAGAATAATAAAGAATTATATTTATAAATTATAACAACATAATTAAATAATAATTTATTAAAAAAGTTAATTATACCATTTCAGCAGGAATTGAACCCAGACCCTTGCATATGTTGGTAAAAGTTCTTCCACTACACCACAGAACTGTGTGATTCATGACAGCTAGAAATTGCCTTAAGATTTCACATTGACATGTCCCTTGTGTTGTAGAGGATAAATATATTTATAGGTTCTGTCTTGTCACACCAAACCTATGGTTTAGAGGTAAGAAGCAAGGCATTGGTATCAGAAGGTCCCGAGTTCAATCCCTGCATGTGTTTTGTACAAAATGTATTAATGTTTAATTGTGTTTGTGTCTGTGTCTGGTAGTCAATAAAGCATTGAATTGAATGTTCGAAGAAAAAAAAAACCCCGATGGCACACGACGGGCAGAGAGATGACGTGGACAGCAGGAGAGAGATGACGTGGACAGCAGGAGAGAGATACGGGCAGAGAGATGATGAGCACGTGGATAGCACAGCTGTAAGAGGAGAGAGAGTGTGTGTAAGGCGGCAAAATGGAAAATTTGAGATGCAGGTAAGCCGGCAAAATGGAGGCTTTCATTTCTGGAGCCATGCTCAGACCGCGTTATAACCGATTCGCGGTATAGCGAGGCGCGTTATAACGGGGTTTAGCTGTAGTTACTTAGTAGATAAAGTTGAAACAGGCATAATTCCATCAAGTTCAACCTATGCTACATTTAGACGACATATATACTTATTCTATATTTGTATTTTGAAGGCAAACAGCCACCCCCCTCCCCCCAGTGAAACGTTCTCCAATGATGTCTCATAGGGTGAAAAAATAAATTATTTCCTGACTCCAATGATTAGTTTGAAGATCAGGGGGCATTTCTGGTGCAAACTGGTGCTGCTGTGCCACATGTTGCCACTGGGAAAACACGCCACGCGGAACATTTTAAACATGGCTTGTCGTAACGGGTGGTCTAGGACGTGTATTGGTCCCGCCCGGCACATTTAAACACGGCTGGTTAGAGCGGGCGGCACAGGAGCTTGTCGAACGGAGCTTGTGGCGGCGGGACATTGCCATTTTGAAGATGGCGGTGGAGTGTGTGCAGCAAGGTGCCCTGCGACCAGGTGTCCAGCCGGCGATGTGTGGCGGCGCAGCGCCGGCAGTGGTTTGGTCGCGGCTAAACGTCCCGTTCCGTCCTCTCCCATGTGTGCAGTTTCTGAAATTGCTAAATGAGCGGTCAGTTGGTGGATCTTTCCAAATGGCTTCAGAGTGCACACCAGCAACAGGGAAATGTAGACGGAATAAGCAAAGATGATCTACAGTATATGGAAAACGCCTTCCAAAAAGGTTAAACAAAGCTTTCAATATGCCTTAAAAATAAAAGCAATTGACTTGTAAAATCATATACTGTAGTGTTTATAAAGCAGAAACTGGTTCTCAAGGGAAATGCCATCTCTTAGCAAGGTGTCAATTGCCAGTTCCCTCAAATGTTCGGGTTCAATACATCACATATTTATAATATGTTTTCTGTGTTTTCTTTTTCTCCTTCCAAACATGATATACAAACTCAAATCCTTCGATAGATATGAATGATATTCTTATTGGTAAAATAGATTTCCTTTATTTGTTTAATAATATTTTTAGTGTGGAATACAATTTTAATATTAACCCATTCCCTTCCTTTTCCATTGATCATACCTAAGCCTTTTCACTTCTTTTTTTCCTTCAGGTTTTGGGGGTGCTCAGCCAAGATGGTATAATTCGGTTCATCAACATCCAAACATGCAAACTTTTGTTTGACATCGGTAGCCATGAGGAAGGAATCGTCACATCATCGGTAAGCCCAAATGGGCGTTACATAGCGTGTGTAATGGAGAGCGGCAGCCTGAACTTATATAGTGTCCAAGCATTGACCAAAGAAGTCAACAAAGTAAGTTGTATCTGAATCAGAAGATGGGTCTTGTGCGCCAAGACTGAATACTGTTCCACACTAGTATTTAATCCCCTACATTGTTGCTCCCTTTGTGACTTGTCTGTACACATCTGCTTTGCTCTAGCTGCCCTGCAATTTCCAACAACTATTTTATATACTGTATTTCTATAGAATTTGATGGCGAGAAGATTTAAAAACAAACAAAAACAAAACACATTGACACTTGTATATGATGCTTGAGCTAGCTGCAGTAATTGCTAATCCTTTCATTGGTATGTTATGCTTTAATTTTAAATACAATTAAATACGGGGAGGACCTCAATGCTGAATTAAATGTTGGGCAACAAATGAGGACACCAGTTTGAAAATATGCCAAATTGTATCATTTGTTTGTTTCTATTTTTTTTGTAAAAAACAAAAAAAAAATTGAGTCAATATTCAACTTCCATGTGTATAGAAACATGCATAGACTGACACACCCACTCAGAGAGACAGTTATGTCCTTTGTCTGGAGTATAATTCACTATGGTTCTGTGGGTCAGAACCTCAAACATGTATCTTGTCATGACGTATATAGGTTCAGTGATTTCTAAATACATTATTGCAGAAAAAATGTGATATGTATCAAGTTGATTCCCCTAAATTTAAAAAAAGGCAAAGTGACCAGGGACCACATTCTCTGCTATTGTTCAATTAACTGTTTGTTGCTGGTGCCTGCTGTGTGTATATTTTTCTTTTTCTAGACAAGATATTTATGTGAGTGTGACAGGGCTGCTTGCACTTTTGTAGAAGTTAAAATGCATGTTTGCTTTCTGGCATCAAGTGCACCACTTTATCTTTCTTTCTGTTTTTGTCTTTTTTTTTTTGCTGGGCCCAGCGATCTTTTTTTGTTTTTTTTTGTTTCCTTTATCTGAAACTTTACTAACCTTTAATGTGGTGTCCTGAGGTCAGTCAGTACAATACAGGTGTGGTTGGTGTTAAACACAGTTTGATGTTACACAGTCATGGGCAGTCCCTGTTAAAAAGGAAAAGGGCGTTGCCTTTCTGCATACCATCCAGGGTGGATTATACCATCGTATGGGGGGGAATTAACGTAAGTGATGCTGAATGTCATTTATTTTGAAGAGTAAAGACATGCATGGGATTTTGGTAAAAGGTACTGTTTTGGGGCTTTCTATAGAAAATTGTATGTTGTGTGAAGTGTATTATGTTTGCTAATTGTGTAAATTTTGGGAGACAACTCCCCTGTGTGGTATTCTTAATTTGGTTTGGTCCAAATTAACCAGTAATAAAAGGGAGGGTGTTTCTTTCCCTGGGGCTGCTGCACTCCTTGTTGTTGCTGTGTGATAGGAGGGTGTTCTTTTTCTGCACTCCTTGTTGCTGTTATGTGATATGAGGATGTCTGTGGAACGTTAGTGAAAGGATGCAAACTTTCTAATGCAGATATTGCTGGCTACTCTCTGTATGGAGACATCACGCTGGGGGAACTGGTTGTTGTACACCTGAATGTTGAATAATTAATAAAAAGAAGGTTCAGAGAACAGCAAAAGCCTCTTCCATTCTTCCCAGGGTCTGATGCTGCGGCTTCTTTAAACAAAGGCTGGGACACAACCTTTCACAGTGGGGTTTCTACCACGCGAGTCAGGGTGTTGATTTTTTCCTTCAAATTCATTCTTTGTTGTCCGAGGAAAAAAATAAGGGTGCTTGCAAACGGACAGAAATGAAATACATATCAATAAGTGCATATCATTTGTTGGTCGGCAAAATAACTTCAGATGTCTGACCTATAATTTTAGTATTGAAGAGTTCCCTACAGGGAAAACCGTTGAACAGTAAATGATCACATTGATAAACGACAATGAACCATGGTCAAATACCAAACACTTTGATAATAAATTATAAAGAAATCAAATCAAGATAACATAAAATAAAAAAACACCAGGTTGATGGGAAGCCCACGGCAGCCACCACTGTAACCATCACGCTCCTTTTTTGTTGTCATTACATAAATAAAGATGATGATATCGGTTATTTGTAAAGCGCCGACATATTCCGCAGTGTCAGGAGAAAAAATAATTGCGCCAACTGTGTTTAAGTGAATTCAAGACTTCAGTCCCTCACAGAGTGTAATCCTGCTGCCTGAGTTTCTTAGAGGTGAATATTATTTTCCGCAGTGTGGTACAGTTGGGATATAGAGATTTGATAATTACATAAACCGTTCTATTCAAATAAGGACCGACCTGCACAAACGGATACAGAAGATGAGGGCCCTGCTCGTGAGAGCTTACACTCTAAAACATAGACCCCAATCGATCGAAGACAATAGTCCAGCCTCTGGGCTATTAGTGTTAAAGGAATGGGGGTGGGGGGAAGGGTAGGTCCTCAACTGAACGAACTTTGTAAATCTAAGCTATTAGATTTTAGGCCTATGTCAGCCAGGGGGACTATAAGTCAATTTTATTTTTTTATCTTGTAGAATATTTGTAAGTCGCTCCATTGAGTAAGTGTCCCATATCCTAGTGATCAACATCGCAAATGTTGGGGTTGATATTTGCTTCCATAGTGAGGGGATTGTACATCTGGCTGCATTTACTAGGTGTAAGACTAGTGATTCGTTTTTGTGGCTAGGATTGGTATCTCTATTTAGTAGTAGCAGCCAGGGATCTCCAGGACAGGAGATTGTGGTTATTTCAATTCTGCGTATTACCTTAACCCAAAATGGTTTGACCATGGGGCAGTCCCACCATATGTGTAACATAGTCCCCTTACTCTCGCACACCATCCAGCAAGCATCAGATTCTCCAGGGAAGAGATGTCATTTTGATGGAGTTTAATACCATCTGAGCAAGATTTTGTATGACCAAAGATGCAAAGTTCTGTGGGGAAGATCATGTGACCAGGCAGTCACTAGATACAATTGGTGCACTGCTAGAGAGAGAGAGCTGGGCTCAAAAAGGGGTGTGCCAGTCTTTCAGAAGATGAAGGGGATGTGACTTTGTAAATGGTTGCTATAGAAACAAAATGCTTGTTACATTATAATACATTAAAAATGTAATTCAGAGCTGTTTGAGAAAACTTGTAGCAATTTTTATTTTACAGAACTGATTTATTTAAAAAATAAAAACACATGTAGGATATTTCTTGGTCTGCAGCTTTGAATTTAGAAATATAGATTAGAGTGTGGTGGTGCGGCATAGGATTCATTTATTTTCTGTGTGGTTATATAATGCTTAACAAGGTGTTGATTTTTATACACCTGGTTTGTTAATCTTTACTCTGCATCACCCTGAAGGGTAGCATTTTAGAATCTATGTTTTAGTTAGCTAGGGTCACTATTTGTAGCAACAGAACTCCATATTCCCTCCCCCCCAACCCCCCCCGTTAGCCTCTTAATCTCTCTTCCACTATATTTCCTACATGCATTGGGAGGAGACACAAGGTCCCAGAGACACAATTGTGACGTGTATCTCCTCTGCAAATTCTTACTTTTTTTTTTTTTATCTGAGCAGCTGCTAATCCTACGATCCCTGTTTTATACACCAGAGAGTCTAAGAATTTACTGAGCGGGTAGCCAAGTACAGGCAGTCCTCGGTTCTCCGACACAATGCGTTACTCAAAATGACGTTGGATAGCGAAACGTCATAAAGTGAAACACATTTTCCCACAGGAACACTGTTTAAATTAAAGGTTCCGTTCCTGAAGGCTTTTTTAACACTAAAATACATCAAATATTTTACACAGGCAATAAGATATGCAGCACACACATAAATTATATAGTGTATATACTGTATTATATATAATATAATATTATTTAATAAATATATATTATATACACAAACAACTTTGCAAAGCGTCGTAAGAGTGTTGGATAAGCCGTTTTGGCGTTGTAAAAATGAACATAGGTATGCATTGCATAGCGTTGTATAAGCCATTCGTTGTAAAACGAGGATTGCCTGTATCAAATTTGTTTCCCATCATGTGTATCCTGGTGATGTCATCACAAGGCGTTTAGCCTAGACCTAACTTCCGACTGGTGTTTTCAACACGCTGCTTCCTTTGTATTGAATTTGTCTTTTTTTGAAGTGAAACTTCTTTAGTGGCACCTGTGATGGGATAAAACTAGATGGATGTGGGGCGAAATGTGAAACGGAAGTGACGTCACGTAATGGACGCCGCTCCGCTCACATGTCCCCTGTCACAAGTGGCTGTGGCGGCGGCGATAGCCGCCGGCGCCGCTCCTAATCGCCGCCGCACCCCTCACCCTCCCACACACCCCACACCCAGTTGCTCACATGCGGCGGCGATAGCCGCCGCTCCTAACTGCCGGTGTTCCGCCGCCCGCTACCATGCCGCGCGCCACGCATGCGCAGAAGCGGCTGGCAGCGGCGCCGTTCCCCGCCCGCTGCCATGCCGCGCGCCACGCATGCGCAGAAGCGGCTGGCAGCGGCGCCGTTCCCCGCCCGCTGCCATGCCGATGGACAGGAGGAGGGAGGCTGGCGCCGGCTCCTAACAGCCTGGGAATGGGGGGGTTTGAGCGCGCCGCCGGGGGGTGGGGAAGGGGGGAGCTTGAGCGCGCCGCCGGGTTGTGGGGAAGGGGGGAGCTTGAGCGCGCCGGAACCCCCCAGGCCCCCACACACTGACTGACCCCCCCAGACCCCCACACACACACTGACTGATCCCCTTAGACCCCCACACACACTGACTGATCCCACCAGACCCCACACACACACACTGACTGATCCCCCCAGACCCCACACATACTGACTGACCCCCTCAGACCCCCACACACACTGATCCCCCCAGACCCCACACACACTGACTGACCCCCCCAGACCCCACACACACTGACTGACCCCCCCAGACCCCACACACACTGACTGACCCCCCCAGACCCCCACAACATTCCCCTGACCCCTCTCCCCAGACCCCACACACACTGACTGACCCCCCCCAGACCCCACCACACACACTGACTGCCCCCCCATACCCCCACACACACTGACTGATCCCCCCATACCCCCCAACACACTGACTACCACCCCCCCCAACCCCACACACCCTACTGATCCCCTCCCCCCCCACACACACTGACTGATCCCACCAACCCCCACACCACACACTGACTGATCCCCCCAGACCCCACACATACTGACTGACCCCCCCAGACCCCCACACACACTGACCCCCACCCCTCCCACCCCCCCCCACACACGACCCCCCCCCAGATCCCCACACCACTGACTGACCGACCCCCAGACCCCACACACACTGACTGACCCCCCCAGACCCCCACACACACTGACTGACCTCCTCAGACCCCCACACACACTGACTGATCCCCACCAGACCCCACACACACTGACTGACCCCCCCAGACCCCACACACACTGACTGACCCCCCCAGACCCCCACACACACTGACTCGACCCTCAGACCCCCACACACACTACTGACCCCCCCAGACCCCCCACACACACTGACTGACCCCCCCAGACCCCCACACACACTGACTGACCCCCCCAGACCCCACACACACTGAATGACCCCCCAGACCCCCACACACATTGACTGACCCCCCCATACCCCCACACACAACTGACTGATCCCCCCCCCCCAGACCCCCACACACCTACTGACTGACCCACCCCAACATGACTGACCCCCCCCAGACCCCCACACCACACTGACTGACCCCCCCAAAAACCCCACCACACTGACTGACCCCCCCAAACCCCCACACACACTGACCTGACCGACCCCCCCAGACCCCACAACACACACTGACCTGACCCCCCCCAGACCCCCACACACACTGACTGACCCCCCCCCAGAACCCCCACACACACTGACTGACCCCCCCAGAACCCCCACACACTGACTGACCCCCCCCCCCAGACCCCCACACACACTGACTGACCCCCCCAGACCCCCAACCATGACTGACCCCCCCAGACCCCCACACCACACTGACTGACCCCCCAGACCCACACACACTGACTTACCCCCACCCAGCCCCCCAACACTGACTGAAACCCCCCCCCCCCATGACCCCCACACAACACTGACGACGACCCCACCCAGACCCCCACACACACTTACTGACCGACTTACCCCGCCCCTATCACTTACTTCTATACCAACCCCCATCATCTCCCCCACCCCACACTTGACTTACACGGCTCCACCCTACCCCTCCCCCCTACGACTTACTGCTTACTTATACTTCCCTGTCCTAGCTTCCCCCCGTTACCTTCCTGGTCCCGCGACTCTCCCCGCCACCTTCCCATCCGCTCCCAAATCAGCCTTCCTTTTCCTTTTTCCCCAACCCTACCGCCCCCCCACCAAACCTGCATCACACTGACTGTGACCCCCCTCCAGACCACCCCACACAACACTGACTTACCCCCCAACCCTCACCACCCACATACTTACTTCCCACTCCACTCACCCCCCCAAACCCCTCACACAAACCCTTCCTTCCCCCTCTCCCATACCCCCACACCCCTTCCTTCCCCACCCCTCGCCCCCACCGTAGATGGCGCCGACCCCTTTACATAGTCCCCCCCCTCCCCCCCCCCCCCCTGTGCCTTTCCTTCGCCCCCCCCACTACCCCTACCCCCTCCCCCTTTGCCTCTCCCCCCCCACCCGTGCGTGGACTTCAGTCGCCACCCTTGCCCCCTTTGATGCAAGCCACTAAGAGGCCAATGGGATGCCCTTCCCTGTCCCGCGCCGACCCCTCCAACCCCAGCCCGCCCCGAGCGCCTCCCCACGCCCCCCGCCCCCCCGCATCCACCGATTTCCATTCCCCCCCCCCCCCCGCCCAAACCGTCCAAGCGCCCCGACGCCCGTCCCCGAACCGGACGTGAAGACCCCGCCAAGCCCCGCTCCCCCCCCCCACCCCCTCACCTCAGTAATCCCCTCCGCGCGGAGCCAAGAGCACCCACACGCGTCCTAAAAAAGGAATGAAGTTAGACGGGGGAACCGCCCCGCCCACGCGCACATACCCCCCCCCCCCCCCAGGAAGGGCACCAAAACAGAGTAAGTCGCCCTCTTGCCCCCCGCAACCACCCTCCCTTCACCCCGTCCCGGGGGCCCTTCCCCCCCGCCACACCGCCCCGCCAGCTTGACGCCCCGCCGGGGCGTGTTCACTCCAGATAACGCACGCCCCCCCTAGACCCCCCCGCCTCCCCCCCCCCCCCCCGACCCCGCGCAGCTGAGGGTGAGGAGGGAAGCCCCCCCCCGCGTGCCCGACGATGGCGGAGTGCGCCCGCGCCCTGTGTGGATCATTTCCCCGACGCCCGAAAAAGAGGGACCCCGCAGCCATGCCACGCCCCCCATCCGTGACACATCAGTCGTGCTGCAGGCCGCTACCCCCCTCGGCGGCCGGCGCCCTGGGACGTTGTTATCCCCTCCCCAGGGCCACACTATCTCCGGATCGTTATTCTTCTATTCATATGTCATCATTCCTTTTTGTTTCCCCCCGCTGTCCCCCCACACACACCCCCGTCACAGCACATAGCCCAATACACTGACATACATTCTCCCTGACTTACTTTTGATTTACTCACTGTACCCTTACTGACTCGTACTTCGTTATTACAACACAGCTACTGACTCACACTGACTGACATACACATTGACTTACTACACACTTCCTACATACACAGCTCTGACTTACATCAGTTCCACTTCTGAACATACACCGCACAGCTGTACTTGTGACAATACACACTGACTGACATACACACTGACTTGTGATCAACATCATAACATCTGACTGACTCCCTCTTTTGACCTGAATACAGGTCTTACTGACTTGAGACATACACACCGTCACGGTCTCTCGGCTCCATATCACACTGACTGACATATTAGAAATTGGGACAAGACACTGACCGTGGATTTCCGTTATATTGCTGCGAAACCCTCCCCTCTTTTCTCACGCCGCTCTCGTGCTTCTTTAGGCTTCATGTCTGCGTTCACTTCTGGGTGAAGTCCTTTAGGGGGCTTGTGATCCGACGACTATCCTCCTCCGGCTCCCCCCTCCCTCTCCCTCTCTCATCCGTCTTTTCTCCCTTCCGTCGTTTACGTTCCTCTTTCTCTTTCTCTCCTCCTTCTCCTATCTTTTCTCTGCCTCTCTTCTCCCCCACCTCCCCCTATACGCGCCCCCTATCCTCTCCCTCCTTTTTATTCTCGCTCCATCTCTCTTTCTCTTCTCCTCCCCGTTCGCAGTGCGCCTTCGTTTTTCTCCCCGCTGTCTTTACTCACGTTCCCTACCTCACTCTTCTTTCCCTTGCCTTCCATGATACCCTCCTCCTACTCCCCCTTGCTCCCCATTCTCTCCTCCCTCTCCTTGCTTCCTTCCTTCGGCTTGGTCTCTTGCTTTCCCGCCCTTGGTCTGCACTTTTTCTTCTCCTGCCTTTCGCCTCCTCCCATCTTTTGTCTTGCCTGTTTCTTTCCCCCTCCCGCTACCCTCCTTTCTTTCGCCTTCGTCGCTCCTTCGTCGGGGCCTCGGGCTTTTGTCTCCCCTCTCCAGTTTCCCCGTCTGCTCATTGCCTTCTACGCTTTTCGTTCTTATTTGTCTTCTTCTCTTCTACCTTCTTTCTCTCATTCTTCCTGCTTCTATCGGCTTTTAGGCTCTTCGATTCTTCCCTGTCCCCCTTTCTCTTTACTTCTTCGTCCTGTCCCCTTTCTCCGCCCCTTCGTCGCCCTCCTTACCCGCTCGCCTTCTAGCTGCTTCCTCTCGCTTTCTACCTCCTCTTTCTATCTTCTCCCTTTACTCTCTCTCGGCATTTTCGTGTTCCGCTTGCTTTCTTCGTGCCCTGTCCAGTCCGATCGAGTTCTCGACTAGTTCCGCTCTAGTCTGTCAGTTGCTAATTTATATTGTGTCGATAATTACAAAAAAATCAGGTGTGTGGGTTCCTCATCCCCGAACTTGACGTTCCTCGGATGTAAAACTAGCTCCATATCAACCCAGGTCTTTATACACCCTTCCCTTACACCCCCTACCACATACACACTGACTGACATACACACTGACTGACATACACACTGACCTGACTACACACTGACTGACATACAACCTGACTGACATACACACTGACTGACATACACACTGACTGATATACACACTGACTGATACACACACTGACTGACACACTGACACACATACACACACTGACTGACACACATACACACACTGACTGACACACATACACACACTGACTGACACACATACACACACTGACTGACACACATACACACACTGACTGACACACATACACACAAGGAATTCACACTTAGTGCAAATAGCTAATACAGGGGATGTGTGCCGAGCACGCGCATTATAAGTCAAATTTATTTGCGTTTTGTCAATCAAATTGTATTTTGATTTTTAATTAAATCATTACCAATACAAATACAATTTCTGTGACAAAAGTCAAAGAAGTTTCACTTACTATGCGCGTGCACAGCACACACAGCTTTTTTTTTTTTTTAAGCGGAATCAACTGGATGTGTGGATGGATATGTGTTATATTTGTTCTGCAATAATGCATTCAGAATTACTGTACCAATATACTTAAGATACATGTTTGAGATTATGACCTTTTTGTAAATGTTAAGATCACTTTATTTACACCCTTGGTAACAGGCACAGCTATATAAATTGTTCCAACAATATATGTAATAAAAGTTTAAATTGGAGCATAAAGAATCCGGCTTTATTTGTGCTATTGCCCCACTCTACACTGCTCTTATACCAATAACATTTGATATTTTCTGATTATGTACATAATCTTGGGCGGCTAAAAAAAACTTATAAGCTAATTTATGTACTTAGTATGGTGGAAATAAAGAAATGGAATCAAATTAGATTCGCAATAGTTTGATACAATTTGTGACGCACAAAATACTAAATGTGTTTATTAAACAGCTGATGAAAGTACACAGACTGAATACTATTTGGCCCATTGATTACCCCAGTAGGTGTATATAGACGTATCATGTATAGTGTTTTTTTAGGAGTGTTCTGTACATAAGTTTATCTCTCTCGGATTAAGAAAGGGGACTTGAGAGAATTCTCACATAAGCGTTTTGTATACATATGTTTATTTCTGTTCTGGATCCAAAACCGGATGTGTGTTTTTTTTTAACTGAATTGAAAGGCATGTTCTAATGTGTAGTTATTAAGATTGAGGGCAAATCTGTTTTGATTATCATATCGTCACAATCGAATACGTCATGTTGTGAACAAACATTAAAGTACATGCCAAAGTGATAACAGAATTGAGGGCAGTTCAATGTTCTATATAGTCTTATAGGAGAGCAAAGAATATAAAAGATATGATTATCAAAACAGACTTGCCCCCAACCAACACAGGATTTGCCTTGGCTACAGAAGCCTAAGTGTATGTTCTCCTGTGGCTGCTGCATACATTGCAACACAGCAATGAAAGGGAAATGCTTTTCACATCCATATAGTGGAAGGACTTATGATATAAATCCATTCCTGAATTGTTAATCGAATAATGTGGGGTATATTTTTAAGTGCCCATGTGGGACCCTCTCTGTAGGAGAAATCACGCGGCCATTAACGAGAATTAGTGAACATAAAGTTCAATAAGGAATAGATCACAAATATCTTCAGTGTCCTTTCACTTTCCGGAACACATGGTTCCAGTCGATAGAACAGGTTTTAAAACCTATACGATGTGGTAATCATACCGACACTTTTGAAGAAAATGGAGTTATGGTGGATATATGGATTGGGTGCCATGATAGCAAGGGGCACAAATGAAGATAGATTTTTTACACTTTCTATAAGATGGCATCTGAATATACAATTCATATGTTAAAAAATGGAAGGGTTAACTATACAATATTGGAATTGTTACAAGTATATTATATATAGATATAGAAGTTAGATGTATTTTTTTGTAATTTTTATTACAATTTTGCATATTTTCAAACTGGTGTCATTTGTTTTTCTGTCTAACATTTAGTTGAGCATTGATGTTTTCCCCATATTTAATTGTATTTGACTGTATGGACAAAGTCGGTGGTGATTCTAAAGGACTGTGGTAATTCTTAATGGTTATTATTATTATTAATGGTTTTACTTTTAGCCACCACTACCACTGGTCAAAGTGGTTGATTTGTCCAAAGGCTCTACTACCAGCAAATCGGGAGTTAGTAGTCAACAGGTCAAATCTGGAAGGACATGTAGGCCTTGGAAATCAAAAGAAGAAAATGTCCAGACCAGGATTTTAAGACCGGATGGGAATATCATATGTGAAAATAATGAGGTATACTTTGACTTATGTTAATGCAATTGTCAACTTAAGTTACTATAAATGTTTTCTGAGTTATTTAACTTAGGTCTGTTTTTTTGTGGTTAACCTATTGTGTGACGGAAGGGCCTAATTTATACACAAAGTCATAAACTATTCTAGGGGTGGCCAGCTCCAGTTCTCAAGGGCCAACAACAGGCCATGTATTGGAGATATCCCTGCTTTAGCTGAACCTGCATCACTGATGTGTAATGCATTGCTTTGCCCTTTAGCACTAAGTGGTTTAAAATAACTACAGTGCCTGTAAAGAAAACAATTGCAGGTTTTGATACTACTTAATTGACCGACATTCGGAGAATTGTTATTGTCTAAACATGTAACTAGAAGATGCAGAGGAACCCAACAAAATGGGTTTTCATTACAAGCTAATGTTGGCACGCCGTAAATGGGGGTCCATGAAACCACTCATATTTTATTAGACAACTTCTACTGCAGCCTGGTGGCTTTTTACTGGTGTAGCATACGTTATAATTGTTGGCCCCTGTGACCGACTGCTTTCTAACTCCATTTTAAATACATTAATAATCATTGCTAAGTAAGTGTGATGACCCTCCACATGATCAGTAACATTGAAATGGTAAATGGTGAGGAACATGTGAGAATTCCTACAGAAGATAGGTTGTCAGAAAATGTCTTTTGGATAATAAAACATTACAGAATCATGCAAAATGGTGTCCAAGTCTATATTATTTTCTAGTAGATACTGGCTACAGCATGTACAAAATGGCAGTTCTGTTCAGATTCTTCCCTGTACCACAAACCTACAGATTACAGCCGTTACTGCACCTGTTAGCCCCTCTCCCTTTTCACACGCGCCTAATGCAAAGACCTTGGTGTCTGTTGGCGCGCTGTGTCCCGCTATAGCATACCAGCGGGAGCAGTAATGTCTGCTACATCTGTACGTTAAAATTTAGTTTTCAACTTGGACACAAAACATAAATTCTTTACAGTCTGGCTATAAGGTACAACCACATTTGCTCATAAACTGCAGACTGGGATAAACAAACTAGAGGAATTTAATTAACCAAGAGAAGAACCCCAGAATTATAGACAAATACAGAGCCATTTGCACGCCCAGAAAAAGCCTCCTGAACTATAAACAAAAAAGAGAAAACTGTATGCTACAAGTCACCTACAATACCCAACTTGAAGCTATACGCAAAATAGTCAAAGATCTCCAACCGTTCCTTCATAATAAAGATTATGGGTTGAGATAAATATTCCCATAATGTTTCATACAAGCAACCACACAACCAGAAACCACTTTTTGTGAGGATCACTCCGTGCCATCCCACAGACAGTGGCACATTTCCTCGCCAATAGAAAATATGTTTACCTTTTGTGTTCTATTTATAACAAAAGCCTTTTTTCTTTTTACGGGACAATGTGATACCATCTTCCATTTCTTTCTTCTATATCTGTTAACATACACTGTCCACTGTTTCTAGTAACGCTGGTTCCAATTCATAGTGGCATATGCAATTACAAGGTGTTGAATTATTTAGTGGGGTACTTGAATGTATAATCACTTCAATAAGCTTAATCATCTAGTATTACCGTGAAATAATAGACCGTGCAAATCGCACAAATTCAACAATGGGGCAGCAGAAAATATTCTAATGTGTAGGCGTTGTGTGTGTTATTTTATAGTGTTTGATCTATTACTGGTAGATCAATTAAGCTTTTTATTCATCTGCAAACACACACAACCCCTGCAAGCTTAGTTTCCAAACCAACCACACATTTGTGTCAAAAGGAGTACTAATGGGATTGTGGCCTAATCTGTATTCAACAAAAGACAGAAAATACCCAATGCTTCATCCAGTATGACCCCTCTTCCCTGGTTTTAAGCTCACTCATACCACTTTTAAATAGCAGGTCTTGTTATGTACCTGTGAATGACCAGTCACATTTTCCCCTCCATTAGAGAGGTTTAGATGGCGTTTTCAGGTAGGTAGGACCCGTAAAAAGGGTATACCTTGGCATGGTTATAGACTTAAGAATACTTTAACCAAAGAATTTGACTAAGCGTTGCGTATGAGAAGGGGGACAGATCAGTGTTTAACTACAGTATATAATGTCATATTGGATTTAGCATTGGTGATTTTTGTCTTTAAAAAATAAAAAAAAATTTCATCTGGAAACAGGAATTCTGTTCTGGCACTAAAATGTGTTTTCTCGCTGTTTTTATTTCAAGTCTACATGGCATACAAAATAGATTTTTTTTTTGTATTGTTTGATTACCTGCAGGCCATGGGTAAAATGCAGCACCCAATTTATAGATCTTCTTTCATCACTATATTGGACACTTTAAAAAATATATATATCCTTTTCCCATATGTCTATTTTCATGTAATTCTGAACCACGCATAGAAAAGTCTTAATGCTTTTCCTTGTTTCAGAATGAATTTCCAAGTGGACTAAACAAAAAACGCCTCCAAGCTTTACTGAAAGGATTTGGGGAATATCCAACAAAATACAGGTAAAGTAAAAAAGGTGTGTGTGTGTGTGTGTGTGTGTGTGTGTGTGTTGTGTGTTGTGTGTGTGTGTGTGTGTGTGTGTGTGTGTGGTGTGTGTGTGTGTGTGTGTGTGTGTGTGTGTGTGTGTGTGTGTGTTTTATAATATATATATATATATATATTCGACAACCCTATACATTTGCTCGCCCCGGGCTGAGTGGATTTAACCCCCGGGCGAGTAAATATTGGCCCAAGCAGCACACGTTTGGTACTAGAGTAGACTTTTTGGTGATTTGTCACCACTATATATATATATATATATATATTATAATATATATATATATATATATACACACACACACACACCACACACACACTTTTACAAAATCGCAATTGCAAACTAGATCTAATATTGTGAAAACTATTTTCTCTATTAATATAAGGGGATATAAGCCCATAACAAAACCAGTATGTATTGTTTTTCTGCTGGAGCCAGATTTCAAAAACTGTTAATTTATAAAACGTACATAAAATTGTATGGAAAGTGTTGGATTACTGCGGGTTTACTTCATTCCAACTGTACATGTTAGTGAGAGCTAACCTTTTACCATGAGTGTATTTAGGGACATCTGATCAGGTGCTGTTAGTCCTGTGATATTTCAGTTTCCTCACTTATCTGCTTTAGGACCACACTGTTTAGGACCTGCCTGCTATGCTCAAGTTATTTGATTCCTATAACCGCATCAGAGACATCTGCAACACCTCTATAGTTTGCTGAAGCCCCACCCATTACCGGAGTTGTTAATTTGTTACATAGTTACATATAGTTACATAGTAGATGAGGTTAAAAAAAGGCGTACGTCCATCAAGTTCAACCTATGCTAAATTTAGACAACAGATACTTTACCCTATATCTATACTTACTTATTGATCCAGAGGAAGGCAAACAAAAAACCCCAGTGACATCATCCAATGATATCTCATAAGGGGAAAAATACATTCCTTCCTGACTCCAAGAATTGGCAAGCGAATTACTCCCTGAATCAACATCCTTCCCATGTTTACTTATTTGGTATATCCCTGTATACCTTTCCTTTCTAAAAAGATGTCCAAACTTTTTTTTTGAACAAATCTATTGTATCTGCCATCACAGTCTCCATGGATAAGGAATTCCACATTTTAACTGCCCTTACTGTAAAGAACCCTTTCCTTTGTTGCTGGTGAAATCTGCTTTCCTCCAACCTTAAGGAATGCCCCCGAGTCCTTTGTACTGCCCGTGGGATGAATAGTTCTTTTTTTTTAAAGCTCCTTGTATTGTCCCCGAATATATTTGTATAAAGTTATCATATCCCCTCTTAGACGCCTCTTTTCTAATGTAAATAAATCTAATTTAGCTAGCCTCTCCTCATAAGTTAGATTGTCCATCCCCTTAATTAATTTGGATGCTGTTATATTTACAATTGTGCTTGTTTTCATTAGCATAACATTTTCCCAGGTGTTTTTGACACACAACTTTTCACTTTCTGTGGTTCAACTGTTATTTTTCTACAGAATGTTTGTTTGGCGTTCCTTGCTCCAGCTGCCGGAGAACCATGCAGCATTCAGTAGTTTAACCGACAAGGGCACACATTCCCAATACCTGCTACTTCATCAAGAATACCCCATCAAAAGTAGGAAGCTATTGAGAGTCCTGCAGAGGTATGTGCATTTCCTACATACTTTCTCATTAGTGGGCAATTCTATAAAGGCCTTGGTGCCCGTTCAGGCCGTATTCGGACTGAAATCCCCATGGACTATAGTGGGGAATTTCAGCAAAAAACATCCCAAACTGCCATTTTAGACCATATAGAACAAGGCTGGCGGCACGTGCAGAGACTACAGCCACGATCGGTGGTCTGAAGGGGAGATTTTGGGGGGGGGGGGGGGCCATAACTGTGCAAATCTGCCCTGCCATTGGCTGCGCGCGGCCCCATGACCGCGGCACGGGAAGACAACATTCTTGTATTGCCAGTATACTCGTCACAGCGCTTTGCGCCCACACACAGCCACTGGGGCCTGCCCCATAGAAGGCTGTGCTGTGGTGTGTGGCATGCACGCTGCCGTGACCACCGGGACTCAGCCTTAGAACTATGGTTTCACTACAGAAACCTTGGACTATTCTTTTCACTATCAATAACTAGCGTGGAAGGAGAAATGTTTTGTTTGTTACATATTTTGTTTGTTTTGGGATCTTAATTTGCAAAGCTATTCAACCCTTGAAATTATGATGCTGCAAAATTATCTCTTGGTTTCCCTAGACTCCACAATGCTACAATTAGTTGGGGCTGTACATAGCAGAAAAATGTATTGAGCTATAATAGCACTGTACTATCCTCTGCAAATCACACCCTCCCACTACCACTGCAGAGACGAGACGAGTCAATGATAAATTCAGCTAAAATTCCCTACAGACACTACAGATAAGTAAAATAACACCAGGCGAATTACCTGCACTGAAAACGCCTTCTATTTATATAAGAAAGGACTGCAGGAACATTGCTCTGATTTTCAATAGTGTTTGGAGTTCCCATTTTCTGCTACTAACTATAAACCAAATGTGAAAATCTTGAGTAACTGGTTCCGTATATTACTTTGTGCTCATCCCTTTATTCATTTTTATTTGAACGCAGGACGCTGTCGGCTCTGACTCACTGGTCTGCTATATTTGGAGAAACACAATACCTTCCTTTGCTAGCATTTCCGTTTGTAAAATTATTTCAGAACAATCAACTTATTTGTTTTGAAGTTGTCGCTACTGTGATAAGTAAGTATGGGGTTTTCCATGTAAAGGAAGTGGCAACATACCTCTGGGGTGGGGACCGGCAGGATATTTTGGGGTGCAGCCCCTTCGTCAGATGCCACCCACCATCTGGGGTTATACCGATTCCCACCCCAAGGTTATGTTGCAACTCTGTCTGCATTGAACATTGTTATAGGATATTGTTTTTTGGCTATTCATTTTCTATTTTTGTATTCTCTTTATTCAATATGTATAATTTTTCAATACATAGTGCTTTATATTTATTGGTGTGCAGTATTTTTTTTTGATTAAAATTATTTCTAATATATCAAACTAGATCCCTCTGCTCATTGGCTAAAATAAGTAAGACTGCCGAGGGTGCAGTGCAACTTTTATCTTACTTATTTATAAAATATTTTACCAGGAAGTAATACATTGAGAGTTGCCTCTCGTTTTCAAGTATGTCCTGGGCATAGAGTTAAAATGACAAATACATGGTTACAAATACAGTTACATAAATGAACAGGGTATACATTATATACAATACATTGCATGCACAGTATCTGGCCCCTTTTGACCAAGTGCTACAATTAGATTACTATTGTGGCTAAGTGATGCTGTGTATTTCAAAATTCCCAGTTAATTGTGTTTATATTCTCTAGCTAATTGGTGTCAGCATTGGTTTGAGTATTTTCCAAATCCTCCAATCAACATTCTTGGTATGGTAGAGAATGTCCTAGCGCATCACGACAAGGAACTACTCCAGCACTTTGTAAATTATGGTGCAACGTCCCAGGTAACCATCACATTTTCTGGAAGGCTTAAAGCTTTCCACTGTGTAATTGTTGTCGTCAACATGGTGTCTTTCCTTAAACTCTACATTTTAGGTTTAACCCTTTCATTATCAGTGGGGGTGACAATACGTTGCATATCCCCCAAAGTGCTGAAGGGCGAGGCTGTATCTCTGTGCCTCCCACTACTGCTAAATAGATGAGTGATTTATGTTGTGACTGGTAGAATAGATAATACTGGAATTAGAGACAATTAGAATTGCAGGAAGTCTGCATTACCTAATGCTACCAACTATATAAAAATGGAAAATCCTAGTTGGTGGGGGCTATGATCCCTATATCTTACTCAAAAACATGCTGGGAGATATAGCAGCTGAACATATACATGGGTGTTGTTTTTGTTGCTGGCTGATAAAATATTCCTAAATAAAATAAAGCCCGTTGATCTTATTCCTCCCAGTTTTATTAAATAAAAAAAGGGGGAGAGGGTGGTTGCCCTATATGACCAGTCGTCAATCACATGCATTTTAAAATGAAGTATTACAATGACTAGATAAATTAAAGCTGTACAGTCTGTGCTCTACAATTTGTACAGGCTGTGCCTTACAATGCAGGCTTTTATAGGTATACAGATCACATGTCACATTTGTGTTATATTTCACGCGGATGCATATGATCCTTTTTCCCCCTTTAGGTATATGCCTGGCCTCTGCTGGAAACATTGTTCTCTGAGGTTTTAACAAGAGAAGAATGGCTCAAGTTGTTCGATAATGTTTTTTCCAATCAACCATCATTCCTTTTGATGGCGGTTGTATCTTATATAATTTCCTCCCGATCACCTTTGCTGCACTGTAACCAAAAAGATGATTTTGAGGTAAGCATTCGAATAGATCTTGTGTAATTTGTTATGTGGATATGCAGAGAAACCATGGACCCTCTGCCTCATCTTTGGCACAGTTTTGCTTACAGTGCTTCAATATCCTATTAGTGTCTTGCTTTAACTTGTAGTGATTCAGTAATCACTGTTTTTTTAAATCTACATTGAATTTGATCAATTCTTAATGTGTGTTTCTACATACTGTATGCAACCACACTATCCTGCAAGCTCAACCCAAACATACCACACCATATATATTTGTGTCAAAAGGAGTGCTGCTCAAATCGTGACCCTAATGTATACACCAAAGCTCACTAATCCTACCTTTTTAAATAGCAGGTCTTTTTATCCACCTGGGGAATCCTCAGTCTATTGAGACATTTCTCCCTCCTATTAGAGAAGGGAAGAGAACGTTACAGGCAGTGTTAGGACCTGCAGAAAGGGCCATACTGCGACGTGGTTGCAGGCTTATATAGCTTTCACCAAGTATTTAACTGTATAATTTGTCATATTGGATGTAACATTGGGGCTTTTTGTCTTTTAGTGTTTTTGCTTTGCTGTATTTATCCATCATGAGGCATCTGGTTTGTTAAGCACCCTCGGTTTTGACCCGGGTGAAACTGTGAGCAGGCCGCACGTGCTTATTCACGTTTGCTCAAAATGCATTAGTGTTTCCCTTATTGACTCTGAAATCTATAGATGGTTGCAACTTGG
Source organism: Ascaphus truei (assembly GCA_036426205.1). Classification (NCBI taxonomy): domain Eukaryota; kingdom Metazoa; phylum Chordata; class Amphibia; order Anura; family Ascaphidae; genus Ascaphus; species Ascaphus truei. The sequence continues at coordinate 27,237,145 of CM071568.1, read as the reverse complement.
TACGATATGTAAAAATGATATATTTGATTTAGGTTGACTTTACAGTATCTACCTTGCTGCCAAGCAGGATGCACACATGAAATGTATTTAGAGAATCTGATTGGAACAGTTCGACTGCAGCACGGTTTTAATTTTTTTATTTGCTCTAGAGCAGGGGTGGACAACGTCAGTACTCAAGGGCCACCAACAGGTCAGGTTTTCAGGATATCCCTGCTTCAGCACAGGTAGCTCGGTCAATGACTGACACACGTGCTGAAGCTGGGATATGAAAACCTGACCTGTTGGAGACCCTTGAGGACTGGCATTGCCCACCCCTGCTCTGTAGGATGCGTAACATCACAATGCAAAGTCCCCTGTTTATGCATGTCGTCATCGGTTTGCAGCCTAAGCGGTAAAATGCCACACGTGATCCTTCCATACATCGGGCAAATGTATTTTATAGCTCTTAAGATGCTAAATAAAACCTGACATTTTCAATACAACAGCATAAAAAGTCAGAATGTCATTTCTCACCATGAGAAAGGGGCTGTACAGGATACTTAGGTGGGATACATGGCCCTAGGACCACAGTTTGCTCACCACCGATTTCTCCATATGTGTAATTTATTTTCCCAGTACTTTTTCCATCACCGGAATAATTTGGATATCAATGCAATGATTAAAGAAGCCTACCATCTCATGGACGCTACCCCAGCAGATATCCATCCCCAGCACTTGCTGAATGATTTTGTGGCTCTCACTAAAGGGCAGTATCCTGTGTTTAACAAGTATCCCAAGTTTATTGTGGATTATCAGTGTCAGGAGAGAGAGAGAATCAGACAGGAGGAAATGGAATATTTACGGGAAAGGTACGTGAACAAGGACTATTTTTCTCTTTTCACAGGCTGGTAGTCCATTTTAATATATATATTTAAACACTAAGACGGCAATATAATGAAATGAAGACTTGCATTCAATAGCATTTTGCAGTAGCTCATTCCAGAGTTTCCTGTTTGAATGCGCTACATTTTAGTTTTTGTATTTTTGAGCTGTGTGCTCAATTTAGATGTCATTATTCCCTTTTATGCTGCGAGTCTCACAATGTAGCATGCTGGTTTCTGCATCTTTGTGCCATTTGCTTTTTAGGACGTACTCTGCTTGGAAAAAACAGGCCCACGGATGGGTAAGAGTTAGGCTGAGTCCAGGGTCAGTGCGCGGGCATTCGCGTGGCGTCACGCACGCCTGTAGCAGGAGAGATTTTGAGTCTTGTAGGTAGACGCGACGGGGAGGCGTGTTGGGGGGGCGTGGCCATGATGTCACAGAGCTGGTTCGCCCTCATTGGGCGAACCACTCATGTGACCCTGCCATCGCGCTACAAAGACAAATAATTTTATCTCCTGTAGCTTTGCTCTTCACGACGCTCACATGCATGCTGTACATTAACCCATTCACCTAATGTTTCATCGCGCGATCAGCATGGACGCAACCTTATGTCCATTGGTTATTGTAGAGACTCCTTGAGAAATTGGAAGGCGTGCACCACAAATGCAATTCTTTTTTGGGTGGGGATTTGTGATATCTATCGCCTACCCTCCTTCCAGTCCTTGCATTTACCCATATTGCGTAGGTAGCACCCAAACACCTCACTCAGTGTTAATTAAGCAATCATATTTATCATATCTAACTCTGAGCCGTGTTACATTTCTCGTTTGCTACTCTTGAGAAACTAAAAAGGAAAAATAAGTTATGATTGGGGAAATTGCATTAGAAAATAAACTGTTTTAAATGTATTCTTGAGGATGCTGCTACGTTTGGAGACGGCGAGATGTGCAACTGCCAACCTTCAGAAGGAGACGGCTAATATTTAGTGTCCATATGCTCAGGATGTAAATGGAGCCTTCATGTTTTGTCACATGAAAAATGTGAAACGCATTTAGTACATACATTACAGAAAGGGCCCAATTAAAATGGTCCATGTAGTGCTTAATAACAAATTCATTTTTTTTATTCCAAAGTATAATATTGCTTGAATAATAGTGTGAGTTGTTTGACTTCGAGCATTGAATGTCATGCCCTTCCAAATATCGGTTGTTTCTTGGCCAATTGCAAGTATAACCTTCTGCTCTTCCTGACAGGTGGATTTTGAATATGAATTTTCTCAAAGCGCATACTATATTCTGTCTCCTACAGGCAGTTAACTCATGAAATAGAAGCTGCAGCTTTAAAGCACAAAGTGGAAGATGAAGCCTGGTACCAACAACAAGAACTTCTCAGAGGGGCAGAGGAACAGAGAAGGAAACTTCTGGGGGAAGAAGAGCAGAAACTCTTGCATCAAAGGCAAAGGTACTAAAGGGGATGCCCCTGCACATGTAAATAACACACTTCTATATAAATAACACCCTTTGCATGTGATTGTGCAGTATATGGAAAGTTTTACAAATCCTCCCACTGTTGATCTCCTTGGTGCTCGTACAGTCACATTGTCAGCAGTGGTCACTGAATAGTGAGGTTTGTAAATAATTCTAAAATCGAAAGATAAACGGTAAATTGTACATTTTCTGTTTGCCTTACGTGACCAGTTGACAAGATAGCAGACATTATTATATGCACATAGTCTCCCCTTACTACAACTAATATAATTGTGTTTGGGGGTGGGGGACGGTTCTGAGTAGACTCATATATATATTTTTTTGTATCAATCTTTTTTATTGGCATTGACATTTACATGAATGAGTACATACTTTTCAGTAACATAAAATTGTTTAAGTTCGACTTTATTGAGTGCATGCTAGCCAACATTGTTTTTTAATAGTAGGGGTTAAGGGAGTGGAGGAGGGGGAGGGGTGGGGGGGGGGACTGGGAGTGGAGGAGGGTAGACAGAGGGGGGAGGGGCAAGGGGGAGGGTTGGAGAGTGGGAAAGGGAGGGGAGGTGCGGGGGGGGGGGCAAGTCCCCCTTGGCTCGTCTACGTCTCCCACCTTTGGGATCTGGGTTATTCCCTTCCCTAGGGTTTGCCCTTTATGTTTTTATCTGAAGCCCTGGGGGCCTATCCATGGGTCCCATGTGTTCCAGAACTGTGTCATTTTTTTGTGTAGCATAGCTGTTAATTTTTCCATAGACATTACTTTGTCCACCACCCGCCTTATGACTGTGTTTCTTGCAGGGGCTTTGACCTGCTTCCAGGCTGCTGCTATTGAGCACCTGGCTGCAGTCAAGATTGCAGAGACCAGTCTACTCATGGGTGGGGGTAGGTCGTCAAAGGGTTTACTCAGCACCAGGGACAGTGGATCTAGAGGGAGAGGAATTCCCGTTGTCTCATAGAGCAGCGTCTGGATCCTAACCCAGAACCTCTGAATCAAATATGGGCCATGTCTCCCTTTTGACCACATCCTCTCCAGCACAGGTCTGGGGTGCCGGGGAAGATCTGGCTCAGTCTAGCTGGGGTCAGGTACCATTGGAATAGAATTTTGTAGATATTCTCCTTTGTTACTGTGCAGATTGAGGTTTTTGCCGCCATCTCCCAGATATCCTCCCACTCCTCTTTGTCAATTTGTATATTTAAGTCCGCAGACCATTTTTGCATATAGTGGTGGGTCGGGGATTCTGATGCTGACTCTATCCCCCTATATATCTCAGAGATTAGGCCTCTTTGATACCTGCCTTTACTGCATAGTGTTTCGAATCTGGTGGGTGGGGGAAATTTGGAGTTCTGAGAGAGTGAAAGCAGAAAATGTCTAATTTGTAGGTATTTGAATAGGTGGAGGTGTTGAGCTTGGTATTTGTCCCGTACCTCTTTAAATGTTAGAATCTCTCCATTTTTCAGCAAGTCTGCAACCAGCCTTATTCCAAGCCCCTGAAATTGGGCAAATTGCTTTTTGGAGCACCCGGGCGGGAAGTTCGGGTTCCCAAAGATCGGGGTGATTTGTGAGGGGGTGTTTAGCAGGCCATACTTCCCTTTGCTTTTCAGCCACGAGTCCCACGTGCATCTCATTGCTCCTAGATCAAACCTCCTTGATCCTCCTTCTTTTCCTCCTTGGGACCACAGAAGTAGCTGAAGTGGTAGCGGGGCTGCGTAATGTGTTTCTATCTCGAGCCAGCGGGCCGCTGCCGGGTCGCAATTCCAAACTACGGCTTGCTTTAGCTGGGCTGCAAGGTAGTACCTGACCACGTCGGGGACCCCCAGACCTCCTCTTAGTTTGGCTGATAACATTACCTATCTGGGGACCCTCGGTCTCTTGTCATTCCAGATAAATTGGAACATTTGGGCCTGTACATTTTTCATGGCTGTTAGTGGGACGACTACGGGGAGTGTTTGGAAATAGTACAACAGCCGAGGTAGGATGTTGATTTTGAGGGAGACTATTCTCCCGAACCATGATATTTGTTGTTTTTTCCACGACTCTACGTCTTTTTTAATTTGATCAAATAGTTGTATTGATAGAGGGATACATGGGAGCTCGAGATTCTTATACCTAGGTATTTGATGTATGTGGTGCTCCACTTGTATTTATAATTGGACTGCAAAAGCTTCCACGTTGTGTTTGGGAGGGATATGTTAAGTGCTTCTGACTTGTCTATATTTATTTTATAGTCCGAGACTGTTCCAAATTGGTGGAGTACCTTTTGTAGGTTCGGGAGGGAGATGTGGGTGTCAGCGAGGGTCAGGATCACATCGTCTGCAAATAGGGAAATTTTGTATTCCTTTGTGGAGATTGAAATCCCCTTGATGCCCCTTTCTTGTCTAATTTTGGCTGCCAATGGTTCAATTGTTAGGGCAAATAGGAGTGGGGATAGCGGGCAGCCCTGTCTGGTCCCATTTCTGATTGTAATTGGGTCTGATAGTCCACCTGAAATTTTTACATATGCTGTGGGGTTTTGGTAGAGGGCTCTAACACTCTCTAAATAGGGACCACTAAAACCAAACTTCAGCATTGTTTGGTCTAGGAAGGACCATCTGATCCTGTCGAACGCTTTTTCCGCGTCGAGGCTCAGGATCATTGCATTGGTTCCTGTGAGATGCACGTGGTCGATGATATCCACTATTTTGCGGGTCTTGTCGGAGGCCTGTCTTCCTGACACAAAACCTACTTGATCTGTATTAATGAGTCTGGGGAGAATTGGGTTGAGCCTGTTTGCTAGTATCTTGCTGTAAATTTTGAGCGGGTCTCGACCCTCCTTGTGGATAATGGCTAAATTTGCTGCAGTGATGGTAGCGGGGATTGGCTCTCCTTGTAAGAAAGAGTTGAACATGTCAAGCAAGTAAGGGGACAGAGTCAGCATGAATGTCTTATAGTAAGTGTTAGAAAATCCGTCCGGGCCCGGAGTTTTTGCCGGTTTGAGGGAGCTAATGGCTTCGGTTAGTTCTTCTAGGGTAATGTCTTTATTTAGTTTATCTAGTTCGGCCTGAGAAAGGAAGGGGAGGGAGCACTCCTCCAGGTATTTCGAAATTGTCTCTAAGGAGGTCGGATTTTGGCCCAGAGAATGTAGGTTATACAGTTGAGAGTAGTAGTCAGCAAATTCTTGTGCTATTTCTTTTTCGTCATATGTGATTTTCCCTGATTTTGTGCGGATTTTGGATATTTGTGACTTTACCCGTATGCCTCTAAGTTTCGAGGCTAAAAGCTTATCGGCTTTGTTTCCTTTTTCAAAGAATTTTTGTTTTGTCCATCTTAGGGCCCTTTCTACTTCCTCTAATTGTGTTTGTTTGAGAGCTGCTCGCGTTTGGTTTAATTGCTTTAGTATTTTTTTGGATGCTGTTGTTTTGTGTTGCTGCTCTAGGTGTTTGATTTTATCTGTTAGTTCGGTTTGGAGTTTAGCTTTTTGTTTTTTCTTATAGGCCGATATCGAGATTAATTCTCCTCTAATTGAGGCCTTGTGTGCCTCCCAAAGCATAGCCGGGGCCGAGACCGTACCTGCGTTTATCTGGAAAAAGGAGGAGAGTTTGCGTCTTTATATTTGTCTCTGTCTCTGGGCAGTTGAGTAGGGAATCATTCAACTTCCATTTGTAGGGATTGTTTTTGACAAAGGGTAGGGTGAGGGTGAGTTCCACTGGTGCGTGGTCAGACCAGGTAATTGGGCCGATATTGGAGTGGGAGGAAGCCTGGAGTATGTTATTGGTAACCAGAAAATAGTCTAACCTCGAGTAGGACTGATGAGGGGCGGAGAAGAAGGTGTAATCCCTTTGACCCTGGTGCTGAGCTCTCCACACATCGACCAGGGAGAATTCTTCTATTATTTCCCTGAATTTTTTTGCTTTTTTTTGTGATTGGATCATGTAAGGTGTGCCTTGAGTTGCATTGGGTAGGTCTTTTGGAGTTTTTGTTTTATCTTGTGTGTGTGTGAGGCGACCATGTTAAAGTCTCCTCCTATAATTAAGGAAGAGAGTGCCTGCTGTTCCAGGGAGTCCAGTACTTTTTTGAGGAACTGGGTTTGATTTTCATTGGGGGCGTATATGTTCACCAATGTTATGGGTGAACCTGCTAGAGTACCCCGGAGCACCAGGAATCTGGGGGGGAAGGTGGGTGGGAGGGGAGGGGAGACACAATAGGGAGGGTGGGGGTCGTTGGGCCTTCAGATGGCCCTAGAAAGTAGGCCTCTCCCCTGTGAGCCAGAGAGGTACGGGGGTTTATTACCCCTAGAGATCCTTCCAGAACTCAGAAAACGGTCGGAGACCGGAAAGAGGGTCCCACACCCTCTGTGTGAAAACTTACTTAAAACCACTTCTATGGAGACCACTTAGTGTGGTGTCCTATAAATATTTCTAAACATCATCACAGAAACCTTGGGAAGAAACAAAACCTTTTTTAAGACCTCTATTTTGTCGGTCAACATTTATATCGTCTATATTGTGATGTTGTGGGCGTTCAATATTTATCAACCCGCTTTTTGGATACTCTGGGCCCGGAGTTAGCCCCGTCTCCTCTAGATGCCATTTTCCACTGCTATAGAGGTGCGTCGTTCCTCTTCAAGACGGAGGGATAGGACGGGGGGGGAGGTTGGGGGGGCTGGGAGGGGATGGGGGGGCTGGCGAAAGGGGAGACGGTGGGGTGAAATAGAGGGGAGATAACTAGTCAGGGTGAGCGAGTGGAAAAGGCGGGCGGGCCTCGGTCTCGGTGTGGCCGGGCGTGCGGACGCGGTGCTGGCGCGGCGAGTCGGGCCGCGGGCGCGGTAGAGCCGGTGCCCCCCTCCGGAGAAGAAGGAGGGAGCTACGAGGGGAGGTGGGTAGTGTCATGGATCCGGGGTAAGACAGGATATGATAGGGGAACAACTGTGCCTCACGCCGCTCTCCGTTCTCCATTTCCTGTCCCTCGTCCTTGCCCTCTTCTTTTCTTTCCCGTTTGTCCTACCCCCTATCCTGACCTGCTCCCGCACACCTCTACTTCATCCTTCTCTTTTGTCCCTTTCGGTGCTCCCTGTTCGTCCCTGTCCTCCCGTTGGTCCTAGTTCTTCACCCCCTCCTAGCTTCCCCATCTACCCCTCCTCCCTTCAATCTCCTCGTCTCGACTCACCTCCATATCCATCGCCCTTTCTCTTCTTCTGTCTCCTTCTCCCCCCCCCCACCGCCCCCGACTCCCCCCTCCACCCTCCCTCCCCCCCCCACCCCCCTCCCTCCCCCCCCCGTGCCATGCCCGTCCCCCCGTCCCAAACAAAAAAAAAAGATATGACAGGAGGAGATCCCTCTAGACAGGACTAAGGAATGTCATTCTGGGTTTTGACTCATATATATTTTATAATTTTTTTATTTTTATTTTTTTTATCAGCACTAGTGGACTAATTAGTATATTATTTACTACATACAGTTGTGTATAAACCGAAATGTGTATGTTCGTGGTGAGTCTGCTTAAACGTAAACTATTTTATACGTTTTTTTTATTCTTCTATCCCTCCATTCTCAATATAATCTTTTTTACATCATAAGGCCAATACACAGTAGTCACAACCCATCTAGCCCTACATCGCCTACAATCAACCAACTAAAGAAAAGACAGTCATCGCAGACAACAGAGAAGAATAAAGACAAAAGCAAGAAAAAAACAACAGCACAAGATCCCAATCAGAATTCCCGGGAACCCGTACACACCATGAGACGGACAACTATTTACTACTATTCATTTGTGACCAAACAAACATTTGTGTATAAACAAAAAGAGACACAATGCCATAAATGTACTAAACACAGCGCAGAAAAAAAGTCTAAAAGTGTATGACATTTTATATAGTTAAACTACGAACTGTATATAACCATTTTCTTCCAGCGAAGGGTCCATTCATCTAGAATGATCATTCTTTGGTGTCCAAAGTATTTTAAGCCACAGCGAGCAAGAACACAACCCTTCTTTCGCCCCGCCTTCCCTCCCTCCCCCCCCCTCTTTTCTCCCTAACTCTCCACCGAAGTAAAGGTTAATGACATACCCCTAATGCAGGTACTAAGCAGTGGCATTAGCAGGAAGAGCCAATGCAACGCCCTACAGAATCTGAGTTCCACCCGTTAAGATAGTCTCGATAGACTTAACATACATTTGGCGACGAGACAGTAACTGATAACAAGCTAACTGACCACCTAAATCTACAAAAAAAGATATACAAGCTACAGTATTTAACTATATAAAAATTTCAACATAGATGAATAGCACAAGCGTCATAATGTATGTATGTAGATGATGCAGCAGATACCAAATCACATCTGGTGCGAAGTCCTATATGAGACTGGTGAATCACAAACACTATGCAACTCCACAACCTGCAAAAAATTGACCTATGAATAGTGATGACACAGATCAGGAGGGTCTACACCAGACTAAGAAGTGGGCTCCATCAAGTACAAAAGGACAAGCTGCCTGCTACTTCATACGGCGGGCACCCGGCAAACTACAGCGTCTTGGAATTAATGCTATTATCAAGATTAACTTGTGCCTGTTTTCTAACATCGTGAGTGGCTGAACAAATAATAACCCGTGGTTTTCCCTTTCTGCTGAAGACTGACTTGCAGTTCAAAAAAAAACGGAGCTCAGAGTAAAGGAGTTACAGCTCCTTGGATGCAGCAAGAAGGCGCGTTTCCTCAATATCAACATGGACCCCGCAAAATGGACTCGACGCTGGATGATGATAGAAAGAAGGTCTTTGTAACAGATGCAAAACCTTACATTTTTAAAAGTAGATCTATCAAAGTGTAATTTTGCCAATCTTCACCCGTGCATATGGTATCTCATTTAATGATTGCGAATTGTCCAGATCTGCTTCGGTTGCTACGAAAAAGCTTGGGTATATAAATCTAACCACACAATTGAATGTGCCCGTGTGTTCTGTAGTTTCATCTGGCGTCGGCAAACGGTTTAAAAATTTAAATTCTGTTAAGGTGTTTGCTTTAAAAAGCGTTTCCTAGATTTCTGTGGTTTGGATTAGAGAATCTATTGTAAACCCTATATTTTTCCAATATACCAACGGTGTGGAATGCAGAAGTGAAAAATAGCCACACCTATGTAAAATTGGAGGTATTTATGTTCACATTTCATATTTTATTTCGGTAAAACCAAGTTCTGGGATCTGGAGGGTTTGGGATTGAGCGTCCTCCAGCTTTTACAAAATAGAATATTACAATGGTGCAAATTTGGTGCCACTGGGAGTGACAATGGTGAACACAAATGCAGAACTGTCAATATAATTTACTAATAACATCCTGCTCATAAGCAGTGCAGCTTAACTTATTTTAATGTTGCTTCCCCCACTACTTCCAAGATTGTTGCAACCCCCCTCCTTCTCCCGTCTCACTCTCCCTCTCAGGACCCTCCTCCCTCACAACGATCACAAATCGTAACGAGCCGTAGACATAATACCCTCACGGTCAGACTCATATCACTCCCCACCTCCTGAAGGCATCTAGCTCGTCATTTCCCACGCGCACTCTGTCATCTCTCCCACTCACGGTCCTCCTCCTCATCATCTCACCCTTTCCCACCTCCTCATTTCCCAGACCTCACATCTATTTCACCATCATCACCCGCTCGTCATCTCCTCACCACTCGTCATCATAATCTAATTTCCTATATCCCCCCATCATCCCATAATCATCTACTTTCCCATAATCCCCTCTTCACTCCATGTCACTACCCGCCCCCATATCATGATCAATCTCCATGAACCAGCATTGGTGTTCTTTAGTACACAGTTCTTGCTCCTCTGGCATGACCGCACAGGAACAGGATTCTGTGTGCGACAATCGCATGCCGGGAGTTGTGTGCCTGCCCCCGCCGTTCTCCATATCGATGGTTTCTATCGTCCTCTACTCCCAACACTCTCCCGCCCGCCTAGACCACCGGCCATGCCCATACCCCCGATCACTAATCACGCTGCGCATCAACAGTTCACCACCGCCTAGGCACACTCTCTGTACACGGTCCCACGTCTAGTCCTATTAAACCTACTCAGTCACCACTCTCACAACATAAAATTCACCTAACCACTTTCTAGCCATTCACACACTTGTGGCGAATGGTAACAGTGTTGCACCACACTCGGAATCTCATTGTAATATCACATCAAGTAGGTAAAATCAAACACTATTTATTACCCTTGCAGAATTGTAGTTCAATTTTTGGTTATATGCTTATATAACAACACCCCAGACACACTCTACCAAGTCGCCGCCCAAGTCAGAACCTTAATGTGCGTCCAAAACGACATGTCGAACTTTCTAACTGCACTAAATCCCAGCACCATCGTTAATATGTAACTTTTTACAGGTTTGGAACTGTAGTGTCCCCAGAGACTGAACCCAACGCTAATCGTTTGCTCCAGTAGGGCCCTCGGATTTATTTCGAGATTCTCATCAATTATTGCCTCCTTGTTTAAAAGGATTAAATACCTGTCCAATAAAAGCATACAACACCCATGGTGCGGCTTTGCTAATGGCTTGAGATATTGGCACGCCATTTTTGATTTCGCCATTGAGGAAGACTTTAACCCCCGTAACACTTCACTCATAGGTATCTCAGGCGAACTGGGGGTTCAGCACCTTGAACTACCATCGATAACAAGCAAAACATAAGATCTGCACTACAACCAACTAGTAAACACCACAAACCCCACCACAATCAATTAGTGTGGGGTGCACCCTCAGAGGTAAACTAATATCAAATCAATAACACCATACACAAGATAGGTATAAAGAGACGTCTCACGTTAATACAACAGGCACAGGATAGTGTAAAAATAGAAAACTATTTATTCATACTGGAACACAGGGAAATCCCAACATAATTTTAAACAAATGACAACAAACAGTGTGAGGTACTACCCTTGAACTAAATGGATAAAACCGTGATCATACACAGATTACGACCATAGACCATAGATCAAGGAGTCACATGGACCCCCTCAAGCAAATATGTGCTATTGCAACCGTGTACACCATGCATGTCAAACACTCCTTCCTCGATGGCCGCAACCAGCCATAGATTTTCGGATATGATACTATCACTACTTCAGCATATACTGGCTCATTAGTGGCTCAGTATGACTGAGCCACAATTGAGCCAGTTGTGCTGAAGTAGGGATATCTTGAAAATCTGGCCTGTTTTGCGGCCCTCGAGGACTGGAGTTTGACATGCATGGTGTACACATTATAGTGTCACAACAATAACCCATGATAACAATCACAAACAAATGAGGAGGAAAAAAACCAACCCATTAGCTACATGTGAATGCGAGAAATAATGCAATCGTTACGTGGTTCATTATTTTTCAGAGTTAATCAATAAGAGTTTATTCAGTACGAGTATACAAGGAGAAAAAGCCTCAATTGCAAGAGCTTTCGCCATAACAGTAGAAAACACATAATCCTTATACCTTGCTGAGGTGTAATACATCCCCTAGATGGGCTGGCTTACAGACAATATAATTAGAACCCCCTCCAGGAGGGTTGACCTTTTTAATGATACATACCTAATCAATTCCTAGAAAATACAGTTTTTTAATGCTAACTTGTTACACTTTGGGGTGATGTTTCCTGTACCACAATTATCGCATTCCTATTTAGGGCTGTTATTTAAAAAACTAAGGAGAAGCAGGAGAAACATGTTTTTTCTTTTCTGTTCGCTAACTTCCAATTATTTTACAAACACATGTCACACCCCACACAAATGGGAATTTTACATAGTAATAGCTATTATCTCAACTGGTTCTGCATTCCGTTCTCCCACCCCCCCCCCCCCCCCCTTGCCTCTGGCATATATACAGATTAGTTTCAGAAGAGAGAAAGACCCTGATGGAATCTGTGACTTATAGAATAGCAAGATCACTGAAGTCAAATCTCATTCACCCTTCTTTCAATAACTACATAAAAACAAGATGGAGGACAAAACAGAGAAAACAAAATGGTTGCTAGAATCCTAGTGCACCCCCCTACATGGGCTTTATATCACTTTCACACCTACATACCCTGGGTATAAAGAAAATAAGTGCCATAGGAGCTAGCCTATTAAAATACATGTAGTGGATATCACAAGGTAACCTAAGACTGAATAAATGAAATAGCAGCTAAATATATAATATAACTGGGTCTTAAAAGCTGCAGTTCAGTCAATATCCTCATATGTGTTTTTTTTTTAATAAATCAGTTTCTGTAGTAGAAAAAATACTTTTAGCTTTTTCTGTTTTAAAAAAAAAACACTTTGAAAAACAATTTTCTTGATACTATTTTAAACAAGCATTTGCTAAGCACCTGCCCCTGCATGTCCTGTCACAAGCCCTTTAGCACACCCCCTTTGTCACCCCTGGCACAACCCCTTTGTCCACCCTGCCCCACACCCCTTTGTCAGCCCTGCCCTCCCTCTAGCACATGTCAGTGCAGGACTGCTCATGAATATTCATGAGCTTCCACTGACAGACAAGCAGAATATAAACAGATCCCTTCACTAATTATGTCACCAAATTTCAACCTATCAATACATGGAGAACGAATTGACTGGCAGGTATACAGTTCTTTAGGTAATTAGAGATTGCACACATAAAACTATTGAAATATAAAAACAAATTAAAAAAAAAACAAAGAAGACTGAACTGCAGCTTTAAGTTATAATGTTGCCAAAGCATACGAGACCAGCATGATCTGAATGATATAAAGCTGGCATTGCACAGGCATAAATATGTTACAGCCCCGTAAGAAAATGGAGAGTAAAAATGATCTAGTAAGTGAGATTTCTGCTTTTACATCTAGCCATTTATTTGTTCACAGGGGAAAGTGGGGGATAGGGGGGGAAACACGAACTTGCAAAAATGAACCAATATATTATACATTTTTCGACCGCGTTTGCCAACTGTCTGTGACTTTTATTCCAACAGATGTGTATGCGAGAACGAGAAACTGCTACAGTGGTTCAAGATGTGGAAGTGCGGCAGATGGAACTTGAAGCACAAAGACGTTTTTTTGAACAGGTACAAGGCATAATACTGCATTTTATTCAATCTGCAGCTACAAACTAACAGGACCGTGTACTTTTCACAGTACAAGGGAATTTCAGCATTGAATACTTTTAGATTATCTGTTATTTTTTTCTATCAAATAGATCTCATTGCTGGATTGATGTCTGCAGATATAAGTTCTCACTGTACTAGTTCCTGATTACACACGTAATTAAACAAGATAACTCGGCTTGCAGTAACATTACATCTATTTCTAGAGTTCTATTAACGCCAGTGTAAAATAGTTTAGCAGTTTTATTTTCACCCAGATGTTTGATACTAGGAGTTTTAAAGACTCACCGACACATAACCTTATTTTGGAGACCTTTTGAAGCTCTAATATTAATATTTCATTATATTGCTGGTGTCCTCTTCAAGTTCACAGTTCATATTCGGAGAGGAGTCCTAAGAGGTTTCGAAACCTCAGTAATTCTATTTATGAAGTACCTACAACTAGCCTGTGGTTGTCCGGGACAAAATGGCTATCAGGACCTTGACCCACTTAACTAAATATTGTGGAATTTAAATACTTCTGTATTATTTTATTTCACTCAAATAGTTGTAGTTTTTTTCTAAACAATTTTCTTGGAGTCTTAAATATACTATCTGGTCACAGATATATTATCTGGTCAGACCGTAAACAAAGAAGAGCAGATACACATTCAATATGACCAATTATTTGATTACTTTCTTTGAAGTATGTGTTATTTATCAAGCCCCCCCTCCCCAAAAGGTCAGCTTTTCATGATATCCCTGCTTCAGCACAGGTGGTTAAATCAGAGGCTCTATTTTTGATTGAGTTTCTGATTGAACCACCTGTGCTGAAGTGGGGATATCCTAAAAACCTGACCTGTAGGGGGGGCTTGAAGATGGAGTTGAGCACCCCTGATTTAGTACACCATTGCCTGTTTTAACAATGTTTTATTCAATATACACCATATACTTAAAGATGCCATTTATTTTAATAGCAACTTGCCAAGGAGCATGAAGCAGTGGCTCAAGAAGTGAAGGGGGAATTAGATGGCAATCGGATGAAGGCTGAACTTGAAGAACAAATGTTTTGGAAACTAATGGAAACAGAGGACCTTAAGGATCAACAGGTATATACTCATTTTTGGGGGTTAGTAGTTGGTATTGTAGATTTTGTAGCAGAATGTGATAATATGGTACCTAACAGAGCTGGAGACACTTCTACTGCATTGCCCTTGCAAGCCTGTCCAACCAGGGGAGGTTTCATTTACGTTCGTCTTATTGGCAAAGTTATCCATCCTCCAAGTAATTAGTTTCTTTTTAACATCTTATAGTCCCAAGGTAGATTTCACCTGTACATTCAAAGAATTCAGATTTTTAAATCTCCAATGTTTTATTCATGAGCATGGATAAAACATTTTTTTTAAGACAAGCAGAACTTTCCATTGGTGTCAGTCCCATGTGGGGACTACATTTTGGTCAATTGACCATATCAATCAATAAGTAGTCAAAATGGGACTTGGAATTCTGCAGATTAGTATGTTATGTCTACTCAGTAGTCAAGTATTCAAATTGATGTTAAATGTAAGTGATGTCATTTCCTTTTTGCTGTCTTGGCTGGATCATCTTGGATAGCATAAATGTAAATAGACAGGAAGGAAGCCCTCGCAGTATTTAGTGGATCCTCCCATGGGTGCACATCAATCCAAATGTAGAATTGGTGAAGTACAGATATTCAATCATAGAAAAACGACACATTAGCGGTCTTGTGAAAAAATACTACAAAATGTATGAAATATAAAAAATAAAAAAATCAATGTTTTGGTCCATGCATGGACCTTGTCACCTTGTAAAGGTTGATGGTTTTTATAGAATTATTTAATACATTTTGTAGTATTTTTTTTTTTCTTTTCCCCACAGTGGAGTGCCTGTTTTCTTTGATTGTATATCTGTACTTAATCTTGGATAGAGCACATTATTCTGACGGGTGAGAACAGAACATTGTTCTGAAGCACAAATAAATAAATCATTAAGAACCGATATGTTGGAAATGCGTTTTGTTAGAATCTTACAAGCAAATCGGCAAACTCCAATTTTAGAAATTCAAACTCCATGCAAACCTTGATAGGTGCTGTTGATCAAAAATACGGAAGAAAGACAAATACTAAAAACTCAATGCAGTAACATTTTCAATGTTGTTCTGTACATTGTATCTGGCCAGACACTACAAATGTCATCTACATTTACTATATCAACGTATAAGGTATGCATTTCTTTTGTTATTGATTAGTCAAAAAAGCCGTAATGCATATGACAACATTTGGAAGCTTTATCGTGAATATGATATGTTCCACTTTGGGGATAAATGTTGGAAATAAAATTAAAGCTTTTGAAATGATCCTCGATATATTATGATCTGTCTGGAGTTTTAGAGCTTTGGTAACTCTTGAGATGAGGTTCCTGGGCTGGGGTTCCCAATCACCTGAACTAGGATAAAGAATGTCCACTGCGAATAAAAGTTCAAATAGTTAAATAATGGATCGGGGAGTACTTTCTATACTAGTAAGTATGCAGTGGAACAGTAACTTATCTTAAAGTTGGACGCTCCGATCACACACGGCAATCTGTCTTTTGAGTGTCTGTTGGAGTCTGAAGTTAAAGTCAAGAAGACATCTTCAGCCAGCAAGAGAACTGCATTCTTTGCAGCTGTGCTAATTATTATTAGCCATTTAATTTATACATTTTTTAGATTGGCAAATATAACCGGAAGATTAAAACTGCAAGAAATTAGATTTAAAAAAAATTATTTCCTTATCAAAGCTGCTTGAGGAAAGCTTGGCGAAGGCTGATCGGATGTGTTTAGAGACTGATTGGAAAATCCAAGCTCTCCATAAACAGAAATGTGACGACATGGACCGTGGGAAATGCTATGAAGAACTAGCAAAACTTACAGAGGACACTAAAGAAAAAGAGAGAGAGCTACTTGAAGTAATAAAAGACATGGAAACTAGAAAGGTACGTACTAATAAATTGGGAGCAGGGAGTCAAATTTGCTCCTTTTCTCTTGTCTTCAGCTTAACAAATTACGCTGCTAGAATTAACTGAAAAATTTAACATTCTATATATGTAAACAAAAACCATTGAATAGATAATTTTTTGTATTCTGAAAATATAATTATATTTATAAATATAATTTTCACTTCAATAGGCCTTACAGCTTAGCACCACTTAGTAACTATGGTTCTATATGTTTAGAGCAGGAGCTAGTGTTTTGAGCCTCTTCTGTTAAAATTAAAATGTTAGTTTTTGCCAAACTTTTTATCCCACAAACCCAAAAAGTACCTTCATAGGATAGGCTCCACTTATCAGTGTTAGGAAGCGCGTGCACATCAAATCATCACGATTGCCATCCTGTTACAGTACAGGCATACCCCGCATTAACGTACGCAATGGGACCGGAGCATGTATGTAAAACAAAAATGTACTTAAAGTGAAGCACTAGCTTTTTACCACTTATCGATGCATGTACTGTACTGCAATCGTCATATACGTGCATAACTGATGTAAATAACGCATTTGTAACAGGCTCTATAGTCTCCCCGCTTGTGCACAGCTTCGGTACAGGTAGGGAGCCGGTATTGCTGTTCAGGACGTGCTGACAGACGCATGCGCGAGCTACCATTTGCCTATTGGGCGATATGTCCTTACTCGCGAGTGTACTTAAAGTGAGTGTCCTTAAACCGGGGTATGCCTGTACGCCACTTGTTAACCACAGCTTATCCTTGTGATCCACTTAAATCAGTGTGTATAAATTACTATGAGGTGGTCATAATTGTGTACTTCAGGTGACTCGGAGTTTTGTGCAACAGTGTGCAATTAAATATAATATTCATTGTAATATCATATAACATGCCATTTTTCTCTTGGGGATCAGGAGACAACCATGTTATAACACACACAACATTGTAAGGGTTAGAGACACTGCCATATTATGAGTTCCTTGACTAATCACTTCAGCTCTTTTGGCAACGGCAGAAAGGGACTTTTTACCTACTCCATCTGATGGTGTACACTGCAGCATTGAGGATGGTGCAGATCCATTAGAATCAGAACCCAGAGGGATTGTTGATACTTGTGTCACATGATCTATCACTCTAGATAGCTGCCCCCATACATTCTTCATTTTGTATTAGGCGATATACAAAATTAAGCACACGTGTTCCTTGATTTGTAGGAATGTACGGGCTACATTTTCACAATGGTGAAGCCTGCATTTAAGTTCCAGTAGCAATGCCAGGATATACATTTATTCTTATTCAACACTTGACATTTCTTTCTTACTGTTCTATGTAAAAAAAAAAAAATAACACGGCTGTTTTGCTCCATATTTTACTGTTGATGCTCTTTTTTATTAGTGGGCAGAAGTTTCAGCGAGAAAAACTCAATTGGAAGCCGAGCAACTGGCAACATCTGCATTATATACTCAGAAGAAGCCGTTATTCCAGGCTGGGATAATTCAGGAAGCAGAACCCGAGAATGCTGTACAAGAGAATGAATATTTTGGTTGGTGGGGTCTTCTGTATATGAAACACGCTCCTATATGTTTTAGCTCGGTGGCCTTTTCAGTATTTCTTTCAAGATCTATTTGTAGCATCTTAGGGGGAAAATACAAATAAAATCTTATAATATACAGTACTATGTTTGAGCAGCAAACAGCTCGGGGATTCGACATATTTGTATATGGTTATTCTATAAATCTCATTCTGAAAGAATGAGCGAAAAGTCAACATTTTGCCAGATTACATTGACTCTTAATGCTTTACAGCTTGGCAAGTGTTTTGGGAAGGTTGCCTTTTTTGCAAACGTTTTCACGAAAAACAAAGACAAATGTCCCAGGTTCATGAACTTGCGGAACAATTTTGCGCATTTCTAGAAATTAAGAATACAGTAGTGTATTGGCACTAAAAAAATAATAGGCTCAATTTGGGGCAGCTGGTCAGAATGATTAGGCTGCAGGTCAACAGAACTTTGTGCTATTGTTTCTATACAATATGTAAAATGACTAAGTAATATAACATGAAAGTAAACTTTTATCTGCAATAGTTATTCAGCCTATTTCTGTTCTGCACACACTTCTATATCCTTATCCCAAATAAGGACTTGCATTGTTGTCACTAAAAAAAAAACACTACATCAGTAGGGGTTTATGTTGTTCTGTCATGCGTTCATTTTCTATAACACATTTATTTTCAGATCTTCTATGGATTTACCTTGTGATCTTTTTCTTTACGTACAGAGAGACTCCGCGATTTGAAAATTGGTCATTCAGAGAAAAATGATTGGCAGCGTGAGAAAGAGGCTCAGCACAAACCTGCAAATGTTTGTTTAAATGATGTATCTTCCTCAGAGGCCTCCACCCACTGTAAGTTATTTTCTCTAGGTTGAATCTTGTGTGTACAATGCGTTTGATTTCCATTTTTGACCAGTAAGCACTGACACACAGACCGTATTAGTCTATAACTGTGTTGTTGTGATGTGCTTCCCCCACCGCTCCCTATATGATCCGATACAATGGGGAACACTGATTGGCAAAAAATAATATCTATCGCTTTCACTCCCAAAATGGGTACAGCCAGGGTCGTGTGATCACTATTACTTCAGCCAGATGGTCCTGATAGTTCCCTGGGCTTTTCTGAACAGAAGTGGAACATTTAGCGTAAGTGCTTTTTAGCCTTAAAAATGCAGAGGGAGGAAGATCACTCATAGGTACATAAAAAATATTTTCCTTCATAATAATCGTTTTAGACGTAGAAACATAGAACTCATATGTAAAAATTTGAAAGCACAGCGATTCCCTCCCTGTAAGAGCTTACAATCTGGTTGTAATTACCAGACACTGGAAGAGGAAGAGTGGTTGACCTACTTCTAATACTGTGGGTTTTTCAACTGAGCTACTCATCCATCTGCAAAAAAACAGAGGCTACTTGCGTCCTCGCTGTTGTGATATTTATTCCCTGAATGTTAGAAGGGCACTTAAAAATATATACATCATTGTGGGTATGTACACGGTCAAAGACAAACAATGTTTAGTGGGGTTATTTATTTTTTACATTTTTTTTTATAAACCTACAGCAAAAAGTATACTCTGTGCATACATTTTTTTTTTTTTTTTTACTGTTTTCTTACTAAACAGATTTACTTCTTAACCTCTCGTTTTGTGCAAAGTCTCTTTAGATAGAGGAAGAGGAGACCTAGAAAGCAGAGAGCGCGTTCTCATATCAGAGGTACGAGATCTGAGACAGAAACTTGCTTCCCAGGCTCGGAGCAGATATCCACCATCACATTTCTCCGATACAAATTGGACCTAAAACTCCATAAAGTTTTAAATCTATAGCGTGTGTAAACGTGAAAAACATTCATGTATGATCACAGAATTGATTTTATTCTATTTATTATGATTACGTTTGATAGTTATTTTTTTTTGTATATAGATTGTCAATTAAGGTCTGGAAATGTATTACAATTCATTAAAATTATTTTACTATAACATTGATTCCCATTGTGCTCTTCTTTGTAAATAAACAATGCTACTTACGCCTGCAAAAATGTTACATGGTTGGAATTTATTGAGAAAATAACTTGTTTTTTTTTTTAATCTAAAGCCCATGAACATACATTTTTAGCATAACCATATTTTTCCAGCCTTAAACAAAGAAAATCTGGGGGAAAATATCAATATATATTTCACTTGAGAATTGGTAAATATATTCCTTTATTATAACATTTGTAGACCTATAAACATGCATAGGACATAACGGGCTTATACCCTAGCAGCTTTATTATGATAACCGAAGTAATAATCTAAAAACAATGCAGCAATATATATCAATATTGTAACAAAATGCGCCAATGTTGTGATTTATAAATTGAATATTGGGGTTCAGGGTTAGAAATGGGTGACCCTGTCGGAATTCGTTCCCTGTATTTTCACGTTTTTTTTAGGGATACGACCCGCACTATGACATCCAGAGTCTGATTGCGTCACCTAAAGTCCGAGCGGAACCCTTTGCCCGCGCAGCTTCTGTGGAAACCGCGGGTGGAATCCACCAGAATCGAATTGAAACCAAAATAATTTATTTTGCCACCCTCACTTCCTGACTGTTTGTCACACACTTTCTGGTGAGGGAAGAGAGAAGGTGTGTGGGACAGTGTGGGGTGAGGAAGGCAGAGAGAGAAAACAAGTAAGATTAAAAAAAAAAATTTTAGTAAAGAAATTAGAAAGCGAAAAAGATCTCTAATTTTATTTTTATGGGGTGGCAGTCAGGGTAGGATGGTCTCTGCTTTGCCTCTCCTGCGAGACTGAGGAGATTAGCAGAGAGGGTGGAACAGCAAGGACACAGGATTTTTCTGGTGGTACCTGCAGTCGGCGTGGCTATAGTACTGTTGCTGCTGCAATCTTGGATGAGAGTATGCCTCGGTAACCTGCTGCTCTTAGACAGTAGCTCTGTTTTAGAAGAAGCAAGTAGGATGCCTATTTGTTGGAGGGAGTTTCAGCAGCTATTTCCTCTGTCATTGACTGTATACTGACAGACTGATGATGCTTCCTGTGTCCAGACCCAGCTGTTGGAACAGCTATGCGAGCAGGAGATGCAGCACGTGTTGTGTGCGCAAGCAGGTTAGGTTGGGGTTGCCAGAGTAGGGCCCAGTTCTAGTCATGACTGGTTTCGAATCTGTGTCCCTAAATCTGGTTTCAGCTGCCCAAACTGAGACTGTTGAGCCCAGCACCCTTACTGCTGCTGTTACTGCTCTAGCTTGGGCACAGGAAGCGTCATCAGGTGGGGATATAGGGGTTCAGGAGGTGGAACCACAGGCAGGAGAAGTAGGTAGGGTAACAGGGAGCACTTCAAGCAATGTGGTCACGACTGCTGTATGCCCGTCTGGTCCACAGAGTACGTAATCTGTAGATCAGGTCCGTCAAAGATAGAATAGCTTGGGGGCAAATTCTTGAGTCCAACTGCAAGACTCGGGCGGCACCAGGAAAAAATAAAATACATAGTCACTATAACCTATCCGTACACTTTGTTTCTTGAGCTTTTCCAATTAAAAATGTCAGCATCGCTGGTATCTCTCTCCCCCATCCCCCTCTCTGTCCACCTAGAGAAGAGGAAACAGAATCACGGTAAGTGACCCTGAGAGAGCGAGGGAGGGAGACACTCTTCTCCCCCTCTAACTTTCCTACTCTTACTCCCCCCACCCCCTCCACTCTGTCTCTCTCTTCCTCTCTCCCCTCATACACACACACTCCCCCCCCCCCACAATACACAAATACTCCCCCTCCCTCATAGTACACAAACAATACTTCCCTTCCCCACAATACCGCTCCCCCACAACAAAATCCCCCACACAACCATGCTCCCCTCACAATACACCAAGTCCCACACAATACTCCCCAACCCCACACAACCCCCCACCTTGGGGAGAGCCTCCGGTGCACTGCGATCACAGATGTTGGGCCGGAGTTCTGGTGCGTACCAGTGGAGCGAGATAAAGATGCAACTTCCATTGCAGAGCGGCCGGGCCCCCTCAGATGAAAAAAAGGACCTCATGTTAGAGAGCATAGACTGTGCTGTATTCAGTTAATTGTTTGACATTGACATCTATTTTTTATTTTAGGTAATGGCTTAGATTCTCTTACTATGCCCACTCTTAGCTCAAATCTTTGTAGTCTAGTTGCTGCTTTTGCTGCTTAGGTCTAAAGCTGAGAAGTCTTATGCGTTATGAGCTCAGAGGTCAGGAGTGGCCTGTGTATCCTGTGACTGGAGTTGCAGCAATATGAGAGCTTGTTTTGGATCCGTTTCTGTCTGTACCAATTGCTGCCCAGGATAACATTGTTTTTTCACCCAGCATGTACTCCATCTAATAAATGTTTTGGCATTCAGAAGAACACTCCGTTTTTATGCACGAAGTTTGGGAGGAGTTTATCTGTAAAGTCTCTCATGGTTACGTGAGATGAGGATAGAATACAGAAGGTCCCACTTAATCAGTGATGACCTCCTATCCTCCTGAGGTTGATCTGCAGGAAAGTGGCGTCCTGGAGCAGTTACAAAGATAGGGGTGGGCCCCCCGCTCGGCTAATATAATAATGTACTAGAGTGGTGCTGTAGGGAATGTACACATTAGCATGAACAGATAAAGTAAAGAATCCCAATAGGTAGCACTCAACCTCCTACTAAATAAATAATAGTATTCTAATGAATTTTAATAGTATTGATGTGAGAGAAACCATGTACATACAGTTGTGAAAAAAAAGTACACCCTCTTTGAATTCTATGGTTTTACATATCCGAACATAATAACAATCATCTGTTCCTTAGCAGGTCTAAAAATTAGGTAAATACAACCTCAGATGAACAACAACACGTGACACATTACACTGTCATGATTTATTTAACAAAAATAAAGCCAAAATGGAGAAGCCATGTGTGAAAAACTAAGTACACCTTATGATTCAATAGCTTGTAGAACCACCTTTAGCAGCAATAACTTGAAGAAAATTGTTTTCTGTATGACTTTTTTTGGCCCACTCTTCTTTACAACGTTGCTTCAGTTCATTGAGGTTTGCAGGCATTTGTTTATGCATAGCTCTCTTATGGTCCCGCCACAGCATTTCAATCGGTTTGAGGTCTGGACTTTGACTGGGCCATTGCAACACCTTCTTTTCTTTTTCAGCCATTCTGTTGTAGATTTGCTGGTGTGCTTGGGATCCTTGTCCTGTTGCATGACCCAATTTCGATCAAGCCTTAGCTGTCGGACAGATGGCCTCACATTTGACTCTAGAATACTTTGGTATACAGAGGAGTTCATGGTCGACTCAATGACTGCAAGGTTCCCAGGTCCTGTGGCTGCAAAAACAAGCCCAAATCATCACCCCTTCACCACAGTGCTTGACAGTTGGTCATATGTTGTTGTTCATCTGAGGTTGTATTTACCTAATTTTTAGACCTGCTTAAGAACAGATGATTGTTATTATGTCCTATGTACAACCATAGAATTCAAGGAGGGTGTACTTTCTTTTTCACACAACTGTACATAACACCCCAGAAGAAGTTCCCACTGGATCGAGACGCGCATCGGGTAGAGATGACGCACGCATAGTGACGTCAGTGACGCGACCGAGACTCTAGGTCTCGTTTCACAAGCGGCAGTTATTCTCTGAAGTATTTCATCCACTCAGTTAACTAAACTATGATGTGGGCCTCAGTAGGCAGCCACTAGCTTTAACCAGCTCCTATAGTGAATATTTTTCAGCTGTACATCGGTATTCCTCAACTCGTGGGACTCCAGTCATTTAACTCTATATAGGGATCGAGCGTGGACAGTGTATAAGGCCGAGTTCAGGGTGGTTGCTATGTGACGTGCACGCGCTTGCGTGCGCACGCACGTCTGTCGCAATTTCAGGTTTGGTGGGAGTGATAAAACTGAAAACTCCACCGGCGGCAAAGTACAGCGTTGACACTGGTACAACCAAAAATTATATTTGGGGCTGCTGTCGCGTCACGTGACCTGGTTCAGTGAACCAGCTCCGTGACACATTTGCCCCGCCCCCCCCGCCATGTCCCCAAACGCCGCGACCCAACTCCTGCAGCCAAGTCACAGATCACTGGCCTGCAGGAACTCGCAGGAGAGGCGCACATGGACGCTCAGGTCTGTAGCAGCCACCCTAAACTCGACCTAAAGTGGCTGACTGGGTACACTCGCCACAACCCTGAGATTAACAGGGGTGATGCATGACACGCTCTCTCTCAGGTAATCTTTAACCCAGTCTGCCCTGTATTTTACGGGCATCTAGATTATATTATTTATGGATTACAAGGTGCCTAGCTATCAATGTGTACTGTGTTTTTACACATTCCTTTAATCCTGGGGTGTACCATGCACAAAAGACAATTGAGACACCTACTTCATTATAGTGTTTTTTATTATACTATATATCACAGTGAGTACTTTTTGTGTTTTCACCATTTAGGCATTCTATCGCCACACTACACAGCAGTGTTATTTTTGTATATTAGGTCACTTTATTTTTAGGCATCATATATAGTACTGGTGAATATTACATATAGCTATAATATAGCTTTACAGATCATGAAAGTCCAGATTTATATACTGGAACTCTCTCATAAGCTGACACGTTATTACAACCAAGCATTATACTATATACTCTAATAACCAGGACCCACTGAGGTCCACTAAGCCAAATTCCTTCAGCGCAATTTAGGTTTTAATATATGTACATGTTCTTTCTCACGTCAATACCATTAAAATTAATTTGACTATTTAGTAGAGGTTGAGTGCTACCAATAGGGTTTCTTTTTTTTCCCTGTTCACGTCCTAGAGCAGTTGTGTGCCACTATTCCAAAGCATACCTGCGGCTACTGAACCACGTAGGTGGAGATGTCGTCTTACCTGACATTCCTCTCTCTCCATAATACAAAGGAAAACCTTGGAAAGATGCTGGACGCTGCAGTGGACAAACACCTATACTTGTTCAGGGGATTTTTCAGCATCATGTGCCTTTCAAGTTTTATGCTGACTGGCCTGAAAAGTAACCTTTGATAGCTCACGTAGTAAGAATGCTATAACGAACAACTTGAAGGGTCATATTTTAGATGCACTTATGAAAAATACCACTACAGAATTGAAGGACGTCAAAGGCCCCATTAATGGACTATTACAGCATCTAGGGACACTGGCCTGGAGTAATCATTAACTCATTGCTTTAGTATTTCATTCTGTTATTATTCTCAACCTCTTATTAATTTGGGTGTGATACTCTGTTGTGAAGAATTAGAGTAGTTTGGGTGGGCTTCATCAGGTTTTTATGGGGCTACAGTAATAAATATTGTTGGAAACCATTCACAGAACGAGTGCACTTCATTTTGCATATATGCAATACAATCCCTTTCTACAAACCTCATCTGGTGTCTTTTTAGTTTCGTGCATTGATAGATTGTATGAGAAGAGGTAGTTACAGTATGTGTTTCTTAAAAAAAACTGGTGCTTTTCTTTTACTGTACTAGACAATGTTCATGACTGTAGCAATAGCCACAGAATACATTACACACTAGCATCACCTAATACCTTTCAGTGGGACCCGCCTCCCCAGTGCTGCCACCACCCCTCCTGAGGAACCTAAGCCCTTCCACCATTGCAGTTCTCCCTGCAACAGTCTTGCCTGCTCCATCCTCCCCACTAGTTCAGGGGTCTGTTGAGGGGACCTCCCAGTGGACTCAGCCACAGTTCTTCTCTTAACCTCAGGCACCAAATGCCCTGGCCTGCCCTCTTCCTCCTCTTGGGTCCACCTCCCGACCCTTGCCGGTGAGGTCCCACCAGGGCTCAGCCGCTCTGGAGCGGGACCTTCATCGGCCCAGGCTGTCAAATGATAGCAGGGTGGCTGCCAGTATGGCTAACGGATGGCTGCCAGTACGCCAGTGGATGACTGTCTTGCCGATGAGCTTGTGCCCCTCATACTCACAGTTCTGTGCCCAACATTGTGCATCAGGACTCCAGACTCCGCTATCACTTTCACGCTGCCCGCCGGCCTGTTCAGCTCCCTCGAGCACCTAGCCCCAGGTGTTCCTGGACCAAGGCCGACCCATGCTGCCTCGCCAGTGCACTGAATCATCATCTTCATTTATTTTTATTTATTTTTTTCAATGTTTTTATTAGGCATTTTTAGAGAATATAACTTTTCTGACAAATTTTGTAGCCTAACATTTTCCAAAACATATATTTTTTTTTAAAAGGGGGGGAAAGAAGGGCAACCTAAGTTGTCCATGAAAAAAGGGGGGGGAGCCTTCATAGAGAGAAGGTAAGGAGGGAGGGTGGTGGGGTGGTTGAGGGGGTGGGGGGAAGAGGGGGGGGGGGGAGGGTATTGTCGTCCTACAGGGCTGATGGGGTGTGGCTGGTGAGGTTCGTACTGATTTTTTCTTATGGGGGGGGAGTTAGTCTCCCACCTCCCTGGGTTGGTCGGGGCGCGCTGGTATAGTGGAACCAGGGTTCCCAGATATCCTCAAAGGCCGGGGTTTTTTGTCTGATGTTGGCTGTGAGCCTTTCCATAGTCATTACTTCCCCAATCCTTTTCTTTATTGTATTGAGCGCTGGCGTAGCTGTTTTCCTCCAGGAGGCCGCAATACAGCATCTCGCCGCAGTGAGAATGAAGGATATTAATTTCCTGGTGGGCCGAACTATATTCGGCATGGGTGCTGCCAACAGGAAGGTCAGTGGTTCAATAGGAATTTCTAGGCCTGTGACCTCTTTTATAAGAATTTGGACCTTGGCCCAGTATTTCACAATTTCTGGACAGGTCCACCAGATGTGGGCCATGTCCCCTCTATTACCACAGCCTCTCCAACATTGGTCTGATGCCAGAGGGTAGATCTGGTTTAATCGTGCTGGGGTAAGATACCAGCCAAACATGATCTTATAGATGTTTTCCTTAATTGTGGTGCAAAGGGAAGTTTCTGAGGCTGCCTGCCAGATTTCCTCCCAAGTCTCTCTTTCTATATCGACGTTAAGGTCAGCTGACCATCGCAGCATGTAGTCGTGCTGTATAGGGGAAGTTGAGCGCATTAGGATATTGTAAATATCTGAGATGAGTCCCTTCTGGTAGGACTTGTCCTCACACAAGAGTTCAAACGTCGTGAGAGTGGGGTATTCTGGATGAGGGCACGTAGTTCTGACAAAGTTTCTAATTTGTAGATATTTAAAGGTGTCCAATTTTGTAATTTTAAATTTGTTCCTCAGTTCTTGGTAGCTCAGGAGCTTCCCTAGGCTCAGTACGTCGGCAATCGCCTCTATACCCCGTGTGTGAAAGTGGGCGAACAGCTTAGATCCGCATCCTGGAGGGAATTTAGGGTTATTAACAAAGGGGGTGAGTTGTGAGTTTGTGGATGTGAGGTTAAATTTAAGTTTGCAACTGGACCAGGTATCCCACGTGAATCGTGAGGCCTGTAGCTTAAGATTGTGTAAGTGGCCATCTCCTCTGTTCAGGCTCCAGAGGCAGGCTTGCAGAGAAGGCAGTTTGGCACACCGAGTTTCCATTCCCACCCAGCAACATCGGGTCGGGTCTGAGTTCCACATTACTACCTGCCTGAGCTGAGCGGCTAGGTAATATTTATATAGGTCAGGCACCCCCATCCCTCCTCTGGATCTTGTGGTCATCAGGACTGATCTGGCTACCCTGGGTCTCTTACCCTGCCAAATGAAGTGGAGTAGTCTATTCTGTATATATTTTAGATCGGCGGCCGGGACCTGGATTGGAAGCGTCTGGAATAGGTACAACATTCTTGGGGGTATATTCATTTTGGTAGAGATCATCCTCCCAATCCATGAGATCTGATAACCTTCCCACCAATCTAGATCCCTTTTGATCTGATCCCATAGCTTCGGGTAGTTATCCCTATATAGGTCCCGATAGTGCCTAGATACATTAATTCCCAGATACTTAATGCATGAGGGGCACCATCGGTAGCTGAAATTTAGCTTGAGGAGTTTGATTATGGGGTCGGGAAGACTAATATTTAGGGCCTCAGATTTGTCGCTATTTATTTTATATCCTGATACCTTTCCAAACTCCGTCAGTTCCATCTGAAGGTTGGGGAGGGAAGTTAGGGGTCTGGTCAAGGTCAGGATAATATCGTCAGCGAATAGGGAAATTTTGTATTGTTCAGTGGCCATAGGTATACCCTGGATGTTTGGGTTTTGTCTTATTTTGGCCGCCAGTGGTTCAATCGTGAGAGCGAAGAGGAGAGGGGAGAGGGGGCAACCCTGTCGGGTACCATTTCGAATGTGGATTTGTTCCGCTCCTCCACCCGATAGTCTAACTGAGGCGGATGGAGTTTGGTAGAGCGCCTGGACACCCGTAAGAAAGGAGTCCCTGAATCCGAATTTTTTTAATGTTTGGTCTAGGAACAGCCAGTCAATTCTGTCAAATGCCTTCTCTGCGTCTAAGCTTAGTAACATAGCTTGTGAGTCTGTAAGGTGGGCCTGGTCAACAAGGTTAATGATTTTACGGGTATTGTCTGAGGCCTGACGTCCCAGGACAAACCCGACCTGGTCCATATGTACTAGTCTCGGGAGAATTGGATTAAGTCTGTTCGCCAATATTTTACTGTATAGTTTTAGATCATTGTTCAACAGTGAGATTGGTCTATAGCTACCGCATTGTGTGGGGTCCTTCCCTTCTTTAAGGATTATAGCCAAATTGGCGGACGACATTGAAGATGGGATAGGACATCCTTCTAAGAATGAGTTGAACAATTGTAAAAGGTGGGTGGACAGGATGGGAAGAAACTTCTTATAGTAGGCATTTGTGAAACCATCAGGGCCCGGTGCTTTAGAAATTTTGGAGGCCTTAACGGCCCATTCTAGTTCTTCCGCCGTTATTTTGGCGTTCAGGAGAAGGAGTTCCTCCTCTGTTAATGAGGGGAGGTCGCAGTCAGCTAGATAATCAATGGTAGCCGATAGCGCCTTCGGGTCTGGGCTAGCAGAGTGAGCCCTTAGGTTATATAATTTAGAGTAAAATTTAGTGAATTCCTCTGCAATTTTTTTTTCATTGTATTGGAGCTCACCAGCACTATTCCGGATCGCCGTTATTTGCGATCTTTTGTGTATGCCTCGTAACTTGCTAGCAAGAAGTCTGTCGGCCTTGTTCCCTTTATCGTAATACCTCTGACCCGTCCATTTAAGAGCTTTTTCGACACTGTCCATTTGAATTATTCTTAAGTCGCTTCTGGTAGAAGTCAACTGTTTATAGATTTTCCGGGAAGGGTTATTTTTATGCTGTTGTTCTAAACTTATTATTTTGTCTGTTAGCTCTTTGGTTTGTTTAAGTTTAGTTTTTTTCCTATGGGAGGCAATCGAGATGAAATGCCCTCTAATTGTCGCCTTATGGCTCACAGGCTCGCTGGAGAGGTAACAGTACCTATATTTGTCCGGAAATATTCCTTAAGGGATTTTTTGATCTCCCGTACTGTCTCCGAGTGATTCAGTAGGGAGTCGTTCAGTCTCCAGGAATACGAGGTTGTTTTCACGAATGGAATGGATAGGGTCAGGGTGATGGGAGCATGATCTGACCACGTGATTGGGCCGATGTCAGTATCTAGGGCGGCTTCTAGGATGTTCTTGGTAGCAAGAAAGTAGTCTATACGGGAATATGTCTGGTGAGGGGCCGAGTAAAAGGTATAATCCCTTTGCCCCTGGTGTTGTGTTCTCCAAATGTCTAAGAGTGAGAAGTCCCCCATTATGTCCTTGAATTTTTTCCCCAGTCTTTGTGACTGGGTGGAGTGTTGTCGCCCTGGGAGGCTCGATTTATCTTCTTTAGGGTTGAGAGCCATATTTAGATCGCCTGCAATAAGTAGCGATGATAGGTATTGGGGGTCAATTTCTGCCAGAACTGTTTTTAAGAAATCTGTCTGGTTCTCGTTTGGGGCATATAGGTTAATAAGGGCGATTGCCGAGCCTGAGAGCGAACCGTAGACCACAATAAATCTTCCCTCTGGATCTGCCTGGATTTTAGCAAGATTAAATGGGGTGCCCTGACGAATCAGAATGGCGACCCCTCTGCGTTTACTACTATATGAGGCAAAGTAGCTCATCGGATACACATGCTGGAATGTTTTAGGCGGCTCCCGAGATGTGAAGTGTGTCTCCTGGAGGAAAACAACATCGCCTCCCAACCTCTTAAGTTCCTGTAGGGCCAGGCGTCTTTTTCTGGTGTTGTGGAGGCCCTTGACATTTAGGGAAGTAAACTTTAGAGCTTGTTGGCGTGACATTCTGCTTGGGATGGACGCAGACTAATTGTAAACTTTAAGTTAAGATGGTAGCTGGACAGCCAAGTGGGACGGGGGGTAGGGTGGGAGGGGAACCGCTGGGATAGGATCAGCGGATGTAGAAAAGAGGGAAGGTAGACCCTATTGGGGTCTGTAAAGTTTGAAACCGATCTGGTTTAAAGACCGGTTGGGGTGGTTTAAGACCCTAGGGGGGCGGGTCCGACGACTGTCTCCAGTAAGGGTGGGCCGAGTAGAGACCCTTAGCTATTGGGAGTTACAGCCAAAACATGCAGACCGTGGGTGTCCTAGAAGATTGGGTTTCTCTCCTGTATGGGCAATGTGGGGAGTGGGCAGGCACTGGGCTGCTCAGTTCTAGGGGTGGGCGGTGGGGGGGAGGTGAGTGGGTGGGGGGTTCAGGGTTAGGCTGGGTAGGGGACCGCTTCTGGGAGGAGTCCGATTAATGTGTTCCTGGCTTCTGTACTGTGTGTACAGGCGCTCATATAGTGTACCTTGACCGCTCGGGTGGGTGTCTATAAGTGTTGAATGAGCCTGAGGTCTCTTGGGCCCTCCCGGGGCGGTGAGGTTCGGGTGCGTCCCCTCCGTGGAGTGGTCCTTGGTGTGAGAAGAGGGGGAAGAGAGGAGGGTGGGGGGGTGGAGGGGAGGAGTTGGGGGAGGGTGCGGGAGGAAAAAAAGGGGGGTGATACGGGAGGGGGGAGGGGGTTGGGGGGGAAGATAAGGGGCAGAAGGGGGGGGAGAGCAGTTCTGACATATCCTAAGCATAGCATTCAATACCAACATTGTACCTCGTATTAGATAGGCTGTGTGCATACAATACTTGACAGATTGGTTACATACACTACTGAGCTGAAGCAGTCCACTCCTAGGCTTCCTTGGAACGGCGGTGGGCACCTGTGATTTTACAGGAGGACGAACCGTGGGTGGGGGAGGAGGGGGTGGGGGGGGAGATTGATCATAGGGGAAGGGAAGCGGACTGCCGGGGGCTGGTGTGTGGGGGGAGGGGGTTGGGGGGGAGGGGGGTTGGGGGAGGGTGGGGGGGGGGGGGGAAGGGGGGGGGGTTGAGAGGGGAAAGGGGGGGGGGGGTGGGGCAGGTTAAACATTGATCCTTGCGCAGTGTACACAGTTACATTTAACAATATAGACATCAACATTTGCCATAGTACAGGTGTTTGGTGACCTTGTGGTAAACCTGGGCAAAGCGTCGGAAGATGGGGGGATAATTAGGGGGGAGGAAGGGATAGGGGGGGAGGGGGGGGTACAGGCTTATACATTTAAACATTGATATTGTACGTAATTTACATTTAGCAGTTGAGGCAACCGACATTTGCCATAGCACAGAGTGTGCGATCGGACCTCGTGTGGTAACCTGGGTACCGGTTGCAGGCCAATCGCGTGAGCGTGTCCGGCCGAACAGCGCGGGGGTGAGGTTCAGTCCGAAGGGTCGCGGGAGGTAGGGGGGGGGAGGGGGTAGGGGGGGGGGGTGCAGGGGTAGGGGGGGGTGGGGGGTGGGGTGGGGGGGAGGGTAGGGGGGGGGGAGGGAGGGGGGGGGGGGGGGCGGGGGGAGAGTGTGACCCTGGGCAATGAGTCATAAGTAGTGAGAGCATTTTGCGTTACAGTTAGATGAATGACGAATAGGCAGAGGTATACGGATCAGCTGGAGGGGAAAGAAAAAGGGGGGGCGGGAGGGCCGGGGGGGGCAGTGGGACAAATGGGGGTGAGAGGAGGATGTTAGGGGGGGAGAGGGGTGGGAAAGGGGGAGGGGGTGGGAAAGGGGGGGGGGGAAGGGGACTTTAGAATGAGGGGGGGGGGTGCTGTTCCCGGATCGGGGAGCAGGGGGGAGGGTGGTTGGGGGACCAGGGGGGTTGGGGGTGGAAGGGAGGGGGAGGGGGTGGTGGGGGGGAGTAGGTGGGGATAGGGGGGGGTGCCGGAGGTGGGGGTTGAGAGAGGGGGGGGGGGGGGGGGGGGGGGGCGAGGGGAACCGGCTTGATCGTGGAACCCAAAGCATTGTGCAGATGGAACATTCAAGTATGCAGGCACCAGATACTACGGTAATACTAAGTTAGTGCAGACTTTTGTGTCCTGTCAGTAGAATGTTGTATACTTTATTCTCAGTAGATGTAGCTGGGTTGTGGCTGGAAACGTGGCCCTCTGCGATGGGGATGGGGGTGGGGGGGGTTGAAGGGGGGTGGGGTGCTGAGGTTGAGGGGCAGCTGGGAGGGTTTGTCCTCAGGGGTTCGGGGTGGGGGGGAGCAGGGGTTTGGGGGGACCTCTTACTGGGCATGCTATTGTGGGGAGGCGGGACATTGCTGACATAGAGACATATGGGGGGAGGTGGACGGGGCATGTGCGGGGCACTGGTACAAACTGGTACAAACCCTGGCTGTCGGCGTATGCCCGTTGTGTTTCTGGATCGTGGTTCCTGGGTTCTCGCGATGGGGGGGGGGAAGGGGGATCGGGTGTCCTGAATAGGGCTATACACCTTGGCCCAGCCCCCCCGGTCGAGGGGGGGGGAGCGTCGAGGAAACCCCGGCCGGGAGAGAGAAGGGGGTGATAAGGGGATCCTCCGGAGGATGCCGCCGGGGAGGTCCAGCGGTCTGCGCCGGATGGCGTCATCACGCCCCGCTGGCACAGCCACCGCTATGCTCAGGCAGCGCAGCCGTCGCCGGCGGGAACCCATCGCGCAGCGCGATGACGTCAGTCGGCGCCCCTCCGACCTCGGCGGGGCGCGACTCGCTGGTGTGAGGCCTCCTCGGGCGCCATTTTGGTGAGCGACCAACAGAGCGACCGCGGATCGGAGAAGGACCACGAGGAGGGGTATGGACGCTCCGGCCGCCATCTTGGGAGACTGCGGAGTTCATGTCGGTGTGCAGGCAGGCGGGGATCATGCTCCTCAGCGGGGCTCCGGATTCAGCTCCTCGTCGTCCTGTAGCTGGATTGTCCTCATTGAGGTCTCAGGGGCTGGCTGCAAGATCTCCGGTGAGCCCTGGGTCGAAGGGAAGGCCACGAGGGAAGGTAAGGATATACCCAGCGCCATTTTGGGGGTTGTTTCTTTTTTTTTATTTGTTGTGGGATGAACGGAGGTATTCTGCCGGCTGGAATTTGTGGGTAGTTCTGTGCGGTCCCTCATTTTTCCCGGATTTGCCTCTGTCCCGCAATTCTCTCAGAGGTCCTCACAGGCATGTCGTCCCTCTCTCGGGGCCGGTCACCGGCTGAGTGGGCAGGTTGGAAGGGGTCATCGGGGAGGCCCAGGGCTTTAGCGAAAGGTGCCATGTCCTCGGGGTGCCTAATTGTTAGGTATTTGCCCTTGTGGGGGACCACCAATTTGAAGGGGAATCCCCATTTGTATGTTATCCCTTTTTCTCTCAGGAGCAATGTGAGGGGGCGAAGAGCCTTGCGTCGATCTATGGTTAGTTTAGAAAGGTCGTTGTAGACCTGTAGCTGTTCGCCTCGGAACGCGATAGTGTTTCTCCCCCTGCTAGCGCCGATCAGCTTGTCTTTGGTTGAGTAGCTGTGCAGTCGCACGATCGCGTCCCGCCGGCGATTAGGGTCCTCGGAGCGTGGCCCCAGAGCTCTATGCGCTCTGTCAATCTCCAGGTCTCTTGGCTCTAGGTCCGGGCAAAGGAGAAGGAAAAAATCCACCAGGTAGGCCCTCAGGTGCGCAGGTAAGAGGAGGGGAGAAACAAGGACATTGGAGCACAGCAAAAAGACAGGCTGGCGGCAGTGACTGCGTGCAAAAGCTTTATTCCGGCAACATTGCCATTAAAAACAGGACAGGTTCTCTGACGCGTTTCGTCTAAGAGACTTTTTCAAAAAAGTGCCTTATTGTGCCCAAAAGAAGTTATTATTTCCTATCTAGGGGTACACACTCCGCTGCTCTCCTCTATTACTTCAAACATTGGCAAATCTGCCCTACCACTGCTACACTGAGGATTAAACAGTCCTCAATACCGACACCAATTTGAAGCACCACATTAGGGGTTTATTCCCTTATCTACCTCAGGTGCGCAGGCAGGATCGCCTCAGGGATGCCGCGGACGCGCAGGTTCTGGCGGCGATCCCTGTTTTCCTGGTCTTCCAGGCCATCCCGTAGGGTGTTGATTTCGTGGCCCAAGCGGATGATTTCGTCGTCAGCCTCTGACTGATGATGTAGGGCCTCGTCGAGTCTGGCTTCTAGCGTGGTGGTACGCTCCTGGAGGCCATTGATATCCTGCCGGATTTCGGCCACCGCCTCCTTGATATTGGTTTGGAGTGAGCGCTGTAGTTTGGCATGTAGTTCCTCCAGGTATGCCTTCGTGATTCCCCCCTCAGCGGGTGGGGGGGACTCGGCGGGGTGTGCTGATTCCGTGGGGCCTTGTGTGCCTCGTGGGCCTGGAGTCTGGGGGCCATCTTGCCTCTTTCCACTCACTTCTGCAGGCCGCTTTGCAGGGGTGAAGAAGTTGGCTCCTCCGTGAGTCGGGGGATTTTTCCCTTTATTAGCCATCCTGCCGTGTTTAGGAACCTGTTAGGGGCTTTTGATAGGTTTTTGGTCGGGTTGAAACTCCTTAAAAAGTAGGTTTATTCAGGAGGGTCTCAGGAGCTCTTCCTCTACCCGACTGTCCTGGATGACGTCATAGACACGCCCCATCTTCATTTATTTTTTAAGTAAAGACAGGCCTCCACTTAAGGGGGCATCGCAATACTTTACAGACAGTTTGAGAACTACAATTAAATACAGTTATGTTTGTTTCATAAGAGATAGAAAAGTCAGAGTTATAAAAAATAATGGTTGCAGTTCTCCCTGCAACAGTCTTGCCTGCTCCATCCTCCCCACTAGTTCAGGGGTCTGTTGAGGGGACCTCCCAGTGGACTCAGCCACAGTTCTTCTCTTAACCTCAGGCACCAAATGCCCTGGCCTGCCCTCTTCCTCCTCTTGGGTCCACCTCCCGACCCTTGCCGGTGAGGTCCCACCAGGGCTCAGCCGCTCTGGAGCGGGACCTTCATCGGCCCAGGCTGTCAAATGATAGCAGGGTGGCTGCCAGTATGGCTAACGGATGGCTGCCAGTACGCCAGTGGATGACTGTCTTGCCGATGAGCTTGTGCCCCTCATACTCACAGTTCTGTGCGCAACATTGTGCATCAGGACTCCAGACTCCGCTATCACTTTCACGCTGCCCGCCGGCCTGTTCAGCTCCCTCGAGCACCTAGCCCCAGGTGTTCCTGGACCAAGGCCGACCCATGCTGCCTCGCCAGTGCACTGAATCATCATCTTCATTTATTTTTTAAGTAAAGACAGGCCTCCACTTAAGGGGGCATCGCAATACTTTACAGACAGTTTGAGAACTACAATTAAATACAGTTATGTTTGTTTCATAAGAGATAGACATGAAAAGTCAGAGTTATAAAAAATAATGGTTGCATTAGACGAACAAAGGTTATACACATTCAGTCCACAGACATTTCACAGACAGTCAGAGACATGATTGTGGACATAAGCAACTCTTACAGACAGGATTAAAAGAAGAGGTACAGTAGGATAGATCTTCAATGTGTTAGAAGAGGCCCTGCCGCAAGAAGCTTACCATTTATAGGCAGGGTAAGTTGGCATTGTGTACAGGGGATAAGAGGGTTGGTGCGTTTCAGAGATAATAGAGCAGCTGTAACATTGCCAAACAGCAGCGAATGGCAGCAAACGTCGACACCCTTTAGCTGCCCTTCAGCTGATGCATTTGGGGTTGCTCAGGTATTATGTCCCAGAGATTCTTTGTGGAAATTTAAAAATCAGCATGTCAACACACAGTACCTCAAACAGACATGCAGGAGGAGAGTGGATTATGGACTCCGGGAGGTCTGAAGTGGCTCTTGTCCTAATGCTGTTATCCCCTTCCACTCTGGCTTGGTGGACAGGGGCAGTGAAGTCACATTGGGGAGCCTCTCTGCGTAGGGAGATGCCTTTGGGAAGACTCAGGGGTTATGTCCCAGAATGTTTTACTCTGCCATTGCAGCAGAGCCCATACAGGAAGTGCAGCAGCTTTTCTTCCTTCAGAGCATATTTTCTCTCTTTAGAGCAGCGTGTGACTGCTGCTCCCAGTTTCCTTCTTTCCATATAGCTGCTGCAGTCCCACATACCCCTCTTCCAGTGGTCTTCCCGGACCCCTCTGCCATTTTATTAACCTCTACACTCCCAGCTAGCCACCTAATCAATGGAGCCTTCCCCCCTAACCCAGGAAGCACAGTGAGTGGGCTTGGCACCTAGATCTGGAGTGCACAAACAAGGGGGGACCGTGCAAGGCCTCTGCAACCTCAACTTACCGGGATTCAGCCGGGCTTCTGGACACGTCGCCATGGCAATGCGCATAGAAACGTGCTGCAGGGTCACGTAACATCATATGATCCGCGAGCACTGGGGCTGGCAGGCAGGGAGGCGCAGCTCAGAAACTTTGCGCACCCCTGACCTAGATCATGCCGCCCATCCCTATCTGTCAGGACTCTATTCCATTTGATAACAGTTTTTACAACTCTGCCTTAGGGCTGTTAGCTGGCTACTGATCAATCTGAAATATTCATTCTGTCTGGGTTTTGAAATGACATTGGGGGATCTAAAATCTTGGACTGGTTGAGGCTTGACTTCTAATATGGGGATAATTAGATGGACACAATAATTGGCACGTTTTTTCCATCAACTATCCCATTTCAAAACCTGATCTAGATGAAAATCTGAGGGGGGTCAGCAATTGCACCCGGTGCTATGAACAGAGAATGAACACCCCCTTATTTCAGTTTGAGGGTTAAAACATATTATACAGTAGTAATTATGAATGTGCACCGATTTGTGAAACAGAGCATGGAAGTGGATATGAATGCAAGATAAATCATAAAGTTTTGGTTTTCGCCAAACATAACGTTTCTCATTGACGCCAAAAAGTTCTCCCTTTGACTCGTCTGTCCAGAGCACATTGTTCCATAAGTCTTGTGGATTATCTATGTACTCTTTGGCAAACTTCTGATGGCATGGATGTTCTTTTTAGACAGTGGTGGTTTCCTCCTGGCTATCCTTTCATGAACACCATTCTTGTTCGGTCTTTTTCTGAAAGTTGAGTCATGAACACTCACATTAGTCAAGGCGAGAGTGGCCTGCAAATCCTTGGATGTTACTCTGGGGTTCTTTGTGACTTCCTGGATGATTTGCCGGTTTGTGCTTAGAGAGATTTTGGTAGGACGACCGCTCCTGGGTAGAGTGACAATGATCTTGAACCTTTTCCGTTTGTCTGATGGTGAATTGGTGGAGCCCCAAATCCTTAGAAATTGTTTTCTAACCCTTTCTAGACTGATGAGCATCAGTAACTGCTTTTCTGAGGTCCTCAGAGATTTATTTTGACAGTGGCATAACGTGTTTCCACACACCTGTATGGTGAAGACCAAACTCAAAGTTTCTGATCTTTATATAGGGTGGAGCCTCAAAACTCCCACCTGAAGATCTACCTAATTATTTAAACACCTGGTTTTAATTGTCCTCTTTAATTTAGCTGTTAAAACCACGGTTTCACTTCCTTTTTTACATATTGGGTGAATATTAGTGTTTAAGCGCTAGTTAAATGAATATGTAGCCTAGTGCCCCTGGCTATATATTCCCTGGCCTTAACACTATAAGTCTTGGTAAAGTGCAGGCAGGGTTCGGGTTAAATTCCTTTCACATGAGCCAGCATGTGAGTCTCCTCACTGGAGTGTTAATTTGTATAGGTTTTCAGGTGCAGTCTAGAAACCGTTGGAGCATGTACCAGGGGGGATGGGCTCACTGGAGGAGTGCTGCCCAGTTAACGGAGCATAGGAGTGGGACCCTACCCTGGTACAAAACATTGCTCCCTTCAAAATTTAGTCTAAGAGAGAAGTGTGTTCCCGTGTAGCGTGCTCCTTAGGGAGTAGGTAGGATTCTACCTCACCCCATCATGGGCTGAGGAGGTGAAGACTAGCCCAGGGGCCTCAAGCTCCTGGGGGCCTAGTCAAGGGAATGCAGCCTCTCCTGCATGGAAGGAATATGGAAATGAATTGTATGAGCTGGTCCAGCAATAAATCAAGTTGTACTGTTCCTGTTATCTGGCTGAATTACTATCAAGGTTCCTGAAGGGATAAACCCTGCTTCTAGAAGAGCCCTGCAGGATGGAGGCACTGCACCATCCAAAGAACCTGTCCTGTTACCCTACTCTCCACACCATTGTGGAGACTCAGTCCTCCAGAGAGCCAACAGGGGAGCCACACAGCACCACAAAAACATCATGTAACTGAAAGTAGTATCAGATCTCCATTAGGGGGGTGGGGGGGGGGGGGGCATCTTCACGGTAAAGATTTCCTACAGCTCCTGTGCCCGCGGTGTCATCTACTAGAATGAGAGATGGATGTCACATCCCGCTGCGGGCGATGTGATGTGCTCTACCTTCAGCCGATGCGGAAGGCCTGCGACCCGCCTATGTCTACACTACCCCCAGGTGAAGTGCAGAGTTTCTACCAATTAATCCGCCGGCTACAGATGCTGATGGAAAATGCTTCAGCGGACGTGGAACAAGTCTATATGGACAAGTTTTCACCCGAACCGAAAAGCACTGGTGATTGACCTATGCAGGGAATACAGTATAACAACGTGAGCCCCGATTCAGGAGCGGCCTCATCTAGATGGGATGCCCATGTCAGAAGTCCCCTTTACTCGGCAAGCGTGAGTACCGTTCCACCCGGCAAAGTAGAATTTAACCTACTGTGAAAGACGCCCAGTCCTTCTCGTTAACCCTGATGGCGTACGTGCAAAGCCGCTACTTGCAAGATGCCAACTGGGGTGTGGAGACGCCTCTGCGAGACTCATCGGCACCCTCCTCGGTGACCCTGCTCGAGCGGAGAACATCTGCGGCTGCAGAGGATCTTCGCGAGGAGACGGAGGAGCATTCTCCCGGCCGGGAGGTCCACGCGGGTGCATCAGCCCAGCAGCTCAACGAGGGTGCATTGGTCCCAGATGTACCAACCGGTACTTCCACTGTTCCTGCTTCTGATGACCCATCCATCGTTCCTGCTACTGAGACCGACTCATCCTTGGTGGTGATAGGTGCTGAGCCCAACCCGTTCCTGCTGCAGTACCAAGCCCTCAAAAAGGCCAGAGCGCTTCGGAGGCTATTGATCCAGGATGCACACCGCCTAGTAAGGAGGACTTTGCACAGCTGCTTGTGGCAATCGACCTATACCGCAATAAGGTAACTGTAAGACCGGGCCATTCTTTTGCTACAGCCTGAAGGGTTGAGAGCCTGGACACTGATGGCTGTTTCTGCTGATATCAAGGACAATGTTGTGCCGGCCCCATCTGGTAATGATATTAGCACTGTGCCCAGAAATGTGTTCCCGAGGTTAGGAGGGGATTGTAAGCCCTTAACACCCATACCACCCTCCTCTATAGTGCCGGTGAATTGCAAATGTATTAATGCAAATGTGGTTACTGATGTTAAGCATAAAAATGCTGCAGTATGTGATAATGCTACGTGTAAAAGTTTTATGTGGGGTGTGTTGAAATGGTGGGATCCCATGTTCCAAGGTTATGTACCACAGATTGACCGGACCCGCTTTGTACTGGTACAGGGTAACACAGTAGATCACTGGTGGGAGAAGGGAGAGTATACCCCGGAACAAGAAGCAGAGATCATGAGCACCCACAGTAAAGATCTTGAGATGGGGTAAGGGTTTTATACAGGTATGGGGGAAGAAAAGATGCTAATCGGTCACAGTACCGGATAAAAGTGGCAAATTGGTCTGCAAGCCCATCCAGCCACTACTATTGATAAGTATTTAACAGAGCATGAGCGGTGCTGCATTGGTCATTGAGCGCTATTTACAGAGCAGGAGATGTGCTGCAAGGGTTATGGGTTCTCCTGTATATGAGTGCCCTGTTAAAAAATGTTGCTGCGGGTTATGCACTTTACTGTTTTGTTTGTGTAGCCAGGTCCCCCCCTTACTTCCAGGCTGTGTGAGGGGGACGGCTATCGGGACACCTCGGGAGAGAGTGCGGCATGCATGGAGGCTTCGGAGGAGAGCCGTTCACAAACCGAGAACCTTAGAGCCCTCCCCAGCGTGGCCGAGTGTTGGCCGTTCTCACCTGCTTCTTCCCCAGAGAACTCTAGCCGAAGCCAAGCTAGCAGTCAGAGGTCTAAAGCAAGTCATCACAGCACCCGCAGTACAGATGGGCCGCAGCTATTCGTGTACAACAACTAACAGAGAAAATAGGTCAGTTGGCTCCACCACAACCCTACCGCAAGTTGAAAATCTTTTCCGGGATATCCCCCACCCCCGTTGGGGAAGACGGAATCGTAGTATGGAAGGAACATACTCTCAAGGTATTGGAGGAATGGACGTGCACCGAAGCAGTGAAGAGACAGCGGATCATGGAATACCTGAGACCCCAGCCTCTACGATGGTGAGCATGCTTAGGGAGCAGAATGGGGAAGAAAGAGCCAGGGAGCTAGTGGAGGTCATAACGGGGACCTACAGTCTGGAGGATGACGAGAGTGAGCTCTGGGCCAGTTACTATGCCCTCCGCCCAAAAGAAGGTGAGGAGCTGTTTGCATTTCTCCACTGCCTGCAATTGGTTTTGTGCCCCTACTCACCCGCAAACTTATACCCACCTCCGGTGTGGATGAATTCTGCCATAAGCAGTTTCTGCGGGGGTCCAGCCCAAACCACCCTATAGCCAACATGCTTCGGTGTGGCCTTAGGCAAGGGAGTCCACCTACCTTCATGGTACTCTTTAAACAAGTGAAGGTACACGAGGCGCACGCCAGACAGCACGCTCCTAAGAAGCCCAAAGGCCCCTGCAGGGAAGAGACCAGAGGGGTATCGACATAGAAGGCTTCAGGAGAACAGTTCAGTACCAAGGAGAAGTCTGATGCGGCTACTCGCCAGAAGCCATACCGACAGTCTGCCCCTCCGCCCAAGAGATTAGCTCTCCCCTCCAGTGCTGGGGAAGACCGCACTGATAAATGCTTCAACTGTGGTCAAATTGGGCACTACGCCAAAGAATGTCTGAATCTCAAGGTACCCAACCCTAGGGTCATGACCCTCACCTTGTCACGACTAACGCTCCACCCCTCCCGCCGGTGGAAAGTGACCCTGTGCCGAGCCCTGATGAAACCTCCCAAACGGATGCCTACAGCCGTGTGGGGCCAGCAGTCATCATCCGAATTCTCGTGGAAGGTATCTATTCCTCTGCCTTGCTGGACACTGGGTCCCACGTGACTATTATCTACTGGCGATTCTACGACCAGCGCCTGACCCACCTGCCTATGCAATCAGGCGAGAGGATGAAGCTCTGGGGTCTAAGTAACGAGACTTACCCCATCAAAGGTGTAGTGTCAGTACAGTTGGCCATACCGTAATTGAACACTGGCAAGACCCACACCATGTATGTGGAGGCCCTGATATGTCCAGAGCCCCGGGTACTTCCTAGTTATCTGATCATCTTGGGGACCAACACTGATGTGGTGCAGGGTGTAATCCGGAATGATCTGAGTGAGACTGGTGAAACACCCCTATCCTCGCTACGGATCCATCCGATACTCAAGGAAGAGTGCAATAAGATTGCTGCTCAAGAGAAACATGGGGAACTCTTCAAATGTGAGCAAGGATTGACTGAGCTCCCACCAGGGGAACCGAGATACATGGAAGCGGAGTGCTACTATCCGGGCCAATGCAAGGCTGACTGGTGCTTCTCCCATGAAAGCACGGCTGACGACAACATCCGTAGAGGGTATAAGATGGTGCCTGAGTTAAGAGCCTGGACATCTTCAATCCCAGATAGGATTAAAGTGCTTATCCGGAACTTCATCACGTATCATGCCGTTCAACCACGGTCAAAGACTGGGTCGGATATATCCCGTTACGCCTGTCGAGATGCTGGCTCGGGTGAATATCACGACAGCGAAAGGGCAGCCGTCCGAGTTACCGTTCGATTTTGAGAACTTGCCCCTGTCAGAAGCGTGGAAGAAATGGCTACGAGCCAAGCTGGAGGAACACTGGGAAGTGTTCTCCATCAGCGAAATGGATGTGGGCTGCAGCCAGAGTGCCCAGCACATGATCCATCTGAAAGATACAAGCCCATTTCGGGACCGTTCCAGTTGCATCGCTCTCCGAGATAGACGTCCTAACAAAGAGATGCAGATAGCAGGCATTGTGACCGAATCCCGTAATGCCTACGCCTCTCTGATCGTAGTGGTGCACAAAAAGAATGGGTCCATTTGCCTGTGCGTGGACTACCGGACCCTGAACAATTGCACCATCCCCGATCAATAAACCCTGCCAAGAATAGAAGAGTTCCTCAATGAGCTGTCGGGAAACCAATGGTTCAGCGTGCTGGATCTCAGGTCTGGGTACTACCAGGTACCCATGGGCTCTGAAGACCAGGAGAAGGCAGTGTTTGTCTGCCCCCTGGGCTTTTAACAGTTCACCTGAATGCCTCAAGGTATTTGCGGTGCTCGGCGACCTTCCTGCGGTTGATGGAGAAGACCATCGGAGACATGAATCTCCGGGAATGCTTAGTCTACCTGGACGATATCATCGTCTTCGGTAAGACTCTGGAGGAACACGAGAGACGTCTAATGAAAGTGCTAGATCGGCTGGGCAAAGAAGGCCTGAAGTTGTCGTTGGACAAATGCCGGTTCTGCCGCACCTCAGTGACCTACGTGTCCACCGATGGAATAGCCACTGACCACGCTAAGGTCGAAGCCGTGGTGAACTAGCCGAGACCAGAGAACGTAATGGAGCTACGCTCCTTCTTTGGATTCTGTGGGTACTATCGCCGCTTCGTGGAGGGCTTCTCCAGTAAAGCCAAGGTCCTCAACAACCTCCTGAGGTTATATCCAGAAGAATCATGCCTGAAGGGTGTCTCCTCCCTGCTACGCCTCAGAGACAAGTGGACGTCCGAATGCGAGAAAGCGTTACCCAAGCACCTGTCTTGTCTTATGCTGACCCTGAACTGCCATATGTACTGCACTTGGATGCAAGTTTCAATGGGCTGGGAGCTGTACTGCACCCGAAGTAACCTGCTGGACTTCGTCCGTAGCATATCTGAGCAGCAGCTTGACCCTCAGCGAGCACAACTACCCAGTCCACAAACTGGAGTTTCTCGCCCTCAAGTGGGCAGTGGTCGAAAAGCTCCACGATTATCTATACAGGATCCCCTTTGAGGTTAGGACAGATAACAATCCACTGACCTATATGCTAACTTTGGCCAAGCTGGATGCCACCGGCCACCTATGGCAACCAGTACTGTCCAATTATCAGTTCACATTAAAATATAAACTGGGGCCTCTAAACATCGGAGCCGATTCTCTCTCAAGAAGACTGGGACTGAGCATCTGTCAAGAGACCAATCTGTGGGAGGAAATCCCTGTCCCTGGAATGCAGGCAATGTGCTCCATGGCTGCCGTAGTAGAAGGCAAGATTGCGTTCTCTGAATTGAGGGTGACAGATTTCCTGGGATGCCAGCCCTTGACCGTTCCTGCTGCTTACCATCATCCAGAAGGCATGTCTGTTCCCCCAAATTATATCCTCACTTGGAAAGAACTGGTGATCTTCCAGGAGAGGGATCCG
Organism: Ascaphus truei; assembly: GCA_036426205.1. Classification (NCBI taxonomy): domain Eukaryota; kingdom Metazoa; phylum Chordata; class Amphibia; order Anura; family Ascaphidae; genus Ascaphus; species Ascaphus truei. Next base: position 27,193,300 of record CM071568.1, on the reverse strand, counting down.
GTGACTAAGGCTATACGCCAGGCCATCCAACAAAACAATACCGCGTCCAATCGGATTGGAGCTGTACCATCTGACCCTAAAATGTTATGTCACAGGCCCTATATAAGGCCTGTACGCCTCATTTCAGCGGAAGAAGTTGACATGGCAACATCCGTTTGGATTTACCATGTGGTTTTGGATTCAGAAGATAGAATAAAAGAAGAAAATAATGACAGATGAAGATATTTTTTTTTTACCTGCGCCTGATCTTCAAGGGGGATGGAGATGGTTTGCCGGTGATGACGTCGCGGGTCGAGAGCTTCCAGATACACCGGGATTCGGAGGGTGAAGACTTCTAGAGGTAAGATAAATATTAAATGTATGTAATTGTCTTTTTTCAGGTTTTTTCATTGTATTTATTTATTTTTATGTTTTTGCTTGCCCATTGACTGATACTGTATTAATCTCTGCCCCTTTAGTGTACAGAGAAATACAGTGACAGCCAATGCATTTATTGGCAAATACTTGTTTTCTATAGATTTGTAATTTTTTCGATTTCTGTTTATTGTTTGGATTAAATTGTTTGGAATTTGGATGGCTTGTTTTTAGTACATTTTAGGATTGGTTAGCATTTTAAATTAATTATTTGTTTTGTTGGCTAGTAGTTTAAATTAATTATTTGTTTTGTTGGCTACTGGTTTTATTTCTTTAATTGATTGGATATTTATTTATTTGTATTCTTATGTTTTGGAATAACATTATTGGAATTATTTTGCTATTTTAGTGATAGATTAATGTAATTGATGTGCAGTTGAGGCTTTTTAGTTCTTTTATTGTTGTAGTGTTTAGGTGCTTGTGTATTTCTTTGTTAATTGTGTATTTTTGGCCTTAATTATTTTTATTAGGTTGACCATTGAGTGATTTAGTGGCTTATCATGGGTATGATACACGATACACTACTGTGCCAATCAATGGGTACAGGGTGGGTATAGTGGGGCCGGGTTGGGTGGTTAGGCCTCCCGAATGGGTAGCGGGGGACGGGGGTTAACCCCTTAATTACTATAGCGGTTATTAACCACTAAAGTGATTAATGGTTAGGGGCCATTAGATTGTATTTTTTCTTGTATTCTTGCTGGCTATGGAGGACATGGACCTGCAGTGTGCTGATGAGGACGCCCTTCATGATGGCAGGGGTAAGTTGAACGTTTTATTTACTTTATTAATGCTGGCTGGCTAATGTTTGATTTTATAATGGGCAAATGCACTATTATCTATTATCTGTATTATAGTAATTTTGCCCATTACTGTACTGTATGTGTTTGGGGGGGAGGGGATTGTTGGGGGTAGAGGATTTTGGCAGTAGGGATGTTGTGTTTTAAAATATTTATTGTGGGTAGCGAGGATGGGTGAAGTTGGCATTTGGCCCTTGGTAAGGTGTTTATACCTATCAGGTGGGTAGCGGGAGGGGTTAACCCCTTCATTACCTTAGCACTATTAACTGCTAAGGTAATGAAGGGGTTAAAGCCACCCACAACCCACCTGCAAGACCCAAACACCCATCAAGGGTCAAATACCACCTTCACCCAAACCCGCTACCCACAATAAACATGGTAGTTAACCCTTTTATTGCCTTAGCGGTTAGCCGCTAAGGTATTGAAGTTGCCTGTAAATGCATTTTTATTGCATGGTATTCATGCCGGGGGCCGGTGCTGATATTAATGGGTATCAGCACCGGAGACTCCCGGCATGAATCTGACGCAGGAAAAAAGCATTTTTTTTTCTAAGTCCTTTCTCACCGCCTATCAACAGGTTCTCACCAGCCTCACACCAGCTTTTTCTGGCGTGAGGATTTTGGGAGAAACTCTCCTTTCTAGAGCCGCGATTAGCGTCGATAAGCTAATCGAGGCTACAAGAATTGCACGAGTTTCAGAACCTGCTGATAAGTGGCTTGACCAACATCTGACCCCAACCAGTTTACCCTGATATACTGTATTACCAGCCCGATGGGCATGTTCTAACCCAAGATACACTCCTGTCACAGTAATTTATTCTTCATAGGTAATCGAGGAGTCTTGTATCTCATGATTTATGATGTCAAATACCTTAGTTACATCCTAGAACACTGCAACATGTGTAAATCATCTGCCTTTTTAATGGCTGTGTCATCTACTAGTAAGTTGATGTGACGCTATGTAAGCATTGTTCGTGCTGTAATTGTATGTTATACTAGACTAAACAGAAGATTCAGGAGATTTAAGTTAATTAAATCGTTCACTGTAATGTAAAACCTAATTTCTATAGTAATCTGCGGTTTGTTTCGGTGTATTGATTAATTACAGATTGTGATACTAACTTAGATGTAGTTCATGAGTGTACAGGTAGCTGTACTGAAGCAACACATGTGTCTTTTTGAGGTGTCACAAGTTAAGACTTGCATGTTCTATAAAACTCTCCACTAAATGGTTCAATATGATTTGGAGTATATTGAATTAGCCCCAGAGTGCGATATTAAACACTAACTTGTGGTTAATAAACACACAAATCCAGCAAGCCCAGAACCCATCACATCATATATATGTTTGTGTCAAAAGTTGTGCTACTGAGCGTGGCCAAATGTATACACCAAAAGACAAATATGCCCAATGCTACATCCGATGTGACAAAATAATTAGTTAAATATTTCAATGTTAATATTCTCAAGAGTAAGGGCCATTTAGTTAAACCCTTTGACCAAAGCGTTATACGCCTGCAACCACTTCATGCCATGACCAGTATGCAGGTCCTAACACTACCTGTGAAAATTGTGTGTTTATTAATTTGACATAAATATATATGATGTGGTGGGTTCTGGGGTTAGAGATTGCTGGGATTGTGTGTTTTTTCATTTTAATTTTCAACTGGTATCAGTTGTTTGAAGGTTAGTGGCCCTCTTTCCAGGGTTTAAGCTCACCCCAATTTTTAAGCAGCAGGTTTTTTTTCATGTTCCTGTGCAGGACAGGTCCATTGTGGCCATTCTCCCTCCACTGTAGAGGTAAATGAGCATTTTCACAGGTAGTGTTAGGACCTACATATACTGGTCATGCTGGGAAGTGGCTGCAGGAGTATAACGCTTTGGCCAAAGGGTTTAACTAAATGGCCCTTACTCATGAGAATGCTAACATTGAAGAATGTAACTATGTATGTTGTCACATTGGATGTAGCATTGGGCATTTTTGTCTGTTGTTACTTACTTGCAATACCTATTATATTGCACTGTAGTTCCCGCTATCACTCAGCTGTCATGTCCTATGTAAGGCTACTAGTCATTATGTATTGTATTGTCTGTGACCTATGCTTTGATTCACTGCATTGCTTCAACCAATCACTCGTACAACGCCATGTGCCTGGGGCTTTACAGTTCATCTAGCTTCTCTAGTATACTTGACCAGTGTCTTAACTGTTCACCTTAATAGTTTCTCTGACCTTACTGACCTAGAGGGTATTACTTTCAGTCAACAGCAATATATTCCTGTAGGTAACAATTAATTTCTCCAAGGCCACCTTTCCCTGAATTCCTTTTTCACTCTAACTGTGCAATTGATCCAAACCATGGAATTGATTTACTAACTCTGGAATTGATCCTAACTCTGGAATTGATTTACTAACTCTGGAATTGATCCTAACTCTGGAATTGATTTACTAACTCTTGAACGTATTCATTCTGACCCTAGAATTGATTTGCTCTAACTTTGGAATTGATCCTAAGGGCTGGGACCCACTGCGCCCGGCGGCGCGGGCGGCCGCACGAGCGTTCCCCACCAGCAGGGGAATCCTCCCGAGCCGGTCCCAGTCCCCCGTGGCTGCACAGCTCACTACACGCTGTGACGCGTCACAAGAGAATTGTAATCCCAAGCGGCGACGCGTCACGTGGTGTGGCTGTGAGCCAATGAGGAGGGGAGGCTTCGGGGAGCGGGGAGGAGAGGGAAAGCAGCAGCAGCAGCACCAAGGGAGCCCCCCTCCTCCCTCCCACAGACTCTCTCCTCATAGTCTGCAGTGTAAGCAGATGCGGGGGGGGGGGAACCCCTGGCAATGAGGAGGAGAGGAGGAGGAGGGGAGGCTTCGGGGAGCAGGGAGGCTGCGGGGAGCGGGACACATGTGTAGCCAGGTACCCTCCGGTCCCCCCGTGCTTCAGGTTTCCCCCCCCCTCTCCTTACCATCAGAGATGTGCGGCAGGGTGACGGAGTCGCGGGCGGTTCCCTTCGCAGGGCGCCGCCATGTTGGTGTATGCACGCGCACGCGCAGCGAGGTTGCGCATGAGCAAGGCAACTCCGCAGCGGCCATTTCAGGGGGCGCACGAGTGCAAGCTGCAGAGCAGCAGCCATTAGAGGGAGAGCATGAGGCTCCCTATGTAATGGCTGCAGATAGAACTACAATCCCCATGATGCTCAGGGGCAGTGACACCACCTGACACCAGGGAGCCAGTAGGGCTGCAGGATTCTGCTGAATAGCAGGAAAGACTATTGCATGCTGGAACAGGAAGCAGTCAGTGAAGACCAGGAGCCTGAAGCTGCAGGTTAGATCCAAAGAGCAGTGCTCCAAGGATTAGGCCAGAAGTTAAACCCCAGGGCCCAGTTAATTCCCTGAGTCACTGTAGAGAAGTAACTGTATTGTGTAGGGAACTGCCTTAAGACAAGGACTCCTTCACTGTACTCCTAGTGAGAAAAAGGTTGCAGGACAGAGTCTGACTGTCAGCCCAGTGTGTAGCAGGAAGAGACTCTGATTGCATAACAGAGACTGTTTGCAAAGGGATAATCCGGCTGGGAATCCCTCCCCTGTGGAGTCAGCGTGTGCCTTCATTTCTGCAGAGAGCAGTGCTACGTGGGATCACGTTGCGGTATTGCAGACTCCTCAAGGATTCTCCTGGTTAGGACAATAACCAGGAAGGTATTATATTAAAGTGCACCAACGGGCCCCAACACAGGGAAGCGTTGTCCCTCACACACACTCCAATCTATAGCTGGTGGACACTAAGAGGTTAAGTGCCCTGGCACATTGGTACACCAAGGACTAGGGTGATATAAAGACTGACACTAAAGTGGTGCAACCATTTACATGTGTGGGGTGATATGATGATATTCATGCAGGGGAATGTCATGCTGTTTATGTATGAAATGTTATGCAAAGATTATTATTATTATGCTAAGTAAATACTGTTTTATCCAACTGCATGTGGTTACTGTATATGTTGGTTCTGATAAGGGAACACTCCCATCAAGTTGGGATCCCTCATCAGTGGAGGCGCTGCACCCAGTGTAAGTATACCCCAGGCTCCCAGTGGCTCAGGCCTCTTGTTAGCCTCACAGGTGACAGCATCAGTAGTTACCGTACCCCAGGGGTACAAGGGCTACATTTGGAGGCGCTGCTGAGATTCAGACCTGGGGTGCCCGAACTCAATAAAAATGTCGTTAGGTTACACTTTAACTTCCCGCCAAGAGGTATACACGTGGGCGGTAAAAAGGCAAGTCCCGCCCTCACAAACCCTTGCTGTAGGACAAGTTCCCGCCAATGCCTCATCCTATGAACTATGTTTAATCCTAATGCAGTATCCAGGCTTTGAAGATGCCAGAATCTTGGGTCGCCGCTCCGACCCAGACGGGTCATGGTGCAGCGTACTAATCACTGGGGAATGTGAATTGGCGCCAGAGCAAGGCCCAACCAACTTGCGGTTCCCCGGGGCCCTCAGCTCAGGGTGTAATGTTATATATCCTGAAATGCCGATAAAACTCGAACCCTGTAGCCCCATTACAGACTTGCTAGAGACTAGTATGGGCATGTGCCTGTCCCCACCCAAAAGTATATGCGGGGATGAGGCCAGTGCATTATCCTGTGCTAATTGTCGCTCAAGCAGGCGGAGCTCCAGCCCCAACCTCAGCCCCAGTAGAATGGGAGAAATCCAATTACTAGCCCAGGCCATGCAACAACTGGGTGGGCCCAAGCATGAATCCCCTCCCCCGCAGCCATACCGCAAGTTAAAGCTCTTCTCAGGGGTAAAACCTACCCCCACCGGTGAAGAGGCTTTTGATGTTTGGAAGGAATATGCTTCACAGGTACTGGAAGAGTGGACCTGTCCTGATGACGTGAAAAGATAACGAATCATGGAGTGCCTGCGCCCGCCTGCGTCCACTACCATCAAGATGTATAAAGATCAGCATACTGAGGTTACCGCACATCAGATGATGGAGTCTCTTACCCGGGCATACGGTAAGGAAGATGATGTGAGTGAGTTATGGACTAAGTATTACAATCTCCGCCAGAAGGAGGGGGAAGACCTATCAGAGTTCATACAACGGATCCAATTGCTCTTGTGGGATCTACGTTCCCGCCAAGTCATCAAGGCCTCAGAAGTGAATGAGTATAGGCGCACTCAATTCCTGCGGGGAGCCATACCCACTCACCATATCGTAATAATGATCAGATGCGCGCTACGGAAGGGGGACCCCCCTACTCTAGAAGCCCTACTGGACGAGGTGAAGAGTCATGAGGCCTATACTAGGTTGCATATGCCCAAGAAGGCCAAAGACCCTCGCAAGGATGAGACCAAGGAAGCAACAGTGCCCAAAGCAAAGGGAAGCAAGAGCGGTAAGGATACAGCCACCCCGGAGGTGCGGAAGGCAATCTCGTCCTTATCAACCGTACCCGAGGATGTTGCCGAAGAGTCGGGGAGGCCTCCCATAGAGGAGATGCCCCAACCAGATGCCTACTGCCGAGTAGGGCCCACCGCTATAATAAGAGTCGTCGTGGAGGTGATCTACTCTTCAGCACTTCTGGACACTGGGTCACAAGTGACCATCATCTAACGTCCATTCTACGACCAGCATCTCAGCCATCTTCCTTTGCAGTCAGCCAAAAAGATGAAGTTGTGGGGACTGAGTAAAGATGATTACCCCATAGACGGAATAGTGGCGGTCAAGCTGGATATCTTGCAGTTGAACACGAACAAGTCACATCCCATGCTGGTGGAAGCCTTGGTCTGCCCGGAAGCTCGAACATCCCAGTGCCCCCATCAAATTGGGCACGAATGCCGATATAGTAAGGTCGGTGATTCGCTCATTCCTGCAGGAAGCCGGCGAGCTACCATTGTCATCCCTGAATATAGCCCCTGGCCTACGGGAAGAATGCTATAGGGTGGCGTATGAAGAAGAGTATGGTGAAATCTTTAATCGAGAGCGAGGGTTATTGGAGACTCCACCAGGGGGAGTGAGGCGTGAGTTATCCAACTGCGTGTGGTTACTGTATATGTTGGTTCTGATAAGGGAACACTCCCACCACGTTGGGATCCCTCATCAGTGGAGGCGCTGCACCCAGTGTAAGTATACCCCAGGCTCCCAGTGGCGGAGGCTCAGGCCTCTTGTTAGCCTCACAGGTGACAGCAGCATCAGTAGTTACCGTACCCCAGGGTTAAAAGGGCTACACATGTATTTACTACTGCCTGTCCTCACACTCATTTACATGCAGGGCCTGGGGGATGGGACCCGGCTTCAGGGCAAACTGAGGGGGGAGAGGAGGGGCGGTGGACAGGACGGGACTTTACAGCACCCGATTAAACTGGAGATATGTCAATGTTATATTCCACTCCAGCACACGGCCACACGTCATGGCCGAGCCCCCCCTCGTCATGGCCCTGCCCACCCGACCCATTTGGTCACGCCTCCCGCTCCGAAAAAAGTTTCCTGCAGACCGCAGATCGCGGTGCAGTGAGTTGCACGCGCCGCCGGCAAGCAAGACAGCCGTGCGAACGCGTGCAACGGGGCCTTAGCCTAACTCTGCAATTGACCATTCTTTCTATAGCACAGATCCACAATAGGGTGCTAATCTTTAGCACACATTCAAATGAATGACTTGAATTTTCAATGTGATGATTGCCTACCTTCATCAGTAATTCCATCCAAATACAGGCAGTCCTCGGTAATCCGACACAACGTGTTACTCAAAATGGCGTCGGATAGCGAAGCGTTGTAAAGCGAATCACATTTTCCCATAGGAACACTGTTTAAATCAAACGTTCCGTTCCTAAAGGCATTTTTAATGCTAAAAAACACAAAATATTTTACTCAAGCAATAAGATTATGCTGCACACACATACATTATGATGTAAAGATTCTATTTATTGAATCCAGAACTGTATAATAAAACTGTTAGACATGTTTAAAGGCATAAATACACCACAAAACCTTCACACAGACTGATCTGGACGATTTCCCTGACTGCAGCTTTCTGATTGACATAATGTTGCAACTTTGCAAAGCGTCGTAAGAGCGTCGGATAAGCCATTTTAGCGTCGTAAAACCGACCATAGGGATGCATTGGACAGCGTCGGATAAGCCATTTGTCGTAAAACGAAGCGTCGTAAAACGAGGACTTACTGTATTACTTATTACTAAGAGTGGAGTTGACAAAGATTGTCAGTTTGCATATTGATTTCCTAAATAATTGAAAATGGTGCTCTTCATACATACTCTTTAAAGGAGCTTTACCTCTTAAAAAATAATTATTCCCCCCTCTAGGCAGCGACAAATAAAAATATCACTAGTGAGCACATTCACATGTCTCAGACACATCTGCAACCCAATTTTCACAATTACCTCCCAGCAAACAATGTTCCACTGCAGCTAAGGAGTCTGGGACATTACATACAAATGAGCACCTTTTGCTTCAAATCCATTTTAACATGGACATCTATAAACTTATGCCTGCTGCATTACACAGCTTTTCAGCATAATCAGTACACCTATTCACAGACCTTTTAGGTCTCAGCAGTGTTAGAATGGTTACAGTGGCTTTGCAGTTTGAAGTTGGGATAGGTGTCAACTACACGGTATATAAGTTATGGTGGGTAAAAAATGACAAAACCCCTCCCCCGCTCCCTGAGACCCTCATCCCCTTCCTGATGTCGGCTTGTCACCAAATGAGAGGAACTTCCGAGGACATCGCCCACAGGACCCACCAGATGCCTGGTCTCCATTATCCGGTCCAGCGGAGCGCTATCCATGACCCCTTCCTGCGAGGGAACCCTCTCCATGTTCTGCCTGCAGAGAACAAGGCCACCGGCATGTGGACTGTCCACAGATTGATTGTTCCTTCAGCAGGATCGTCGCCTCGGCCTTCACTGGAGAAAATTACAAGCCCTGCCTACTTGGGGGAAAAAACGTCCAGGCCCTTGTAGATTCGGGCTCTGGGAAAACTCTGGTCTTCCAGGAACTGTTACCACCTAACGTGTGTTCTTTTGACTCTCCATGGAGTATAGAATGTATACACGGCGATGTAAAACGGTATCCGAAGGCCAAAATCCGGCTACAGGTAAAAGGTCAGGAAGGCCTACCTCGAAGTAGGAGTCGCTCTTTGGCTCCCTGCCCCTGTTGTGCTCGGCCGGGACTGGCCTTTCTTTTCGGACCTAATGGCTCCAGTCTCTCACGAGGAGCCTTATTCTATGGCTCAGGAGAACCCTGGCAAACTGTTCCCCTTCTCGGCAGACCTTTTTCCCAGTAGACACCGGGTTCCAAAGACTCGGAAGCAAAGACGCTCTGACAAACAGCACTGGTTGCAGAAATCTGGGTCTCAAGGTGACCATTCTAGTAGCCAGAAGTCACAAGTGATGGCTGGGGATGGCCAGAGGGAGGGGGATATGGGCCCTGGAGATTTACCAGACCTATACCTCCCTGATTTTCGCCAGAGGTAAAGGGAATACCCAGTCCTTGCTAGACAGTATGATAAGATGGTAAAAATTGATGAGCAGATATTAAATGCACAGGGGGTGATAGTATTCCCCCATTTTGAATTATCAAATGATATCCTGTATAGGGTGAATAGGCAGACACAAACAGGGGAGGTCACCAGACAGATATTGGTTCCCAAGGCGTTTGTTAAATCTGTGTTAACTCTAGCCCATACTGTCCCTTGGGGTGGCCACCTTGGCAGGGATAAAACATTGGACCGTATTTCGTCCCGATTCTATTGGCAGGGATGCATAGTGATATTGCTAAGTTATGTGCGGCATGTCCGGAGTGCCAGCTAACTAGTCCGAAGGGACAAAAACCAGCCCCTTTGGTTCCTCTACCCTTGGTGTCAGTTCCCTTTGAGAGGATTGGGGTAGACTTGGTAGGACCTCTAGAACCTTCTGCGAAAGGACACAGGTTTATTCTTGTAATAGTTGACTATGCAACAAGATATCCTGAGGCATATCCCCTGAGAACAGCAACGGCGAAGCAAGTAGCCAAAAAGTTGTTGGAGCTGTTCTCACGGGTTGGACTTCCCCAGGTTATGTTGACAGACCAAGGTACAAATTTTATGGCTAAACTGATGCAGGATGTCCTAAAATTACTAGAGGTCAAGTCTGTTCGGACATCGGTCTACCGTCCACAGACTGACGAATTGGTGGAAAGATTTAACCGAACTCTAAAAGGGATGCTGAGGAAATATGTAGATTCAGAGAAGAGAGCCTGAGATGAACTTCTCCCTTTTCTGCTGTTTGCAGTGCGGGAAGTTCCCCAGGCCTCCACGGGATTCTCTCCATTTGAACTGCTGTATGGCCGCCAACCCCGGGGTATCCTAGCCCTCCTAAAGGAGTCCTGGGAGGAACAACGGTCCCCTTCTAAGAATACCCTGCAATATGTATTGGACCTTAGGAAGCGCCTAGATGTGGTGGGGCATTTTGCTAGGGAGAATCTTAGATTAGCCCAGGACAGTCAGGAGAGACATTACAATCAAAATGCTCGTATGAGAGTGTTTCACCCAGGAGATCAGGTGATTTTGTTGTTACCCAGTTGTGAGAACAAACTCCTAGCCAAAAGGCAGGGCCCATTCGAAGTACTCCGCCGTACGGGTGATGTGGATTACGAGATCGCTCAACCAGGGTCCAGGAAGGGTAAACAAATTTACCATGTGAACTTGCTGAAACCCTGGAAGATGCAGCGATCTCTATTCATCCACCCGGTGGAGGAGGAAATGGACTTGGGTCCTCAGCCCCCACGGGAGAACATCGTGGGTGATGATAAAATCCCAATGGGTAGACGGTTGTCCTCTGAACAAAAAGGGGATTTGTTAGAAATAATTACACAATTCCATGATGTTTTTTCTGATTTGCCAGGGCAAACTAATTTAATTTCACATGTGATCGAGACAGCACCTGGGGTAAAAGTACGTTCCTGTCCTTATAGGTTGCCTGAAAGTCATAGGGAAATGTTACACTTAGGAGTGATTGAGGAATCATCCAGTGGGTGGTGTAGTCCACTAGTTATGGTCCCTAAACCCGATGGGAAGGTAAGATTTTGTGTAGACCTCCGAAAGGTCAATGCGGTATCCAAGTTTGACGCATATCCGATGCCAAGGGTGGACGAGTTAATTGACGCTCTTGGTAACGCGGAATATATATTCACGCTGGACTTAACAAAAGGATACTGGCAAATACCTTTAGAGGAAAAGTCCAAGTGCAAAACAGCCTTTGCCACTCCCATGGGTTTATACCAGTTTGTGACAATGCCATTTGGACTGCATGGAGCCCCAGCCACATTTCAGAGACTCATGGATAAGGTGCTGAGACCCCATAATGCTTATGCCGCAGCCTACCTAGATGACATTGTCATTTATAGTAAACACTGGCGGGCCCATCTAAATAGGCTGAAAGCGGTCCTCAAATCTCTAAGAGAGGCAGGGCTCACAGCCAACCCTAAGAAATGTGCCTTAGGTAAGGCGGAAACCAAATAATTAGGGTATGCAGTGGGAGGTGGAAAAGTAAGGCCACTAGCCGAAAAGGTAGTTGCCCTGAAAGAATTTCCGACCCCCCCCCAAACAAAAACGCAGGTACGCTCTCTGCTGGGTTTAGCAGGGTATTATTGGCGGTTCATCCCCAACTACTTGGAAGTTGCAGCCCCATTAACGGACCTCACAAAAAAGTGTGCCCCTACACAAGTGGTATGGTCAAGGGAGTGTCAGAGAGCCTTTGAGGACATAAAAAGGTGTCTATCAGACGGTCCCGTCCTTAGAAGCCCAGACTTCAACAGGCCTTTTGCAGTGCAAACCGATGCATCAGAGATAGGGCTAGGGGCAGTGTTATCACAACAGTTTGAGGGAGTGGAACATCCTATCCTTTTTCTGAGTAGGAAATTGTTCCCGAGGGAAAAAAACTACTCACTGATTGAGAAGGAGTGCCTCGCAGTAAAGTGGGCAATCGAGGCTTTGAGGCATTACCTGGCAGGAGTCCATTTTACTCTGGTGACGGACCATGCTCCTTTGAAGTGGTTAAATAGTATGAAGGACTCCAATGCTAGATTGACCAGGTGGTATATGGCCCTCCAACCCTTCTCATTTGAGATTCAGCACAGGCCCGGAAAAGAAAATGCAAATGCTGACTTCTTTTCTAGAGAAGGGGTGGATGGTCGGGCTTCAGCCGTGCGTGGCCCCAGCCACACAGTAACAGGGGAGGAATGTGACAGGGTGAATGAACGTCACCAGCCATACACCTGGCAAACCTATGTTTAGGCTTGCAGTGCAGCAGTGACGAGGTTAAGTTTCAGTTGAGAATGGCTGCTTAATTAGTCTGACCCCAGCTGCATAATCAAGGTGTTTTAAAACCCCCAGGCTGTACACACATGCAATCTAGCTGGTCAAGAGACAAGACTGAAATACTGAAGAGATTACTGCTATAAGGTCTGTTTTTCAAAGTACATGTGTGATGAACTGTCTGTGTCCTGCATGCTGAAGAGAAGCTGCCTTGTTTATCTGCTGAAGAGAAGCTATTTTGTTTCTGTCTGCTGAAGAGAAGCTATTTTGTTTTGTGTGCTGTATGTTTTTAAGGCTCAATAAAGAAGCCTTATCAAGAGAACCCGCGTGTGTGGTTGCATGTACCCTGCAACAGGCGGACTTTGACATTCATCCCTACCAATTTCCAGGAGGCTTCCTGGCAGTGAAGACAGGCAGAAGAGATGTTCTCCGGTGTCTATGCATGCAGTGTAGACTACCGGGAGGCAAAGCCAGTACGACGGCGAGATGCCCACAGTGCGGGATCCACTACTTGTGGGCCGTGGAGCCATTTGTACCAGAGCACGCGGAGGCGGGAGGAGCTACAGCAATGCTGAACCGTCAAAGATTAAAGAGGAGAAGGCTGATCCCGGAGAATGGGGATCGCTATTAATGGTGGCACCTGAGAAGGATGGTGTGGAGGCCGGCATCCCCAGCGAGAACCTGGAACCACGCTGTCGGTCCCCTGCGGAGGTACCCTTACCTTCATCACCATCATCTTCGTCGGACGACGAGAATGGGAGCGGTGCATCCGTGGTGATGTGCCTACCTGCGGGCCACTACAGCGGTGCGGAAGAAGAAGAGCAGCTTACCAGTGACCTGGGCCTTCTGCACATTGACATCCCTCGGCAGCAAGCGCTGGTGCGGCCAGAACTGCGGAAGAGTCTAATGGCTGTGGGGATTCCCAGTGTGTCGGCAGGACATCCGGAGACGGGACCGGAGGAAGAGGAATCCATAGCAAGCCAGCAGAGTGGTGAGGAACCTCCTTACTCCCCACAGGCTCCGATGGAGGCGGCCGTGAAAAAGGCCCCAACTAAGGCCCAAGCCGAGCAGCGGGACGTCGCAGGACATTCGGCACCAGAAGCTGATGAGGAGTTTCCGGTGCAGGACCTAGTCCAAGATGGAGCAACCTCGCGAGAGGATGACGTCAGTTCCGGTCTTCACAGCGGAGCCGACCGGAAGCGTCCAACAGCGGCACCCAACAGCACTAGTCTGTCCAGGGCGCAGATGGACAGATACATGCAGACTGTGCTGGGCCGCAGGAACAAGAGAGCGGGTGAGTCTGCAACACCCAAAGCGACAACCGGTCGTGGCATCGCCAAACTATTAGTTCATTTTCCTAAGTGCAAGGACACTTTCCCATTGCCCAGTGCCAAGGCCAATGCCCCTGTCACGCTCACAATCCAGCAAGGGTGGGTCGGTGGAGTCACGGGATACTTCGGAGGAACGGCCTGTGTCCACTAGAGACTGGGGTGACTGTGTTACCTCGGAGGAGGGACCGGGAAGGGAGTTGGTGCCTTACGTGAAACCCCCAAAAATGAATCCCACAGTATATACCCACATAGTTCGAGGGAGGTCCAAGCATTATGGGGCCTCCAGCCATTTTAGCACTACGTCTGGAGTCTCATCTGGTGGGGATATGGAAGGGTCCGAGACGGCTCTAGTGGTCAGAGAGCAGCTAAAGGAGAATAGTACCAAGTGGTGGGCTCCATTATATGAAGGTTATTTGGGTTTCCTGGACCGCACTCGATTTATTCTCATGCAGGGAGAAGTGGTTGATCATTGGTGGGATGTAGCGGTGTACTCTGCTGAGGAAGCCCAAGAGGAGCTAGTGATAAGGTGGTACGAAATTCAGAAGGGAATAGTTGTGCCCAAAGGGTCTTCTATATTATATGATGTTATAGCACCAGAAGAGCCTCTGTCCTGGGTACTGCCAGGTAAGGCAGGAAACAAGAAACTAGTCGGGGAAAGCCGGGCAGAGAGAGCCATTGTAGCCCGGTATAAGCAATCCCATGGGTTTGAGTATCCCTATGTCCCTGAACCCATTATGCAAGAGATTGAGGATAATAGGGACACCTGGCTAAGGGAAGCCGTACAGGATTACCTAAAATCAAAAGCTAGTCATTCTGCCTACGGGACAGAAGAGAGGGTGTGCTATTTGATGCGCATTTGGAGTATAGGTTGGAACACCTTTAAGCACAAGCTGGAGTACCGACCGGAGAACGGGCCGCCCAGATCTTATTCAATCACTATCACAGATCACAACGGGCGAGAGGTGAAGAAGCCAGGCCTCATGCACTATTATTAAGTTTGGATTCTCCATCAGGGTGTAATTCTAGTTATTGGGATCTGATAAGAAATGGTTCTGTGTACAGTAATGCACTTATGCTGTTGTGTAATAAAATTGTATTTTTGCAGGTTGTTCATCTGAAGGAAGGCCCAGCAAATTTAGAACCAAGTGTGGACCATTGGATCCACCAGAGGGAGAGTGTAGCCCTGTGTAGTTTTGGGTTTATATGTCTTTCTCGTCCTGTGCAATAATACCTGTTAAGGGCAGGTTTGCCAGGAGTAATCATGGGGTTTTTCCCCCATCCCCATGTGCTGTGTAGTATCTGGTGAAGGTAGTGTCATCAGGCTCTGTGTCCAATTACAGTGACACAGGGGTGGTGCCTATTGGAGCTATTTAGTGCACAGTATTTCCTGTATTTAGTAGTGTCTCACCCCACCTGAGTGAGACTGATCTGACCCAGCAAACAGTCAAGGCTTTGGCAGCTTTTGTGGCCCTCCCTTAGGGGTGAGGTGTGGGCAGGCTATTCCTCTTACTCCGTCAGGGAGTAAGGGAAGAGCAAGGACAGCTTCTAGGGCCCTGACTAGGAGTGGTGTCCAGGGACTTCCTTTGGGTTGGCAAACTGAGATGAGCGGCTAAAAGACCGGCTGCAATGATGGGCAGTCTGCCAGTGCTGATGTTAATAAAGGATGGCAAAGATGAAGATCGCTTCTGTCCAGATTGTGGAGTCATTCGGGAAGAAGGTGCACACAGAGGTTCTCTTTCAGAGACTCCTCCCTACTACGCTTGGGGTCTGGAAGAGATGGAGGCGCTGTACCATGAGTGAGTATAACTCAGCACTACCTCATAAGCCAGTCCTGATGCCATTCCCCATACCGTCGCGGGATACTCAGGGATTCTGTAAGCCAGCAGGTGCACCACACTACACCTCATGTAACATGGGTCAGTTTCCACAGAAGGGAGTTAACATAAGATTGGGCCAGGGAAACTCCGTTACATTTATGATGGAAGAAGGAGAGAGTAAAAAAGAGGAAGGAGAAAGGAAGAAAGACGGGGAAAAAACAAACAACTACTTTTAGAGAGCCAGATATATCGGGAGTCAATCACAGAAAAAAATAGATTATTCTCATCAACCAATTCCAATGTGACAGAAATCAGAAGTAAGACATCAATGTATTTTTCTGTTATCAGAAAAGCTGAGATTCTTAAAAAATAAATATTTGATAAAGGAATACTTGAATTGTACAGTATAAACCAGGAAGAATTATTCTACTAAAATATGTTAATGGGAAAACTTCAAAGTTGAAACATGTTATCTACTGTCATCTTACTTGCACTTTAATTTACTAATGCTGTTTTTATGTCTATACATTGCAGGCTAATAGGGACACCAGTCACCCCCAACATTGTTTACATTATTGTCCCGAAATTTTTCATTCTTAGGCTACATCCATAGTGCAGGAGACGGTGCGAGCTACGTAGCTCACACCGAAACAAACACTAGGACGACAATGTATTTGTGCATAGTGCGCGTGCACATGCGCTACGGGCAAACCGGCGCTTCACGCTACAAACATGTTTGTATTTCCCGCGCGACGGCCGGGTCACGAGAATTTGCCCAATGATGGTGAACCAGCTTTGTGACGTCTGACATGCCTCCCTGATGCCTCTGCCTGCAGGACAGGAAATATATCCTGCTGCAGGCGACAGTGCACTGCGCCGAGGAGTGCGGAAGCTAGCGCGTTCTACTATGGACGTAGCCTTAGTCTGCTTCTTTTGTGAAGCACCGCATGCATTAACACTACATAGGAATATAATATTAGCAATTGCATTTCGCCACGAGTCTACAGCTCTTGTGAATCACCAGTGCCTGTTGGTGAAGATAGATGAAGTAGACCTATAGTTAAGGATAACATTACAAATGACTGTAAATCATGACTTTTTATATGCCAATTATCAGTCTTTGCAATTTTCTTTACGAATCCCCAATCATAATCTTTTTTTTTTTTTAGTACTTGAGCAGCTGCGGATTTGAAGATCCGCCGCCCCATGGCACTTAGCGGGGGCAGCCGCATCCTTGCTGCCGCCCTCCTTCTCCTTCCGAATCGCAGTGTCAAATGACGCCGCCGACGTCACCAACGTGACGTCACATAACGTCTCGTTGCCAAGGCAACGCAATGTCACGACGTCACGTTGGCGACGTCATTCGATGCTGATATTCGGAAGGAGAAGGAGGGCGGCAGCAAGGAGGCGACCGCCACAGCTAAGTGCATTTCAATCAAGTCTGGTAGACCCGAGAGCGTGGCATCTGTATATGGGGACGCAGATTTTTGCCGCCCCAAAATTTTTACACCCTACGCCCGGGCCTATCGGGAAATCCGCCACTGTACTTGAGATAACAGGAGAAATAACAACTGGTTCACATCACAAAAAAGCTGGCACCCAGTCTGCAATATTCTTATGGATATGGGCACACCTTGATTTTCTGAAAAGTGTAATCCATTTCATGGTAAATTGCATGTTTGGATGAACTTTAAACCTCTATGCAGGTCTGTTTGTGTTTGTTATTGCTTTGATCCATTGCGAAGTCACGTAGTTCTCATGCAAAATGTTTAGTCATCAGGAATTAATCCAGCAAATTGGAATAGCAGAGTATGCTATTTCAAAATACTACTTGCCTAAATGTTTCTTATGGCCTGTCTGTCTCCTACCTGTTATTGGTGTCTCTGCAGATTTATTCTGGTTTGGAGTTTTTGCTGGTTTCACAAATGTAGCATCCTTGGTACCGTTTGCTGCACTGAATCATATAGACCCCATTCCAGGATGTGCCTCAGTATGATCCTTTCATTTTGAATATTCTGTTGTGTTACTGGCTGTGGTATTTACGGGGTCAACAACAGAAATCTTAGGGTCCAGATGTGGAGGGGGGAGGGAGAAGAAAGAGGTATGAACCTGGATTGGGGTGGGAGAATAAGGTATTGAGGGGGAGAGAAGGAGGTAATGGAGGGAGAGTATGGGTCTGTGATGAGGAGTAGGTTTGGGCATTGTTTTGATAGTAGGTATAGATCTGGAGGGGGGTAAGTAGGTATGGCTTAGGGTTGGTGGGACGGAGTAGATATAGGCTTGGAGAAAGGGGTGGTGGTATAGTATGTAAGGGCCTTGGAGAAGGAGGCAGACAGTAGTTATGGGCCTGGGAGGGGGGGGGTTAAGAGTAGGGAGGAGCCTGGGGAGGTGAATAGGTATCGGCCTGAGGGTAGGTAGAGTAGGTATGGGCCTGGGAGGTGCGGAGAGTAGGTATAGGTCTAGGTCGTGGGGAGAGTAGGTATGGGCCTGTGGGGGCAGAGCCCAGAGGAGGGCAGGGGACTACGTGGGTCTACCTGTGGCTCGAGGAGGGGCACTGCTGTAGGCCCAGCTGGAGGAAGAGGTCCAAGTGCTGGAGGTAGAGGGCCCATGTCATGGAGGGAGAGGCATGTCCGCCCATGTGCTGGAGGGAGGGGCAGCCCTGCCCATGTGCTTGAGGGAGAGGCAGTCCCACACGTGTGCTGGAGGGAGAGAGGGGGCCACCCAGTTGTTGGCATTGCCAGAAGGTAGGCCCAACTTTCTGTCCATACCAGTTGGGCCCCCCCAGACCAGCCGGGCCTGGGAGATTTGTGCCAGCTGTCCCCCCATAACGGTGACCCTGGGTATTTGTAAAATATTTTTTCTAAATTAGCAGCATGTGATGTTGCATGGTGTAACAGGGAATTTATCCCTGTTCACAAATGTGCCTCTAATCCAGCAGTGTGGTGGTTAACTGCTGGTAGGCAATTAACTAACACCACCTGGCTGATTGCAGGTGGTAGAAAAAGCCTGCCTTTGAGACAGGAAGAGGGACTCCTTAGCTCACGTGTGAGCTGAACAAGGAAACAGAGCAGAGGTTCTTGAGTCTCCCAGGAGAGACTGACCAAGAGAACACAGATCTCTGGAGCTGACAAATAAGACTTCTAAACCTGGATGCTGATAATCCAGAGAAAAGGCAGCAACCCTGGAAACAGATAAGACTTTATTTTCCATTGACTGTTGTCTATATATATATATATCTATATGACTTGGGCTGATGAATAGCCTGGGTAGCCACCCAGTTAAAAGGGGCTGGAATAGAAGGATACATATATGCCAAAGTGGAGCAAGTTTTATTGGGCTCACTATTTCTCTGATGTTGATTTTTGCTGTGTTTAAAGCGACAGGCACAATAAAGCCTTTTTTTAATTTCACCTTAAAACAGTCTCCATTATGTACCTCTGCACATGTCCTCCTACACATGGTCTTATACCATTCTCAGTGTCTGGGCTTATTAGGAAGTTTTCTGTTAAATAATTTCTGTTTCAGGTTTAGCAGCTTGTATCCAGGGAAAGGAGCACTCGCGTTCCTGTAGATAATCTGCCTCGGGTGCACATGAGGTCTAGTCATCCAGCCAGAAAAACTCGTATATACCAGAAAACAAGTATTACAGCGGCACTCTAATGGTCTTATTCCAAAAAAATATACAAAATGTATTCAAACAGGATAGATGTTCCAGTGCAACCTTGGACCTTTGTCATGACACAGTGCAAAAAATAGAAAGCGCTAAGTATACCCACCCCCATGATGCCAGTACCACAGAAATGGCGTCAAACCTTGGAGTTCCATTGCGAAACAGCATGGGCCACTCAACCATTAAGCAACGGGTGGACCCAGTAACGTAGTGCTCATGGCTAGCATTAAATATAAATAAAACCATATCAGTTGAAAAGATCAGGGATGTTAAAATCAAACTATGTTTATTCATTCTCTCACGGAATGTCCAGATCGTCTTCCCAATATACAATGGGCTGCATTGGCACATAATCGTATACATAACCTTAAGTGGAGTGTCAGGTTAGAAATTTGTCAATCTTGATGGTTTTACCAGAGTATGGGTGTTTAAAATTAGCAGCCATAGCTTAAGTAGAAAAAACCTGCTCAGCTATTCTAATGCTAGGAGGGGTGCAATCAGGGGTGATTATTATAACATAACAAATTCCCATGCGATGCACTGAGAGAAACCTACTAAACATAAAAATGATGTTTTAATTGTACTGTAAGAGGCAGGTGCAGACGTACACACAAGGAGACAGATTTGGAGAAATTAAAACATGGCTTTATTCAGCCTGGCCCTTTAACAAGGCAAAACATACAAAAAGAAACAAATAAATAAATGCCTCTCACTGTGTAAGGGCTAACTCACTTCCCAGTCCCTCTCTACAAGACTGGGAGGAAAAGCCCCTTACCAGTCTATTCCACAATGGAATAGTATACATTTGCACATTGATGTGTCTTTGGATTACCCCTTGACTCTGTAGCAACTATATGTTTGATGTACGTGTATGCAACTATGCTCTGGTATGTGCCCCTTTAGTTGATATCCTTTCACACTTAACTGTCTTACTCTGAATCGCTTTGTCTAAATTGATATCATATATTCTAGAACAGTGATTTTCATCCGGGGTTCTGCGGAACCGAGGGGGTGGGGGGATGAGGGGGGGGGGAGAGAGGAAGGGGAGAGTGCAAGGAGAGAAGAGAGGAAGGGGAGAGTGCAAGGAGAGAAGAGAGAAAGGGGAGAGTGTAAGGGGAGAAGAGAGAGGGGAGGGAGTGTGAAGGGAAAGAAAGGGGGAGGCAGTGTGAGGGGAGATGGAGAGGAGAAGTGTACGAGGTGAGAGAGGCGGGGAGAGAGAGAGACGGACAGACGGAAGCTTTTCCAGTTTACAATTCTTGTGTATTTGTATGCATTACCTTGTTCTACAGTTTATTTACATACTGCCCAGCTCTGCAGCACTATACATATCCCACTCACTTTTTGTTTACTGTGCCCCACGGGCTTATACACAATGCACGACATGCCTATGGGCACAGTTTGTTTTTAACATCACTGAACTTTTCTACTAATATGGTTTTATTTATATTTTATGTTAACCTTGAGCACTTTATGTTGCTTGGTCTACCCAGTGCTTGATGGCTGAGTGGCTCCACTCTGTTTAGCAATGAGGCTCCTAGGTTTGGCGCAATTTCTGTTCTGCTGACATCATGGGGGGTGGGTATACATATTACTGTGTATTCTTTACACTATATCTTGACAAAGGTCCGAGTCTGGACCGAAACATTGATCCTGTTTGAATAAATAAACACACAGAATCCCAGCAAGCTCAAATATACCCAAAAACATACAAAATAATCTATATATGTATATCTGTCAAAAGTATAAAACAAAAGACAAAGAAGTCCAAAGCTACATCCAATATGACAAAAATACACAGTGAAATACCTATATATCTCTTGAAAAATGGTCATTTAGTTAAAACCTTTGGCCAAAACGTTATTAGCCTGCAAGCCCCATCAAGGCATGATCATGTTGCTGGTTTGGACAGATCCAATGTGATCATTCTTCCTCTAATTATACAGCTAAATAAGAATTTTAATCAGTTAGTATTAGGACCTGCAAATGTTGATCATGCCTTGATGTGGCTTGCAGGCTTATAATGCTTTGGCCAAAGGGTTTAACTAAATTACAATTTTTCAAGAGATATATAGGTATTTCACTGTGTATTTTTGTCATATTGGATGTACAGTTGCGCCGACGAGTATTCTAAAACTTATCTGGGGCTATCACCAACAAGATCCAGGTACTTTCTGGGTACATGCTGCAACATTTCAGTAACATTTCTGCAGACAGACTAATGGCCCATCGGATTAACACAGCGGGGGTCCCTGGCAGTCCCATTCAAACAGCATGTACCTGGGTCTTGTTGGTGATAGCCCCAGAATTTCCAAGGCCAGATTTAGAATACGCCAGCGCACCTGTAGCTTTGGGTTTTCTTGTTCTTTGTTGAAATAAATGTTGTATATTTTTTATAAGACCATGTTAGAGGAGCTTGCTGCTGATAGAGCCTTTTTTTTGTAAATATGAGCTTTCCTGGCTCGATTGACCTGATTGTGCCCCTGTTGCAGATTATCCATAGCAAGGGTGGCCAACATTTTTTTCGTGTGCCAATTATGGGCAAATTATTTGCAAGCCACTGGCCTACCGCTCCCCCCTCCTCACTCACTCAATTCCCTCCATCCCTGCTCCTCTCTCACTCAATTACTCTCTCCTCTCTCACTCAATGCCCCCTCTTCCTTTCTCTCTCTCTTCCCCCTACCTCACTCAACCCTAGCCTCCTACCTCCCTCTCACTCAAGTAACTTCTGCTCCTCTACTGACCAATGACACTAATTCTAGAAAATTCTACAACTCATCACTACCTCGCAATCTATTCCCCCACCTCATCTCATCCCCTAATCTCTCCACTCATCCTCCACCCTCTCTACTCCAATTCCTCACCCCCCTTTCATCTCACATCATTCCCTCATCTTAATCACTTCAATCCCCACCCTTCTCACTCAATCCCCCCCCCACCCACTCTATTCTGCCTCCTCTCTCACTCAGCTCCCACTCCCCGTCCTGAGAATTTTAGCTTGGAGGGTTGTGGGGAAGCACGTCCAGCCCCACAGCGGAGGGCAGTTCTGGTCTGCAGAACTTGAGTGCTCCTTGCCCTGATAATAGCTGCAAAACCTCAAACAGTAATTATGAATAGAAAAATTCCTTATACAGTATCTATAACTCCCAAAGACACAGAGAAAGGCATATAATGGCATTAAAATACCCCGCCAGTCACGCAAACAAAACATTCAATATTAACGGATCATACTGCTGCACATCCATGAATGTGGAGATATGATTCAATGCAGCAAATGTTACCAAGGATGCTACATTGATCAAGCCAGACAAAAACAACAAACCAGAATCAATCAGACTGTAGAACTTGTCCTCAGCGAGGCTTAGAATTCTCCACACCTGTGCCCAGTGCCTTGCTATTTAAAGACAAAGAATAAAAGCCCGCCAGCGGTTCACTGGACCAAGCCAGGATGCTCTGGTTCTCTGATCAGGCAGCCCCTTTACACAGACCTCACTTCTATGTTTAACATGGAAGAGGGACTGGGTGATCAATCAGAGCATGGTTTGCACATGGCAGCCAATCACACATCGGCGGTCACTTTGGCTGTAACCAATCAAAGGAGAGGGGCGTGCTTAGGTTCAGGTTGCCGGCAATGCGGGAAATATGAAATGGCCAATGGAAATCGCTGTGCCTACGAGCTCCGTCTCGGCTTCGGCTTTCCCTGGCCAAGCCCAATATCACGCACGACTGCGGTTGGATTACAGAGTCTGGATACAACACTCGGGCCTCACCCGCTGAGAGCCCATCCGCAGATCTGGTCCTCCGCCCTTCCCCGCCTGCCAGATGGCCCCAACACCTAGCCCATCCAAACCTTTGATCCGCCCAATTGCCATGCAGGCCCCTCGGCTCATCTTATTACGGGTCTGCCTTCATAGGGATGGATCACACATACCACTTCACAGTCAAATACATTTCTAAAACGTGAGCTCTAAAACTGGCTGTAAAACATGCTTCTGCGCTGGGTTTTAAAGCTTGGTTTGTAGAACGTGCTGGCGGGGCAAATGACTATACATAGGGCTATTTTACCACTAAAATAACAATCTTTATACATAGACGCATACCCGCCCTGCACGCTCAGCAGGCGCACGGCCTGCAAGTACAGGCAGCGCCAAGGTGAGAACGGCATTGTAAAGGGCCGGCACACCAGGTGCCATTGTCTAGACGGACCAGCACAGGGCTGCATGATAACAGCGGCCAGCCACAGTGCACGTCACAGACGGCAACACAGGAGCATGTACAGGACCATGCCGCAGGCTGCCCACGCCCTACAGTCGCGCAACACAGTATGACATTGTACAGCGCCACAGCGCAGGCTGCATTACAGCGGGACGGCGCGGGACCTCGATGATACAGGGCAACAAGGACTGATGTACAGGCAGCACAGGCTGCCATGTACAGGGCCGCCCACAGGCTTGCCATAGATACAGGGACCACGCGCCCCACAGGCTATGCATGCCTACAGGGCACACACAGGGCACCACTGCATTGTACAGGGCAACACAGGCTCGACCCCCACGTTACAGAGGCCAACACAGGATTGTATGATACAGGGCCACCCAACACGGCTATGCACGTACAGGGCACACAGGATGTATGTACAGCACCGCAGCCCGCCAGGCTGCACGTCAGCGCGCAACACAAGGACCCTGACCATGTACAGGGGCCAAACACCGGCTGCATGTACAGGGCAACCCACAAGCGCCCCACTGATACAGCCGGCCCGCACAGGCTGCATAGCCCAATACAGGCCGGCCAGCACAGCACTGATGCTACAGAGGCCCACCAGCAAAGGCTGCCATGTACAGGGCAACACAGCTGCCCACGTACAGAGGCCAGCCCAGGCTGCACGGTACAGGCGCAACAACACAGGATGTGTTGTACAGAGGCAACAACGGCTGCCGTACAGGCCCCAGCCACAGGCATTATAGTACAGGGCCAACACACAGGCTGCCCCGTACAGGGCAAACACAAAGTGCTATGACCTACAGCGGCCGGCCGGCCACAGGCTGCATGCTACAGGGCAACACAGGCTGCCATGTACAGGGGCAGCACAGGCCTGCCCACATACAGCCGCGCCAGCGCACGGTGCCACGTACAGGGACCAGCACCGGCTGCACTAGACAGGAGCGACAGCGCCTGCCACGTAAGCAGGCCAGCCACAGCGCTGCCCCCACGTACAGCGGCAACCAAGATGTATGCATACAGGGCGGCACAGTGGCGGGGGAGGATGCCCATGTAACAGGGACAACACAGGATGCATGTACAGGCAGCACAGGCCTGCATTGATACAGGGGCAGCCACTAGGCCCTGCCCCCATGTACAGGGCCGACAAGGCTGCCATGTCACAGGGCAGCCACAGCCTGCTCATGTACAGCGGCAACACAGCGATGTAAATAGTACAGACGGCCCAGCACAGGCCTGCGCACGCTACAGAGCCAAAACACAGGATGTATGTACAGGGAGGCCAAAGGCCGGCACGTACAGAGACCCAACACAGGATGTATGTACAGGGCAGCCACAGGAGTGTATTAAGCCCCTACAGGGCAGCAACAGGCCCTGCATGTACAGCGGCCAACACAGGATGTTATGATACGGCGCCGGCCACAGGGCATTCTTTTTACCATGTACAGGGCGGCCCCACAGGACTGACCATGTACAGGGCCAACACAGGACTTTGTATGATACAGCGGCAGCACAGCGAGCCCCCACGTACAGAGCAACAAGCATGTATGTACAGGGGCAGCCCCACAAGATGTATGCTACAGGCCGAGCCACCAGGCACTGCATGTACAGGGCCAAGCACAGGATGCTATGTACAGGGCCAGCCACATGGATGTATGTACAGGGCAGCACAGGAGATATGCCTACAGGAGCCAGCCCAGGATATGATGTACAGGCGGGCACACCCACAGGATGTACTGTCAAGTGGCGGGCACAGGATGTATGTACAGGAGCGCACAGAGAGTATGTCAGGGCAGCACAGGAGGTATGCCTACAGGGCGCCAGGATGATAGCCCTACAGGGCACACAGCCACGACCACTGCCCCCCACGTTACAGGGAAGACACAGGGCCTTGCACGATAACAGAAAGCAACACAGGGCCACTGCATGTACAGGGACCCAGCACAGATGTATGTACAGGGCAGACACAGGATTGTATGTACAGGGCAGCCCCCAGCACAGGATTTGTATGTACAGGGCAGACCACACAGCTCACGTACAGAGCAACACAGGATGCATGCCTACAGCAACCCCCGGCGCAGCAACAGGCTGCATGCTACAGGCCAACACATGATGTATGCTACAGGCCAGACACAGCGCTGCACGTACAGAGCAACACAGGAGGTAGTACAGGGACCAGCAAGGGCTGCATAGTACAGCGGCGACACCACAGGACTGCCATGACAGGGCCAGCACCAGGCATGCCATGACTACAGGTGCGCACAGGACCTGCCCGTACAGAGGCCCCACCAAAGCGCACCGCCATTTACAAGGCAGCCAAAGCCCCCTGCCCATTACAAGGCCCGCACAGGCTGCATGCCTACAGGGCTGGCGACACATGGCACGCACGGTACAGGGCCAAGCACAGGATGCATGTACAGGCGGCACCGCTACAAGGGGCGGCACTAGATTACAGGGCGGCACAGGCTGCCGTTCAGAGCGGCCGCACAGGCCATGCTAGTACAGGCAGCACAGGATTTGTACTATACAGGGCTTGTACAGGCCTCCATGCTACAGCGGCCCAGCACAGGCTGCCATGTACAGGCACAGCTGCACGCTACAGGCAACAATAGCTGTACAGGGCGCACAGGCTGCATGTACAGGAGACGGCACAGCGCGCATGTACAGTGGCGCACAGGCCGGCAGCGTACAAGGCAGCACCAGGAATGTATGCTACAGTGGCAGCCACAGGCTGCATGCCCCTACAGGGCAGCACAGGCCCTTGCACGTTACAGAAAGCAACACAGGATGCTAATGTAACAGGTGCCGGATACAGGCTGCATTGTACAGAGCCCCAACACAGATTATGATACACGCCGGCAGCACAGGCGATGTAATGCCTACAGGCGCCAGCACAGGCTTGCCATGATACAGGAGCTAAACAGCCGATGTTGTATGTACAGCGGCGGCCACCAGGCCTGCATGTACAGGGCCAACACAGGACTTGTATGCTACAGGGCAGCACTGGCAGGCCCTGCCACGTTAACAGAGCCAACACAGGAGCCATGCTACAGGGCCAGCACAGGCATGCCATGTACAGGCCAGAACAGGGCACCTGCCATGTACAGGCAGCCGCCCAGGTCTGCATGCTACAGGGCGAGCACAGCGCAATCCCAATGTACAGTGGCAGCACAGAGGTCTGCCATGTACAGGGCTCCAGCAGTGCATGTACAGGGCACCGAAACGCACATGCTGCATGTAGCTGAGCAACTAAGGATGCATTTACAGGCGCAGACATCATGAGCACGGGCTCACAGTGCATGTACAGGGCGGCACAGGCACTGCAGGCTACAGCACGGCCAACCACAGGATTGACGTTACAGGGCCAGCACAGGCTGCCATGTAGCAGGCGGCACAGCGCACCTGCCCACGTACAGAGCACACAGGATTGATGACAGGGCGCACAGCGCCTGACCCGATAGTACAGGGCCGAGCCACAGGCTGCATGTACAGCCGGCACCCACACACAGGATTGATATGTACCGGTCCCAGCAAGGGAATGCCATACAGGGCGCGCCGGCACAGGCTGCCCCAGTTACAGATGACCACCAACACAGGATGTATGCCCGACAGGGCACCACAGGCTGCAATGTACCAGGCCGGCACAGGCTGCATTGTACAGGGCACAACACAGGATCCTGTATGGTACAGCGGGAACAGCACAGGCCTCGACCATGTACAGGGCAACACAGGTTGTATTCACAGGGCAGACACAGGATGCACGTACAGAGCAACACAGCGATGTATGTACAGGGCGAGCCACAGGCTGCCACAGTCAACGAGCAAACAGGAGTGTATGTACAGAAGCCAGCCACAGGATGTATGTACAGGGCCCAGCACAAGGCTGCATGCCTACAGGGACCAAACAACGTGATGTATGTACAGCGGGGGGGGGTGGGGGACGCCGCACAGGGGCACGCGACCTTGCATGTACAGGGCGGCACCAAGGCGCATGCTACAGTGCAACACAGGAATGTATGTACAGCGGCAGCCCACAGGATGCAGTAGAGCAACACAGGATGTAGTAACAGGCCCAACACACAGGTGGGTTATTTTTTGTATGTACAGGGGCCCATGTTCACAAGATCAAGTATTGCCTACAGGCGCGGAACAGGCTGATGCTACAGGGCAGCAAGGATGTATATGTACGGGACCAGCAACAGGAATGTATGTACAGGCGCCCAGCCACAGGATGATGTACGCGCGCGGCACAGATTTAGTACACTGGCGCCACACTTTATTCGATGCAGGCTCAGTTGATCCCAAGAATTCGGGTATACCCGAGGTGTTATTGAGGTTAGTGACTTGTTTTCTGCCCGAGTTGCATTGACCGGCTGGGTATTTTACCGGCCCAGGGATTGCAAAGCCAGCTTTTATTCCCGCTGGCGCAATACTGCCCACAGCTATATATATAAATACTGCCCATTACAATTCACTGAATTTATGACCCATTCTAGGCGTAGACACGCGAAGCATTGCAGCCTATAATGAAATCCTAATCATTATTCATTTAACAGATCAGACGCCCCGTCAGCCAGGACAATGAACCCAGGCATGAGAAGCGCAAAACCCAAACGGGGCTTGTCCAGACGGTGAGAGCGGACCGACATTCCAGTAAGTATCTGCCCATTAGCCCATACATACGGGCGTATTTGCTCGAATAAGTGTGTCGGTTACCAGTATTGTACAGGGCAGCCACAGGGATGAATATTGTACAAGGGCCCAGCCAACAGGTGTATGCCCTAAAGGCTGCCAGGATGTATGGCTACAGGGACGACGCCAACAAGGCTGCCCGCTGTACAGCGGCCCCAGCCACAGGATGACACGCCTTACAGAGCAACACAGGCCTGCATGTACAGGCCAGCCACAGTTTTTTTTATGCTATGACAGGGACAGCACAGGATGTATGTACAGGGCAGCCACAGGACAGGATGATTATGTACAGCGGCACAGCCCACAGGATGTATGTACAGGGCATGCCACAGGATGCGTTGTATGCTACACAGGGCAGCACAGAGATGTATGATCACAGGGGCCCAGCACAGGCCGTATTACAGGGCGGGCCCGGAACAGCGATGTATGTACAGTAGGCAGCACAGGATTCTGTCCATGTACAGGGCGCACAGGTGCATAATGCTACAGCCGGCCGGCACAGGATTGCTATGTACAGGGGCCACAGGCGCAATGTACAGGGCGGCACAGGCTGCATGTACAGGGCGGCACAGGCTGCATGTACAGGGCGGCACAGGCTGCATGTACAGGGCGGCACAGGCTGCATGTAGGCCTGTGCGGAATGTTTAGAGCTCTTTGTATTCAATCTCAGTGTAATCCACGACTTTATTAACACATTCAGTTGCTACCTTTGTGGACGAAACGCGTCAGAGGATTCTCCTCATGTGTTTTTATTTTTGGCTTATATGCTGCAATAAAGTTTTTTTGTAATGCACCTGCCTTCAGCCTGATTTCGACTGCTGTGCTCATTCCCACATCCCTGCCTTGTGATTGTCTCATATAATAAAAGGTACTGCTTCACCGGTGATGCCTCCTTTTCACAGAGTGTCTCCTTCTCTGTGTGTACTAATTGATCAACATATTGATGAGGATGTTGCAAAATAGAATGATTGAACCCAAAGGTCCCTGGGCCTTACCAGTTACTCTTGTCTCTAGATCTTCGGAGACATTAGTTTTTGTATAGATGACAGAAATTGCAATGATGTTACCATAAAGTACAGATGACAGATGGAATTTCTCGCTAATCCACCATTCTTCTCTGCAGTGGACCTTGCCTCAGGATATTGGCAGATGAAGGAAATCCAGCATGTAGCCGCAAAACAGCATTTATCTTGCAATGTGGACTTTCCAATTTTGTGTTTTACCTTTTTAACTGTGCAATTCCCCTGCTTCTTAACGGCAATTAAGGAATACAGTTCTATCTGAATTGCTCTACACAGTGTGTGTTGTCTAACTGTATCGTGATAGCTTCAGCTTACTTTCAAAAACATCTTTTGGACATTACCTCAGTGTGTTGTTGGGCCTGGCCATTGGAAATGTCAATTCTTGCATTGAGACATCTTTACCTTCTTTTATTGGAGGATGGGTTAGACACAGACCCTCAAAAAGTGTAATCTAATCATGATTTTCCTCGCACGCAGAGTTACTCAACTAAGGCAATTCTCTGGACTTCCTGGTTACTTTGAATTGCCCTGTAATCTGAGCTCAAATGATGTGTACAATGGCTTAGAGGCAGTTCTCTTTCAACACTCAGCTGCTAGCAGTGGACGGAAGTTATTATTTCTCATGTAAATCGAACACTGCCCACCATGGAGCCTTATATGCTCAGGTTCAAAATGGAACTACAGATTGAGGCATGGACCCCTCATTTGACTCTTTGGATAACCGTATCTACTATCAAGCATCTGATTCATGTCCTGTGGCAGCCTTCACTATTACCACCAGTAGACACTTAGGAATATCTAAAACCCAGTTGCCACCTTGGCACCGAGCTTACTGAGAAAGGGTGTTCACGCCATATATGCCGTTACACCTAGTGCCATGATGTTTTCTATTAGAGATGTATGATGAGCAAAGTTTGTGAACACAGACAAATTTGCTTTTTTTTCTGCACAATTTTGAAAAGCTCAGCAAAAAATAATAATAAAAAAATTCCCTGCACTTAGAAATCAGTATGAAGGTCACAATTCAGGAAATGTTACCCTTTTTTATACTGGCATATTAGAAACGTCCTGGCAAAAAGTGGGCAAACAATGGCAACATTTTCAAAATTGGTGAAATTTCCAGCCACGTGAAAGGTTGCGAACATTTTGTGAAAGCACAAAATTGGTGGAAATCTTCCTTACTCAACAGGCCTATATATGTATGTAAGTATGTCTTATTTGTATAGCGTCATTGATGTACATAGCACTTCACAGTAGTAATACACATGGTAATCACATAAATAACAAATAATATAAATAACAGGTCATGGGAATAAGTGCTTCTGACATAAACTTAAAATTTAGGAAGAGGAGTCCCTGCTCCGAGGAGCTTACAATCTAATTGGTATGTAGGAGGAACGTACAGAGACAGGAGGAGGAATTCTGGTAAGTGCTTCTTCAGGGTGCCAAGCTTTATGTATCATGTGTTAAGTATTATCCACAGTGCTATTCATATGCTTCTTTAAGCAAGTGTGTCTTAAGGTGGGTCTTAAAGGTGGATAGAGAGTGTGCTAGTCAGGTACTGAGGGGAAGGGCATTTGATAAAGTTGACTAATGAACTGTTCTCGCAGCATGGGGCTCCACTGATCTTTCTTAATCTCTGATAGAGCCGAGGTACACACTTCACAAATGTCGTTTTCAATGAAGCAGTTTCTGTTTAAGGCTTTCAACATGATTTTATTTCCTCTGTCTAATCTGACAGAATTAATCACACCCTGAAAACGGCAATAAGGGCCCCTGTCACAAAACAGCATAGTGATTGAGATGTGCTCCTACCATCTTTGCAATTAAAACTAGTAAGGGAAACCAATCCCTAATTGGGTGCTCTAAAGTAACATCTGTGAGGGCTTATATACATTCAATAATCAATTGGTGGGTCCAGGATATATAGTGATCTGTGAGCAGGGTTTTCTATCCCCAATAAAACGATGAACTCCGTCATATAATAGCAGCAAAATCTTTAAACACCATAGACATACCACTGTAGGGAGGGAAACCTCCAGCCTGATATCATCAAGCAGTGCTCAGAGTCCCCTTACCTACCTTCTGCGTCTTTGCAATTAACTCTATGTACAGCTCCCCATGCTAGTTCTCAAGGTCAGGGGTGCTCAGCTCCAGTCCTCAAGCCTCCCACCCCAACAAGTCAGTTTTTCAAAGACTGAGCCTCTGATTTAACCACCTGTGCCGAAGCAGGGACTGATTGAGCCACCTGTGCTGACTCTGGAACTGATTGATCCACAAGTGCTGAAAACCTGAATCTAGGGGGTGGGGTGTGGGGGGGGGGGGAGTGGAGTTGAGCACCACTGCTTTAGTTCTTATGTAAGGAAGAGATCTGGGAATCTACAGATTCAGCGGCCATTGACCAAACATTTCCCGATTTGTATTCCTGGGCAAACCCAGGTCGTGCCGCATGAATTCTTCAAACTTTCCTGCGTTAGGACGCGTGTTTACTAGTGTTTTTATCAGGCGTTGTCTTAAAATCTAAAAATCTAAGTAATTTGAAGATTAACGTTACGAGTTTATACTGTATACTGTATATGGGAAAGAAGTCCTTTCTGAGGCTCCTTAGCCATACACTAATCCTCTAACGGTAGAAGATTACGGGTGTGATTGGCGGCGTTCCCTGAAGAA
Source organism: Ascaphus truei (assembly GCA_036426205.1). NCBI lineage: Eukaryota > Metazoa > Chordata > Amphibia > Anura > Ascaphidae > Ascaphus > Ascaphus truei. The sequence goes on along the minus strand of CM071568.1, from coordinate 27,161,367 downwards.
TAACGAGTGAATGCCGCGCGGTATACAGCAGAGTTCACGAAAACGGCTCCGTGACATGTTCGGATAACGACCGCTGCAGCTGTACACCTTGGACACAGAAATGGTCAGTCTGTGAATGCTTGTTGAAGAAGTACACTTATCAGTGTATATTCCCATCTGTAATAAATGCCAAAGTAATCAAAACAATATGACTAAATGAACAGGCAGAGGGAGAGGCTGGATGTAAGAGGCAGACATTTAGATGTCAAAATGGCCTAATTTCAGAATGATAAGTTGTGATGTTCTCAACAAGTTCTCTGGGGTTTGAGCCAAGATATTGTAAAAGCAGTTGGACATCCTCAGTCTCACAAATATTGAGTGGTTTACAGCAGATCCCTATAACAAATGTCAGTACGTTTGCCTCCTCTGACATTTGTAATCCACATACAGTATTTTCTATCATTTCACCAATCATTTCATAAAAAGCATCCTTTACAATAGATTTGGTTTAATATTTAAACACACTCCACCACTTCTGAACATGTTATCAGGGTTGTTCTTCTGGGGAACCATTTCTGAAAGTCTCCTGGGTTTGCAGATTGGTACAAACAACAGCACCAGATTTATTAGAGAGTAACTAAATGTCATGAAAACTATGGATTTTTGTGTGTTCCTTTATTGCTCCATTTTGCAGCAATGAAAACCCCCTTGTAGCCCATACACAACTGCTTCCACAATACAGCCAGTTTAATAAACAGCTTCATCCCTGATTAATGGAATAACTTTAAAAAAAAAAAAAAAAGAAGGTGTCTGACAGGTCTACAGGGGGAGTTGCTCAATCACTGATGTACAGTAGCCTGTAGGTAAGGTGTGCACGGTGCTTTCAGGTAAGCAACAGTTCACTTCCTCCCCCAGCCCAGTTGAAAGTGCAGGGTGCACTGTGTTTAATCTTTGTGCTACATGAACATTGCAGTGGGCATGTTGCTGCAATGATCTTCAAAGCTTTCTACTAACCCTAATACCAAGAAAGGGCAGTTATCATTTCACTGGAACTGTGGAGAGAACAGGAAACATTGAGAGCCAGTTCGTTGATGTTTTAATTTTTTTTTTTGCACAGCACTGTCTATAAAATCAAGAGAGAAAAACAAAATCAACTGATATATATATATATATATATATTACTCTGCGAGGAAGAAACATGAACCGACCAAAGCACCTGGGAAAAATCAAGAAAAGGCTTGAGGAAGCCAAAAATAAGTGGACCAAGTTGAACAAAATAGAGATCAGCCATAATGAGAGTGCCAGGTTAGCCACTGATGCTCTCTTGGAGGGGGGTCCTGAAGAATACCAGAAAGTACTCAGTGAAGAAGGGGAGGTAGACTTTCTGTCTCCAGTAGAAGTCCAGTATATACAGGACAATGTGAAGGAGCCTTGTTGTGCCAGCGACAATCATCCAGAAAGTGAGACAGGAGCAGTGCCGAATGGTAGCCATTCCCAGAAGTCTGGGAGCTACTACCCCATGAACTCGGAGACCAGTGAGCCCACATCACCGCTGCACAACTGGAGCGCAGAGGAGAAGCCCTATCTGAAGGACAAGTCCAGTGCCACAGTGTACTTCCAGTCTGATAAAATACACAGTGAACATTTCAGTAACATTTCTGCAGACAGACTAATGGCCCATCGGATTAACACAGCGGGGGGTCCCTGGCAGTCCCATTCAAACAGCATGTACCTGGGTCTTGTTGGTGATAGCCCCAGATTTTCCAAGGCAAGTTTTAGAATACTCGCCAGCGCACCTGTAGCTTTGGGTTTCTCTGTCTTTTGTTTGAATAAATGTTGTATATTTTTTTAATAAGACCATTAGAGCGGCGCTATAGAGCCTTTTTTTTGTAAATATGAGCTTTCCTGGCTGACTTGACCTGATGTGCCCCTGTTGCAGATTATCCATAGCAGGGGTGGCCAACATTTTTTTCATGTGTGCCAATTAATGGGCACAAATTATTTGGCAAGCCACTGGCCTACCGCTCCCCCCTCCTCCTCACTCACTCAATTCCCTCCATCCCTGCTCCTCTCTCACTCAATTACCCTCTCTCCTCTCTCACTCAATTGCCCCCTCTTCCTTTCTCTCTTTCTCTTCCCCCCTCACCTCACTCAACCCTAGCTCCTACTCCTCTCACTCAAGTCTTCTGCCTCCTCTCACTCAATTCCCCCTCCTTCTCTGACTCAATTCTCCCCTCATCCTCCTCTCATTCTATTCCCCCCTCCTCATCTCAATCCCCCTATCCTACTCTCACTCAATTCCTCCACCCTTCTCCTCCTCTCAATTCCTCCCCTCCTTGTCATCTCACTCAATTTCCCTCCTCTTCTCACTCAATTTCCCCACCCTCTCTCACTCAATCCCCCCCCCCACTCTATTCCTGCCTCCTCTCTCACTCAGTACTCCCCCTCCCCGTCTGAGAATTTTACCTTGGAGGGTTGGGGGAGACATCCAGCCCCACAGCGGAGGGCAGCTTCTGGTCTGCAGTAACTTGAGTGCTCCTTGCCCTCAATAATAGCTGCAAAACCTCAAACAGTAATTATTGAATAGAAAAATTCCTTATACAGTAATAAACTCCCAAAGACACAGAGAAAGGCATATAATGGCATGTATAAATACCCCAGCCAGTCACGCAAACAAAACATTCAATATTAACGGATCATACTGCTGCACATCCATGAATGTGGAAGTATGATTCAATGCAGCAAATGTTACCAAGGATGCTACATTGATCAAGCCAGACAAAAACAACAAACCAGAATCAATCAGACTGTAGAACTTGTCCTCAGCGAGGCTAGAATTCTCCGGCACCTCCGTGCCCAGTGCTTTGCTATTCCAAGCAAAGCACTTTTGAAAAGCCCGCCAGCGCTTCACTGGACCAAGCCCTAGGATGCTCTGGTTCTCTGATCAGGCAGTCCCTTTACACAGACCTCACTCTCCTATGTTTAACATGGAAGAGGGACTGGTGATCAATCAGAGCATGGCTTTGCACATGGCAGCCAATCACGCATCGGCGGCTCCTTTGGCTGTAACCAATCAAAGGAGGGGGCGTGCTTAGGTTCAGGTTGCCGACAATGCGGGAAATATGAACTGGCCAATGGAAATCGTGCCTACGAGCTCCGTCTCGGCTTCGGCTTTCCCTGGCAAGTCCATTACCGCCCGCTGGGTTGGATTCACAGAGTCTGGATTCAACACTCGGGCCTCACCCGCTGAGAGCCCATCCGCAGATCTGGTCCTCCGCCCTTCCCCGCCTGCCAGATGGCCCCACACCTAGCCCATCCAAACCTTTGATCCGCCATTGCCATGCAGGCCCCTCGGCTCATCTTATTACCGGGTCTGCCTTCATAGGGATGGATCACACATACCACTTCACAGTCAAATACATTTCTAAAACGTGAGCTCTAAAACTTGGCTGTAAAACATGCTTCTGCGCTGGGTTTTAAAGCTTGGTTTGTAGAACGTGCTGGCGGGGCAATGATATTACATAGGGCTATTTTACTACTAAAATACACCATCTTTATACATAGACGCCTACCCGCTGCACGTACAGGGCAACACAGGCTGCATGTACAGGGCAGCACAGGCTGCATGTACAGGGCAGCACAGGCTGCATGTACAGGGCGGCACAGGCTGCATGTACAGGGCGGCACAGGCTGCACGTACAGGGCGGCAAAGGCTGCACGTACAGGGCGGCACAGGCTGCACGTACAGGGCAACACAAGCTGCATGTACAGGGCAGCACAGGCTGCATGTACAGGGCAACACAAGCTGCATGTACAGGGCAGCACAGGCTGCACGTACAGGGCGGCACAGGCTGCATGTACAGGGCAACACAAGCTGCATGTACAGGGCAGCACAGGCTGCACGTACAGGGCAGCACAAGCTGCATGTACAGGGCAGCACAGGCTGCACGTACAGGGCAGCACAGGCTGCATTTACAGGGCAGCACAGGCTGCATGTACAGGGCAGCACAGGCTGCATGTACAGGGCAACACAGGATGTATGTACAGGGCAGCACAGGCTGCACGTACAGAGCAACACAGGATGTATGTACAGGGCAGCACAGGATGTATGTACAGGGCGGCACAGGCTGCATGTACAGGGCAGCACAGGATGTATGTACAGGGCAGCACAGGATGTATGTACAGGGCGCACAGGATGTATGTACAGGGCACACAGGCTGCATGTAAAGGGCAGCACAGGCTGCATGTACAGAGCAACACAGGCTGCATGTACAGGGCAGCACAGGATGTATGTACAGGGCAGCACAGGATGTATGTACAGGGCGGCACAGGATGTATGTACAGGGCAGCACAGGATGCATGTACAGGGCGGCACAGGCTGCATGTACAGGGTGGCACAGGCTGCATGTACAGGGCGGCACAGGCTGCATGTACAGGGCAGCACAGGATGTATGTACAGGGCAACACAGGCTGCATGTACAGGGCGGCACAGGATGTATGTACAGGGCGGCACAGGATGTATGTACAGGGCAACACAGGCTGCATGTACAGGGCGGCACAGGATATATGTACAGGGCGGCACAGGCTGCATGTACAGGGCGGCACAGGATGTATGTACAGGGCGGCACAGGCTGCATGTAGAGGGAGCACAGGATGTATGTACAGGGCGGCACAGGATGTATGTACAGGGCGGCACAGGATGTATGTACAGGGCGACACAGGATGTATGTACAGGGCAGCACAGGCTGCATGTAGAGGGAGCACAGGGGTAGGTACTGGGCAGCACAGGCTGCATGTAGAGGGGCGGATGTATGTAAGGGCAGCACAGGATGTATGTTACAGGGCGGCACAGGATGTATGTACAGGCGGCACAGGATGTATGTACAGGCGACACAGTGTGCAAATGTACAGGGCGAGCACAGGTGCATGTACAGGGCAACACAGGCCTGCATGTACAGGGCAGCACAGGCTGACAGTACAGGGCGGCACAGGATGTAGTTACAGGGCAGCACAGGCTGCATGTACAGGGCGGCACAGGCTGCATGTACACGGGTGAGGCACAGGATGTATGTACAGGCGGCACAGGCTGCATGTACAGGGCGGACAGGCGTGACAGGGCGGAACAGCTGCATTGTACAGGGCGGCACGGATGTTGTACCGGGCGGCACAGCTGCATTAGGGAGCACAGGATGTATGTACAGGGGGCACAGGCTGTTGTACAGGGCGGCACAGGCTGCATGTACCAGGGCGGACAGGCTGCATGTACAGCGGCACAGGCTGCTGTACAGGGCGGGCACAGGGCATGTACAGGGGCACAGGATGCATGTACAGGGCGGCACAGGCTGCATGTAGGCCTGTGCGGAATGTTTAGAGCTCTTTGTATTCAATCTCCGTGTAATCACGACTTTAAACACATTCAGTGCTACTTTGTGGACGAAACGCGTCAGAGGATTCTCCTCATGTGTTTTTATTTTTGGCTTATATCTGCAATAAAGTTTTTTTTTAATGCACTGCCTTCAGCCTGATTTCGACTGCTGTGCTCATTCCCACATCCCTGCCTTGCGATTGTCTCATATAATAAAAGGTACTGCTTCAACGGTGATGCCTCCTTTTCACAGAGGTCTCCTTCTCTGTGTGTTACTAATGATCAACATATTGATGAGGATGTTGAAAAAATAGAATGATTGAACCCAAAGGTCCCTGGGCCTTACCAGTTACTCTTGTCTCTAGATCTTCGGAGACATCAGTTTTTTGTATAGATGACAGAAAATGCAATGATGTTACATAAAGGACAGATGACAGATGAATTTCTCCCTAATCTATCATTCTTCTCTGCAGTGGACCTTGCCTCAGGATATTGGCAGATGAGGAAATCCAGCATGTAGCCGCAAAACAGCATTTATCTTGCAGTGGACTTTTCCAATTTTGTGTTTACCTTTTTAACTGTGCAATTCCCCTGCTTCTTAACGGCAATTAAGGAATACAGTTCTATCTGAATTGCTCTACACAGTGTGTGTTGTCTAACTGTATCGTGATAGCTTCAGCTTACTTTCAAAAACATCTTTTGGACATTACCTCATGGTGTTGTTGGGCCTGGCCATGGAAATGTCAATTCTGCATTGAGACATCTTTACCTTCTTTTATTGGAGGAATGGGTTAGACACAGACCCTCAAAAGGTTTAATCAATCATGATTTTCCTGCCACTCAGAGTTACTCAACTAAGGCAATTCTCTGGACTTCCTGGTTGCTTGAATTGCCCTGTAATCTGAGCTCAAATGATGTGTTGTACAAGGCTTAGAGGCAGTTCTCTTTCAACACTCAGCTGCTAGCAGTGGACGGAGTTATTATTTCTCATGTAAATAGAACACTGCCCACCATGGAGCCTTATACTGTATGCTCAGTTCAAAATGGAACTACCAGATTGGAGGCATGGACCCCCTCATGACTCTTTGATAACCGTATCTACTATCAGGGCTACTGATTCATGTCCTGTGGCAGCCTTCACTATTACCACGTAGACACTTAGGAATATCTAACAACCCAGTTGCCACCTTGGCACCGAGCTTACTGAGAAAGGGTGTTCACGACCATATACTGCCGTTACAACACCTGATGCCATGATGTTTTCTATTAGAGATGTATGATGAGCAAAGTTGTGACACCAGACAAATTTGCTTTTTTTTCTGCACAATTTTGAAAAGCTCAGCAAAAAAAAATAATAAAAAAAATCCCTGCACTTTGGAAATCAGTATGAAGGTCACAATTAGGAAATGTTACCAGTTTTTAATACTGGCAATTAGAAACGTCCTGGCAAAAGATGGGCAACGATGGGCAAACATTTTCAAATTGGGTGAAATTTCCAGCCCCGGAAAGGTTGCGAACATTGTGAAAGCACAAAATTGGTGAACATCTTCCTTACTCAACAGGCCTATATATGTATGTAAGTAGTGTCTTATTTGTATAGCGTCATTGATGTACATAGCACTTCACAGTAGTAATCACATGGTAATCACATAATATAACAAATAATATAAATAACAGGTCTGGGAATAGTGCTTCTGACATATATACTTAAAATTTAGGAAGAGGAGTCCCTGCCCTGAGGAGCTACAATCTAATTGTATGTAGAGGACGTACAGAGACAGGAGGAGGAATTCTTGGTAAGTGCGTCTGCAGGGGGCCCAGCTTTATGTTATCATGTGTTAAGTATTATCCACAGTGCTATTCATATGCTTCTTTAACAAGTGTGTCTTAAGGTGGGTCTTAAAGTGGATAGAGAAGTGTCTAGTCAGGTACTGACGGACGGAAGGCATTTTGATAAAGTGA
>CM071568.1:27100305-27150707 GCA_036426205.1 Ascaphus truei | reverse complement strand
TATATATATATAAATAACAAAACTGTGTGTGTGTGTGTGTGTGTGTGTGTGTGTGTGTATATACTATTTTTATTGGATTACAAAATGTAGATCTCAATATATTCAGGTACAAAAAAAAGTATTTAAAAATGCAATTATATATATAAGACTGGATAGGATACATTAATGGATGTTTGTAAAATATAGAATTAAAAATGAATGTGTAGAATTTGCATGTGTGTAAAATATATCTAAATGTATACAACTATATTTAATGTTGCATCTTATTTTCAACAACATAAAAACTCTATACAACATATCAACCCAAATATGTATCATTGATTATAGTAGCACTCCACTAAAAATGGTGTGCTAACCAGGAGTCTTAGCTGCTGGAAATTGGGTATAATAGAAAGTAATAGCAGGCACACAAAGAATGCAAAATTGCACAAAGTACAAAGTTTATTACTATGGTTGGGACCTTAGTTTTACACTTTTTGAAACTTTGCATAAGTTCTGGTGTGCCTAATATAGATTATATATCTATATATTCATATTATATATATATATATATATATAGATATATATATCCATATAATAATATCTAATAATATATATATGTATAGTAGGCCACCAAACTTAGGCCAAGTTAATAAGATGTGCATGTGTTATATAGTATATATATATATAACTATATATATATATATATACAACATGCACATCTTATTTTCAAATATATTTATATATATATATATATATATATATATCATATATATATATATATTTGAATATTATATGATTCTCCGATATACTGTTCCCTGGTGTTATATAATAATGCAGTAATTTGACTTGTCATCGCTCACATTTCGGGTATTTACATGTATATATATAGTTGAAAATAAAGATGTGCATGTTGTTTTCTTATTGTATATATATTTATATACATACATGTTTATATAAATATATACATGTAATATACCCAAAATGTGAGCGATGACAGGTCAAATACTGCATTATTTATAATAACACGGGAGCAGTATATCGGAGACACAATTTTTATGCACTTTCATAGGTAGACTGTAGATTAAAAATGTATGTATGTAACTATATTAAATATAATATTAATATAATCAAAACAAAATAGATGATACCGTTCTGTGGCTAACGAAATGCTTTATTTATTGGCGAGCTTTCGAGATACACTGATCTCTTCTTCCGGCGATGTAACATCGCCGGAAGAAAAACCGATCAGTGTATCACGAAAGTTCGCAACAAATAAAAGCATTTCGTTAGCCACAGAACGGTATCATCTATTTATTTTTTGATTATAAAGCTCGGCTAACACGGTACTGATACCTCTCATGTGTATATATCTATAGATATATATATATCTATCATATATATACTATACTAATAATATATAATGTATAGATATACACACTTTTAAAGTAACACTATTGACTTAAACTGCTAGAGTTTAACCAGGAAAAGAATAAAAGTATGTAAAAAGTCACAAGACCGTTCTAGGCAGGGGGATATTCAGGAAGTTTGTTTATTTATGTTTATATTATACATTATATAATATACATATTTGTTTTATGCTGTCAGTGAACACAGCGCTCACATACTGTAGCTGAACTATAGAGGTGCAATGAATCCACACTCCATGCAACCTACAAGGCATGAGCCATGTACTGTATAGAGAGATTTCCACGTGGTCCCACATAGCAAGCACATGGGATGAAATCCATAGGATCTAAAAGTCAAAACCTCAACCCCTTCCATGCCAGAGGGGTCTGGAAAGCAATGTTATCCCATGCATTTCAGGAAAGGGATTATAAAAAAAATAACTATTACTCCTCCCTGTAGTGATACAACCAAAGCAACAGAAATGTTTAACCCCATCTAAACATAAATATAAACAGCAAGTACAACCTAGCATGTGTAGGGTAACTTATTCAATGAGACCCAAAAAAGGCCTTTAATTAATAACTATATATACTCCCCTACAACAGGGGTGCTCAAATCCAGTCCTCAAGTCATGTTTTCAGGATATCCCTGCTTCAGCACAGGTGGCTCAATCAGTCCCTGCTTCCGCATAGGTGACTCAATCAGACTCAGTCTTTGACTGAGCCACTAATTGAGCCACCCCTGCTGAAGCTGGGATATCCTGGAAACCGGACCTGGTGGGGGAGGGGGGAGGGGGGTTGAGCGGGCTTACAGGCTGGAGTTGAGCTCCCCTGCCCTACAACATCCCACCAGTAGGTAGAAGTGAAATAATATTACCATTTTCTTTTTGTATCTATGTTTGTTCTGTTAACCCCCTTCTACTGGGAAACTCATCTGTAAGGTCTTGCTGGCCCCTTTAAAAGTGGAGCAGTTAATATGATCTCTCAAGTCAATGAATGCGACAGAAGCGATTGTGTAAGAAGGGGCCCCCACATATGTAGAATGTCAAACCCTGAGTAAAAAACATATATCCCCCATTAGAACAGGGTGTTCGGATACCCGGCATGTGCCACAGAACATCCTCCCAGTTGTCATTCATGTGTCAGATTGTGTAAACCCTTGTTTTCCCACCTGCCACGTGTAATCCCATCACTCATCCTCATATAATGACCCATACCCCTGAGAAGAAGAAAAAGATACAAAAAAACATATATTAATGCACCAAATCACTTGTCATGTTGGATGTGGATTGGGGCGTCTTGGTTTATTGTAGTATGCTTGAGATCACTTTCCCAGTAGCACTCTAATTGACACAGATAAATATATAATATTGTGGGTCCCGGGTTTGTGGTTGCTAAGATTGTGTACAGTATGTGTGATTATGATGAGCAGCCAACACACGGTAGGGATTACTTACTGACGTCTCCTGGCAGCAAAATGAGTGCACAAGAATAGGGCCGGTCGTATCCAAGGATTAACAACGGGGTTTACAATGTGATTCCTTTTTCCCCCTTTTCCTTGATAAATAAAAGTTTTAGTCTTTTTTACAGTACACTGGTTTTCGTCCCTGTTTTGCAGCTGGGAGACTTTAGTTAATAGACCCCAGCCAGTCCCACTGTGATATGAAACCAACTGAGACACAGAAACAACAGGATCTACGTACTAAGATTTGAATCTAAAATGTTTTGTGTGTCAAAATAACAGTGCGATAAAGTAATACAAACCTTCAGCAAACGCATGGAAAGTCATGGGATTAAAATCACTTGCCAGAGGTGCGCCTATTCGCTAGGGTTATTATTTGTGTTCCTCGTGATGAGCATAGAGGAAACTAGCTTAAAAACAAAAAGCAGTACGGTGAAACCGGTCGGTGAGGATTTTAATATGAAACAATAAAAGCTTTTTTTTTTTTTTTTTAAAGGTACCTTACTTCCACTTAAATTTTTTCTGTATTTATCCAGCTATTCTACTGTTTATATGAAACAAATAAAATGTAAGTGTTAATTTTATTTTTGTGTATGTATATATATATATATATATATATATATACAGTGGTCGACAAATCACCAAAAAATCTACTCGCTGAACAAAAAAAATCTACTCGCCACCTAGTAACACACGTGTGCTGCTTAGGCCAATAGGAGCTCGCCACGATGTTAAATCCACTCGCCCGGGGCGTGCAAATGTATAGGTTTGTCGAACATATATATATATATACACATACATAGGAGTAATTGGGTGCGTAATAAACAGTTAATGTATAGCTATGTCTGGATATGCTGCCACTATGTATAGGGTTTACACATAAATCCACAAATGCATATAGAGAAAAGATAACATTGGGCGCAAACCTAGACAAAATAACTAATAAATAGTCCCAGTATATTAATGTAAAATATGTTGCCTATTCCAACATATTTCACACCAATATACTGGGACTATTTATTAGTTATATTGTCTAGGTTTGAGCCCAATGTTATCATACATATACATACATATACATACATATGATATATATATCCCTGTGGGTGCCAAAGGAGTCCGTAACACAGCAGTGCTGTGCAGGACCTTTCTTGCAGGAAGGGTTAAAGAGCACATATTACATTCTGTTCTTACGGAATGGATCCCGTGAACATCACGTGTTTGCTTTACCTTGGTTCGTGTGTTTAATAGGAATATGCTTTCCCTGGAATGACTTGATGCCACATATTTTCTATTTGTTTTGCAGAGAAGTTTTATAGGAAACTGCGTTAATTTCTGCATCTTCAGTTGACTTTGAGGGATCTTTTTTCACATTGACTGTACAATAATGACATATTTTTCAGTGAAATATGGTCTTACTGTATGGAATGATGAAAATAAGTATTTTTAACCATTAGCTAATAAAGGCTTACTGCTTATTATAAGGTTTTTTTTCTAACAACTAACAATCCCTACTATGTTTTGAATATAGTGATAATTACCCAACCATTTTCAGTCTTCAGGAGGAATAGTTAAACCAGTATTTTTCAACAGGGGTTCAGCAGGTATTCTTAAACGATTTACAGGTCATTTGAAAACTTTACCAAATACAGAAGAATTTACAATGCATCTGATCTCAGACGCACTATTAGAGAGGATTGGGGTTCCTTATAATGCATCTGATCTCAGATGCACTATTAGAGAGGATTGGGGTTCCTTACAACGCATCTGATCTCAGACGCGCTATTAGAGAGGGTTGGGTTCCTTACAATGCATCTGATCTCAGACGCGCTATTAGAGAGTATTGGGGTTCTGAAGAATTTCACAATATAATTAAAGGGTTCCTTATTGAAAGATATTTTGAAACCCAGTGGTTTAAACAGAATAATGGGCACACACAGTTCACATATTCGGGTAGGGATCCCTTTATAATAGGTAGGAACAGTAATGTTTGAAAGACACACTATTATAGAACACATACCACATTAAATAGCCCCGCTAAGCCTCTTTTACACGGAATTCAATCACAGTAAAGTTGTTACATGAGTTATTTACCATATGCCATGGCACAGGTTGTTCCTTTTATGTCTGCGTTTATTTTTTTGTAATGAACTACTGTACTGTCCGAGTGTGAGGTCCTTGTTTCTTTAAGCACGCTGCCCTTACCACTGAGATCCAGATCCTCAGGTCTCGAAGACTCCGTATCTTCTCACCTCAATTTCCCAAACAGCTCAATGGAAATGGGGAGTTACTTATAGACGGGACAAAGGGACATGTCTGCTTAGAATGACCACTTATGGGTATATTCGTCAAAGTCTGATACTCGTTATTTCATAAATCTACCTATCTACAGTCGGGTGTTCAGCCCCCACTCAAAACAAGAACTGCTACTATTCTTCAATATGTGCTGCTTATGTTTTACAGGAAGAAAAAAAATGAAAGATATTTAATATTATGTTTTATGTAGGCTCCTAAAAAACATATTGTTGAAACTGCAGATAGAAATATTTCTGGTGTGGACATGGAATTGAACACATAAAGTGTGACACTTTTTAGCCTTTTTTAAAAAAAATTTTTTAAATGACACTATCTATCAAAGTCTTCTAGCTGCAAAAGTGGGGCATAAAAACCACACCAGATTTTCCAATGAAAAAAATGTCTATTGCTTTTAATAAGAATGATTTACTTTTTTTTGCCTCAGTTCTGCTTAATTTTTCGCACCCGGCAGACTTTGACAGATAGGCTGCTGTAGCTTCAATCTGCTCAATTAAGCAACTTTTACAGTCACTCTTTGGCTAAGTAATGTAAAGAGCCATTAATGGATAGCTACTTTGTTTTTTAAGGGCTCTTCAGCCATTAATTATGGTTGAAACTGCCTATGATAAAAAGTGTGTGTGTGTGTGTGTGTTACATTTGTTGTCATGATGGACTCTGCTTGTCACTGATTGTAACATCCGCTATTTATTAGATGGTTTCAGTAATAAGTTATTCTAATTAGTAGTGTGCATTCACTAGATCAGGGGGTGGCCATCAACAGGTCAGGTTTTATTGATATCCCTGTTTAAGCACAGGTGGCTCAGTCATAATGACAGAGTCACTGATTGAGCCACCTGTACTGAAGCAGGGCTATCCTTAATACCTGGCCTGTTGGTGGCCCTTGAGGACTGGAGTTGGCAGTCCTGCACTAGATACTATTCTCATGCCTGCAGTCTCGCTCACATATTGTTGCTTCCGCTGCTACACAGAATCCAGTAGGAATAAGGGCAATGAGACGGCCTTGATTGTTTTATAGATTGTTACCTTAGCAGCTACTGAACGGCATTTTACTAGGAGGCTAGAAAATTACCCTTTGATTGACTGTTTGGCTGCATTAATGTTGGCAATGTCAGGAGCTGTCCCCTTTACTGTCAAAGGAGCCTATGTGACATTCGAGGGAATAAAAACAGTATTTCTTTCTTGTGGCATCGCTTTCAATGCAGAGTCAGCCACCGCACATATATGAAACCTTTATCCACTCCATGATCAGAACATTACAAAGACAGGTCTGTGCATAAATCATACAACATCACGTAGAGGTTCAGGCAGCATTCAGAAGTACACAGGGGTACAGAGAAGGGAGAAACCCCTTCGTTGGTGCACCACAGATATAAAAGAGTAATGAAGAGCTGTGTATAGGAGCAGCAAGGTGCTGCGTAGCACTGTTTGGGTTTAAGTGGGTTAGTTAAAACAAACAACTTTTAATACGTTTGTTAAAATAGGCATACAGGTGATATAAATAATAATGCACATAATTCTGTGGTTAGACTCACTGTAAAGGGTTAATTCTAGGTATGGTAAATAATGTACCCGTTTAACCACAGTATGACTGTGACAGTGTAAGTAGTGTCAGGTCTTCTTTGTAAATTGATACATGTACACAAATGAAATAAAGAGTACTGCATGTTTGTGTCATAGACTAGTTGTATCTTTTGAAGTTCTGGTGAACACTAGTTACTATATATATATATATATATATATATACACACATACTATCTGCAGAGGTTGTGTGTGATCCCTATGGAATACAACCCACACAATTGGTGGGTATATCTGCCAAAAGGAGATGGCGCTTATTGCTGCAGAGGGTTCTTTGAATCTCTGCTCTGTGTGCCTAGGGTAATAGACATGGATACTGTCGCGTTAGACGTTCAGAGCACAAGTGTTAGTGTGCACAGGTGGTATAGTTGGACTCACTTGCGATCCTGAATGCAGTGTTGACACACATGTTTACTGCATACCCCATGCACGCTGGCAGTGCGAATACACAGGATTAAAGGACAAAATAAAGCCCCCAAGTCTGTAATTAAGGTGGAGTTGTTCACTCACAGTTTAATGTTAATTTCAGAAATACTGTTCATGATTGGTGTGTTTCTACTGAATTGATATATTACCATATGTGATCAGATATAGTATATAGAAGTATTGCTATTAGGACAGCAGCTGCAGATTTGCCCTGGAGATAGATCGACTCTGGCAGTTTTCTTGTGGATCATAGAAAGTTTCCCGTGAGGGGTGATTGCCAGTTAGGGTTAGCACTGACTGAAGCAGGGTTCCTAGTGATCGGTTTCAGACTGCTAGGAGCTTAACTAAGCTACTGTGCATGCAGCATGTGTGATTGAAGCTGGCGCTGGTTGAAACAGAGGGGCTTATGCGAGAGAGGTACGTACCAGAAAGGCTTAATGGCAATAAATTCGCCACAGGATTGGCATTTCATTTCGTGCTATGCAGGGTACTCCGGTAGCCCGGTGTGCAGGAAATTGTTAATTTGGCGAGTTTCACTTGGCGTGAAACTCGGCATTCAGAGGCGCGTGGTATTTGGCCACCATAAAGCCAACTTTTGCTGGCGGGCAAAATTTCACACAAACGCGCCATATAGTAGCTCCGATTGGCGCGTACATGCGCACCGGAGCTACTGGAATAGTGCGTGTTTTTAAAATGGCGAAATCACGCTTCTCGCCACCCGTCTGGCTATTAATTTTGGAAACTAAATAATTCTGGCAGATTTGACTTTTCCCGCCAAGTTCTCGCCACGAACTCTATGAATGCGGACATTTTTGCCACAAACCTGGCGAAATTGTCCTTAACGTACCTCTCTGCATAAGCCCCAGAGTTCCTAGAGGTCTGCTTAAGACACAGCAATTAAAGCTGCAGTTCAGTCTTTTTTTTTTTAAATTTATTTTTTTACTTCAATAGTTTTATGTGCGCAATCTCTAATTACCTAAAGAACTGTATAGCTGCCGGTCAATTCGTTCGCCATGTATTGATAGGTCGAAATTTGGTGACATAATTAGTGAAGGGATCTGTTTATATTCTGCTTGTCTGTCAGTGAAAGCTCATGAATATTCATGAGCTCTCCTGCACTGACATGTGCTAGAGGGAGGGCAGGGCTGACAAAGGGGTGTGCCAGGGCTTGTGACAGGACATGAAGGGGCAGTGCCTTAGCAAATGGCTGTTAAAATAGAATACAAGAAAATTGGTCTTTAAAAGTTGTTTTTTTAAATACAGAAAATGCTAAAAGTATTTTTTCTTACTACAGAACTGATTTATTAAAAAAAAACACACATGCAGGATATTGACTGAACTGCAGCTTTAAGCTGTTGTGCAGGCTGCGTCTGTAGTTTCAAGCCCAAAGGTAAGGGTCTATGCCAGGCCTGCACAACTCCAGCTCAGTCCTACTGAGCCACTAATTGAGCCAGTTAACTGTGCTGAAGTAGGGATATCCTGAAAACCTGGCCTGTTTGCAGCCCTCGAGGAGTGGAGTTCTGCAGGCCTGGTCTATGCAGTTTGTGATATACACACAGACTTAAGCAGATAGAGAGCCAGATTCCTCTGCCCAGGTACCACGTTTAAGGTACAACAGTCAATACGATAGAGGAAAAGCTGATCCCATGTCTGTGAGCCGTATTCAGACTTGCACTGTTCTGCACGAGTTCCCTTCTCCCAAACGGATGAATGCCGTGGACTTCAGGGAGCTGCACTGAGCATAGTAGCCACGCTTAGTAGTGCTTAGAGCACCCATGGGTGAAGTCCCTTTGGCTGCGTTTCTCGTGTTTTCTACTGCCATGGTTCCCGTTGCTCTAAGCACTACTAAATGATCCAAATCTCCCTTCAGCCTGACATGTTTTGTACGGACTCCCCTGGATCCTGACATTGGCCGGAATCAGTGGTATCTTTGTGGATGCAATTCTAAGGCAATAGAATACAGCTTGAGATTGTGCAGATATCAGTCTCCCATGGATGATGTAGATAAGTACCTGAAGAAGGACCTATGTTTGGCAGCCCCTACATAAACAATATTCGGAAGTAATGTGAAACCAAGGGCGCACTTTAACCAGGTGTACAGGTATTGGTCCTTGATTACTGAAGATTAATCATACGTTGTCACAACTTTTAATGGACCAACGTGAGCGTTTTTCCTACGTGTAATATGGTGTATACAGCATTCAAAACTAGAGGTGTGCGAACTCTTTGCCTGACTATGCGGAGATGGCAAAATTGACCCCTGTTTGCAAACTTGTAACTTTTAGAAAAGTTTGTGAGATAACAAAAAAAAGAATTTTAAAGTGTAAAGCAAAAAATGTAATCTAACTTTAAAGTTTGCCAGCTGAAAAGTACCCTAAAATATGTCTCTCTCTCTCTCTCTCTCTTTCTCTCTCTCTTTCTCTCTCTCTTTCTCTCTCTCTCTCTCTCTCTCTCTCTCTCTCTCTCTCTCTCTCTCTCTCTCTCTCTCTCGCTCTCTCTCTATCGCTGGGCATAGTACTGTATTGTATCGCTGGGCATAGTACTGTATTGTATCGCTGGGCATAGTACTGTATTGTACCGCTGGGCATAGTACTGTATTGTACCGCTGGGCATAGTACTGTATTGTATCGCTGGGCATAGTACTGTATTGTACTGCTGGGCATAGTACTATATTGTGTCTCTGGGCACGTACAAATCCCCCAAAGTTTGTTCTCCTCGGACAGAGCAATCCCTCCTAACACCAACATGCCCAGTGGCTGCAACCTATTTGAGAACATGTTCAATGAATTAAATCTGATTTACCCCCTTAAAGAAAATAACAAATAATCAAGATCATGTTTAATGTGAGTTTGTAAAGATGGTAAGCAAAATATCGTGGGCTTTGACTTATGTTCGCTGTCCTCTTTTATGTGATGTCACTGTTTGTTGAACATTTATTAAAGTCTTCTGGCTTTAAAAACTGTAACAACACTAGTGGAGAAAACATTGCCATTTTCCCCAAACAGAGAGGAATTCACATTTTGTTTGATAAATCTGCTGCAGTTCTTTTGTGCTGTCTTTGTCCCAGTTTTGCAGGCAGCAGGCGACCCCTTTTCTTACTTGTCCTCTCGCCAATAGTGGGCAAGCAATGGACGGGGAAAACATCTGACTGACCAGCATTCTGCACTTTAGGCTCACCCCTGAAAGAAAAATAGTTACATACATAGTTACATAGTAGATGAGGTTGAAAAAAGACATAGGTCCATCAAGTTCAACCTATGCTAAATTTAGACAACAGATACTTTATCCTATATCTATACTTACTTATTGATCCAGAGGAAGGCAACCAAAAAAAACCATTGAGGGGAAAAATTAATTCCTTCCCGACTCCAAGAATTGGCAATCGAATTAATCCCTGGATCAACATCCTTCCCATGTATACTTATTTGGTATATCCCTGTATACCTTTCCCATCTAAAAAGATGTCCAACTTTTTTTGCACAAATCTATTGTATCTGCCATCACAGTCTCCATGGGTAATGAATTCCACATTTTAACTGTCCTTACTGTAAAGAACCCTTTCCTTTGTTGCTGGTGAAATTTCCTTTCCTCCAACCTTAAGGGATGGCCCCGAGTCCTTAGTACTGCCCGTGGGATGAATAGTTCTTTTGAAAGCTCCTTGTATTGTCCCCGAATATATTTGTATAAAGTTATCATATCCCCTCTTAGACGCCTCTTTTCTAATGTAAATAAATCTAATTTAGCTAGCCTCTCCTCATAAGTTAGTTTGTCCATCCCCTTTATTAATTTGGTGGCTCTTCTCTGCACTCTCTCTAGTTCCATAATGTCTTTTCTTAGGATTGGTGCCCAAAATTGTACTCCATATTCAAGGTGTGGTCTTACTAGTGCTTTGTAAGGGGGCATAATTATGTTTACTTCCCTTCCATCCATTGCCCGTTTGATGCAAGATAAGATCTTGTTTGCCTTTGCAGCTACTGCATGACATTGGGCACTATTGCTAAGCCTGCAGTCTACAAGCACTCCTAAATCCTTCTCCATCAAGGATTCCCCCAATATATCTCCATTTAATTTGTAAGTCGCCTTTTTATTCTTGCATCCCAAATGCATAACCTTACATTTATCTGTATTAAACCTCATTTGCCATTTACCTGCCCACGTTTCCATTCTCTCCAAATCCTTCTGAAGAGAAATTACATCCTGCTCTGATTCTACTACCTTACACAATTTAGTATCATCAGCAAAGATGGAGACTTTGCTCTCGATCCCAACCTCAAGGTCATTAATAAACAAGTTAAAAAGCAGGGGTCCCAGTACCGTTGTAATTTCCTAAGAAACCAAACAAGGATGATGGCGTTTTTTTCAGTAAACCATATACAAGGTTACGCTGTTCACAATATGGGTATTTTGAGAACAAAGTGTTACCTTTGAAATTAACCTCAACATATAGACGTGGACCTGGCTTGACATGCAGGCCTGCCCCCTGGGTCCAGAACCAAGGACTTTCTACATCAGAAGTTACCAACTCCTGTCCTCAAGGGCCACTGGCAGGTTAGTTTTTCAGGATATCCCAGCTTCAGCACAGATGACTCTGTCAATGACTGAGCCACATGTGCTGAAGCAAGGATATACTTAACACCTGACCTGTTGTTGGACTGGAGTTGACCACCCCTGCTCTACACTGATCACGCTAGATGATACTCTGATACTGGATATAGGGTGATAGTGAGAAACACACTGAGCAAAACACCAAGAAGAAAACCCATCTAATCAGCCTTCCTCTAAGCATCTCACTGGTTTCTAATGTAGTATTCAGTTTAGTTCTGCGCAGCATATTCCTGCAGTTGGTTCCCATGCACGCTAGGTTTGGGAATGGAGATGTGTGTAAACTTGCTGCAGTTGTTCCCTTTACATTGAAATGGAAGGTTCAGTAAGTTCAGGCTTTCAAATGACCCATTCTAATCTCAAACCCCGGCACAGGTTACGGTGACCATATATCAGGTAATAATACTAATAATGGTTTCAGACCTCCGTGGGCGGATTTTTAAGAATAGGGTGGCTGAAACCGCGGATTAAAAAAAAAAAAACGTCCGCGGCGCGTATTGGTAATAATAATAAAATCCGCAAAACGCGAATCGCCCTTTTTGACATTGATTGGCTGAAATCTGCAGACCAAAGAAACTGGCCGATCCGCAGCGGATCAAAATCCGCCCCCCAAAAAATTACCAATCTACTAATAACCCTATGGCCATGATGACTTTCTATGATGTCCAATACTGTTGAACTATTACCTGTAGTTATAATCAGGAGGTAGGTCTTTCCGCAGAGTAAAAGTCTGGGTAGGGCTAGAGTTAACTAGGGGCTCGGGCAGCGGGGAGCCGGCATCTATTAGTATTGGCCACATTTCTATTTTTGTTTATGGGGTTTTTTTTATGATAAGAAAAGCTGGAAGTTTTTAGGTGCAGGCTCAGTATCACTTTTTATAGGAGCAGGTTCATTTTCGGGAGTAAGATCCAGAGCACAGTGTGTTTCTGCAGTAAAAAATATATATATTTCCCTTAAACGTAGCTGCTGATATCCAATAGCCCCAAATACGATGAGTTTGGGAGTTGGGCAAAGATTGCATTTGCATTTAAATATTTTGCGTTGTCAGTTCAAGATTTTGGGGGAAGTCGCACAACAAACCTGAGTGAGACAGCCTTTCATGGACTGAGACTCCCTTATATTTATATAGCCATTGCTTTATTACTAAGACACACTGCACGTCCTGCCTATTAAGTAAAGAAGTAGCTCTAATGAACCACATAGCAATGAATTGATTATGTAGACATGGGAACATGTTTACTAAGTGCTGCTTTGCCACTGCACCTAAAGGAGCTGTAAGGTGACTTCTGGCAACATAGAGATGCATGCGGAAATATCCTCTCCTTGCATCAGTTTTTTTTTATTCAAAAGTTACCTTCATAAGCCCCTAAATTATGTGTACATTGTCGTTTTCATTAACGCACATTACATTGTCTTTAAGATCCTGACTTGTACAGAGTTGCATTTAGTGCTTTCTGACAGTATTTTCACTCTGCAACATGGTCTCACACTCAACCCTGTTCAATATACTGCAAACGCGTCTTCCCCGGGCTGGAGGAGCAGTCAGCTCTTTTATAATAACAATATACTGTAAACGCGTCTTCCCTGGGCTGGAGGAGCAGTCAGCTCCTTTATAATAGCAATATACTGTAAACGCGTCTTCCCTGGGCTGGAGGAGCAGTGAGCTCCTTTATTATAACAATATACTGTAAACGCGTCTTCCCTGGGCTGGAGGAGCAGTCAGCTCCTTTATAATAACAATATACTGTAAACGCGTCTTCCCTGGGCTGGAGGAGCAGTCAGCTCCTTTATAATAACAATATACTGTAAACGCGTTTTCCCCGGGCTGGAGGAGCATTCAGCTCCTTTATAATAACAATGTACGGAATAGGGGCTTTTTATTTATCTCTTTTATGCAACACTAGGGCAATACCAGTACAAAACTGATATATTAAAGAGAAACATATTCCTTTGCCATATGAGATGTTTATCTGCATATTGTGGTTGCTCTAAAAATGTGTTGTTTTTTTTGTTGTTGCAGGGAGTGATGTTCCCATCATTCTGCAATAAACAAATTGAAAATAAATCATAATTACATGTGAAAAGACACTTGCTTGTTTATTTGCCCTTTCTTTTGGAGGACACGAAAGCACACGCCTTGCTGCCCAACAGCCACGTGTGCGGCTCGCCCACATTTATACATGCTCTAATTAAAGGGTATTGTCTTGTACAGTGGGGCACAAGTTCAGGGGCCCCGCCTCAGCCCAGAGCGGGTTCTCGCTATCTTTCTTAGTCAATTAGTGATCGTGCATTAATTTCCAATTAATAACACTAATAATGAAAACAATGATTATGAATTCAGAAAACAGGGAGGGTAGCACAGAGAACATGTCAATAGTGATGAGAACAATTTTGCAATGCAAATATTTTGCAGCTTTTTGGTCAGGTGGAAATGGGTAGAAGTGCCTGGATCCAATGTGCCCTGCCATTGCCCTAATATGTATTTGCATTAATGAGATGTGGCAGGATTACCACCTCTTGCAATACATGGATAGTCATTATTTCTCAGCGATGAAGATCGTGACGGATGACGCCGTGGAAAATATGTTCACATAATAGCCCGTCGTGCACAAAACAACAGTTGTAGAGCTTCCTGCATTGGAAGACCGTACACGCTAACAGGAGTTAGGGAGTATGTAGAGAAACAAAGTGGTAAATGGTATAAGGGGATTATTTCATGGTTCTGGGATGATGGGAAGAAAAGATCTGTGCGTTAAGGCAATGATATGTGTGAACTAACACATTGGTTGCCCGATTTTAAAGGAGAAATCCGTGCAATATCCTACATGTGTGTTTTTATTTTTAATAAATCCTTTCTGTAGTATTAGATAACAATTACTACCTTTTTTTAAATTCAACTCTTCATGCCATTTTTAATGAGTCTTAATATACTGAGTATCCTTTGATTTCTATAGCCGGCTTTAGCACGCGTCGCCAGGAATGCAAGGGGTAGCATGTTCTTATATAGCGCTGCTAGTTTTACGCAGCGCTTTACAGAGACATTTTTGCAGGCACAGGTCCCTGCCCCGTGGAGCTTACAATCTATGTTCTTGGTGTCTGAGGCACAGGGAGATAAAGTGACTTGCCCAAGGTCACAAGGAGCCGACACCGGGAATTGAACCAGGTTCCCCTGCTGCAAACTCACTGCTAGGTATTGTCTTTACTCACTGAGCCGCTCCTTCTTTGCAACACTTTTGTTGTTTGTGATAATTTATTTCCAATATTCCCAGCCGTTTGAGCTGCAAACTGTAACAATAGTCAATGTTACCTTCGTAATATCAGGATACATTGTAGCTGCTGAGTTACACTGACTGAAGGATTGATTGAAGCTGAAAGGCGACCATTTAGTGAACCCAGGGAAGCAGGATCTTTGCTGATCGATCACGGGAGAACGAGTCGATCGGCAGCTTAGGTAATTAGTTTCCAATAAAGGTAATCAAATGCGGCATATATTAAAACAAGAAAATATATATTTTTTCTAAAGTGCCATGTGGATTGTTTCTTTAAGATTTGAAGGGTGCCAGTAGCCAAAGGGGTCCCAGAAAGAGTAAAATACTTTGAGGGCTGGGATCCCTTTTAATGGACCAACATATCAATCAGACAAGATTGTCTTGTGCATAAGCTTTCCATACTGCAGGTCGCTTCATCGGATGTTTTTCATCTTGTTGAATGAAATTGCTAGCCAGGCCTGTTTCAGTCACGTCACATAAAGAAAACAAATGATGAGTTTGGAAGGAGAATTTCATACATAACATCGCATTAAAAACACTTCTCAATCGTCAATGGGTAAAATGGGATAAAGCCACTATACACACGCCTACACTTATCTTCTGTCAAGAGAAAGGGACCACGGGTTGCATCTTTTAAAGTGGTCATTTGAAAGTATTTCACGCACTTTAAAGGAAATGAAGTAATGCAGAGTAATGCAGAGTAATGCAGAGGTGTGTTACGTTGTTTGCTTAAGGATTAAGGAACATGACCGATGTGCTTTCTAGTCATTTTTTTGGTGTAAGAAATACAATACAAATGTAATGTAAACGGTGTGATGGTAAGAGGAACGGCTGACGCGCCAATACCAGTTTGTTCGCATAACTTTCCTTTCTAATACCATAAAAACACCCCAACATGCTTAAAGATGTTGGGGTTTAGGGAGTTTTTGATGTTAAATTGATGCAAGAAAACCCCAAAATATATTGTGCTTGTGTGTGTCTATGTCAGGGGTGGACATCTCCAGTCCTCAAGGGCCACCAACAGGTCAGGTTTTCAGACTATCCCTGCTTCAACACAGGTGGCTCATTCATGGGCTCAGTCTTTAAATGAGCCACCTGTGCTGAAGCAGGGATAGCCTGAAAACCTGATCTGTTGGTGGCCCTTGGGGACTGGAGTTGCCCACCCCTGTTCTATGTACTATTTTTGTTTTTGTTTTAATGTGCACCATAAGTGGAAAAAATCTTTTTGTCAAGTATATTGTGTGATGCCCGAATGTAAATGGTACAGTATGCACTGAAACAATTCGTATCTGTGCGCCAAATAATTAGCTGACACTGCACCAAAGTCCTACGCCAAGTTGAACCTGCAAATCCTAAAGAGTATGTTTATACTGTTAGCAACTTAAAACACTTCTAATTCTGCGCGGTGTGTCAATGATGCATTGTTGTAAAACCGTACGGATGTTTCATTCTAAATGTTAACAAAATATATTATTTCCACAGTATGGTTATTATAAAATATAGCATGCGAATGTTTGATATGCACTAATAGTCAAGCAATAAAAATATTAATAATTCTGTTTTAATCTAAATTGTATCAATAAGGTATCCAACCCGACGCAATGCATGAACCATAATGTCATACTGTACATCCTATGTAAGAAGACCCTAAACTGACTTCATACATACCACACAAAATGTATTAGGATTTGTACTTGTAAAAACGAGTGTAGAACCTGTCAGTATATTGGCCCCATAGTGTAAGGAGCCAGGCCTCCTAGTTATTAAAGCTGCAGTTCAGTCAATATCCTGCGTGTGTGTTTTTGTTAATAAATCAGTTCTGTAGTAAGAAAAAATACTTTTAGCATTTTCTGTTTTTAAAAAAACAACTTTGAAAGACCAATTTTCTTGTATTCTATTTTAACAGCCATTTGCTAAGGCACTGCCCCTTCATGTCCTGTCACGAGCCCTGGCACACCCCTTTGTCAGCCCTGCCCTCCCTCTAGCACATGTCAGTGCAGGAGTGCTCATGAATATTCATGAGCTTCCACTGAGAGAAAGAAGCAGAAGAAAAACAGATCCCTTCACTAATTATGTCACCAAATTTTGCCTATCAATACATGGAGAACGAATTGACCTGCAGATATACAGTTCTTTAGGTAATTAGAGATTGCACACATGAAACTATTGAAGTAAAAAAAAAAAAAAAAAAATAAGACTGAACTGCAGCTTTAAGTATGTAGCTCTCCTGCATTCAGAGACCTGCAATTTCTCAGCCATGCGTTGCAGACCCCTCTGGTAGCGACAGTGTTAATGATCTAGTGGGTCTTCCAGTGAAGGTCTGCAGCAGTTCTACACTGGCAAATCCTTCCCTGAGAAAGACATGTACAGTATGTGTTCTTATGTATCATAGTCTCCCAGCTGCAGAACTGGGGCAAAGAAGTAGCTCCAGATTTGGCAAAGAAAACAAACTCCTTCCTTTTTTGCACCACATTTTGCCACAGTTTTGCCACCGGGAGACTTTGATACAACACCCTTATTTTTTTAATAGCGTGGGCATATGCCCTTTTTCATGACGGTTGTCAGACTGCTTCCTGTTTGCGCCCATTTTGCTCATTCCCGGATAGACAAAGGTCGGGGAAAAATAGCTCATTAACTGTTGGGTCTTCCAGTATAAGACTAAGGGCTGTTCTATAGAGTGTGCGGCCGTGCGCGCGCGCTCCTGTGCGAACGCGCGTGTACGTGCCGCACGCTTTTTGTGTGTATGCTGAGCTGTGAGCTGTGAGAAGGTACTGTGTGTTTATGTGTATGTATATATGTGTGTATGTATGTGTCATTTATTATTTATTAAAAAAAACCACTGGTAAAAATAAAATATTTATTAACATTGTACATACATACACATATATACAAACATACACATGCATGCATATACACACACACACACACACACACACACACACACACACACACACACACATTTCAGCGCGAAAAGATTATTTTCCTCGTCTTCCCCGCTGTCTTGCCGGATGCACGCTCACTGCCGTGCGCGCGCGGCCCTTGTATAGAAGGGCTGACTAACCTCCGCTAATTATAAGTGCTGTGTGCGCACACGGCGTAGCGCACGCGGCCGCTATGTAACAACCCTAAACCGGTCCTTCGCGTGGATACCGTTTGGTTAAAATAAAAAAGCAGCCGTTCATGTCGCTGCTTTGACCACACTTTGACCACTGAGTTGATCCCATAAAGGACATTGAATGGGATAAGTACTAAAATGTGCTATTGTCGTTTCTTTTCAGGTTCTGGCCATAATGATGGACGAGTTCACAGATGCTGAAATATTCTGCGATGTGCTGGAAGCAGCTAATAAAAGGAACATATTTGTCTACTTGTTGCTTGATATAAGCAAAATAAATTTGTTCACTCAGATGTGTGAAAAACTGCAGGTCAAAGACATTCATCTTAAGGTGCGTACAGTAAAACATTGTGTCGTTTACCACTTCCTCGGAGAACTGTATGGAAACAGATTGACACATATTTCTATAATATGCATAATAACTTGTTGTGTTTTCATGTTTTATATATATATATATGTTATGGTGGGTAAAAAAAGTGACAAAACCCTCCACAGTAAAGCATAAAGCAACTGTAAATATTTCTGTATGTTCATTTGCATGTCTTAGACAGGTCTGCAACCCTGTCTTTCCCCATTGTCACCCAGCATACAGCACTTCCACTGCAGCAAGGGATTCTGGGAAATGACATGCAAATGAGCACTCAGTGCCACCTTTTGTCTCAAGCTCGTATTACACAAGCCAATCCTCAAGCCAATGCATGCTGTTTTAAACCCAGCTTTTAGACAGAGGCTGGGATGAGATGCAAAGCCATTAAACCCACTCACAGACATGTTTCAACCTTGATACCCACCTATATATATATATATCACAACTTTTGTCCTAATACATACTGTATGCGACTATATGACTTCACGCCCCAGGCTAACGTAGGTGTCTGTGTCATGATACATTAACCCTATAGGGGCTTTAAAAAAAAAACTACAAAGTCTTCACTTTGAGCATTTTTTTAATCTCATGTCAAAAATAGGCAGAACATTCTCATAAAGGCGCATTCATATATAATCAAAAAGCATCCAGTACATCAGAGGTGCGCATCTGAAGAAGGGATGCCCCTAAAACATTGTGCATGATGATCTCGGAGCCTGCAAGTCAAAAACCAAACCTTTTAACATACCCATAAATGAACACAGATAACATTCTGTAAATTAAAGCTGCAGTTCAGGCAATATCCTGCATGTGTGTTTTCTTTAATAAATCAGTTCTGTAGTAAGAAAAAATACTTTTAGCATTTTCTGTTTTTAAGAAAACAACTTTGAAAGACCAATTTTCTTGTATTCTATTTTAACAACCATTTGCTAAAGCACTGCCCCTTCATGTCCTGTCACAAGCCCTGGCACACCCCTTTGTCAGCCCTGCCCTCCCTCTAGCACATGTCAGTCAAAAAAAAAGACTGAACTGCAGCTTTAAACGGCCGAGGCTTTTTATTAAATGCCATTATAGACAGGTGCTAGCCCAACCGATAGAGGCCAACAGCACTCAAACCATGGCCCGCAACCCCAAGCCAAGGATCGCATAGCCCCAGCCACTCAGGTGACCCATCAGTGAGAATGGGCCCCAGGTACCACCAGCACAATGGGCCCTGCCCACTCGCCACTAATTGCCACCACTAGGCATTAGCGTACTATAGAGCCCCTTCTGGCAAGATCACCCAGCACTTACCCCCCCAACCAGCTGCCACAGCAGAGACAACAAGCCCCAACATACACATATAGAAACTGAATCCAACTGTAACATAGCTTATTCTCTATCATAATAATCTTTTTTTTGCTTGAGTAACATGTGATCACATCTCGCGTTCCTTTATTACATATATATAAACTATATAATATACATTTTTTTTAACATAACAATAATCTTAACATTATCAACAAGGAGAGGGAGGGCGGGGGAACAGAGGAGGGGCAGCTTTGAGGTGCGGTATGGCTCCTTCCCACCCAACTTTCAGATGCTACCTCACACAAGCCCCACCCCACCACACGTGCCAATCCCCTGAGCCTACCAGACCAAGAGAGGGGAAGAGGCCATGAGGGGGAGGAGCCTCGCCCCTCCGGTCATGTCTCCCCCACTTAGGCTTAGGGCTGAAGGGCGCTCTTTATGTCTGCATCATTCAAAAAGACATGAAATGTCTACTTGACTTGAGTTTCTGAGTGCCGCAGAATACTGTTCCCTATTTGAATAACTCTGATTGCCAGTGGTGTGAGGCTCACTTGTGAGGTGACTTTATTTTATTATGTACCATTTATGATTTAAAGCAAAATACATATTCTTTCTGTTTCCTGCGGGACATATTTATTGTTGCATATGCAGTGGTCTAAGTGGTTTATAAAAGTAGCTGCAGTATGACTGATATGTAACAAGCATCGAGGCAAAGCTCTGCGACGTATTATAAACATATTTATCCACTATACTATTAAAAGGAACCTGGGTGTAGTCTTTGTTAAATACATTCCCTTTTTATTTAGAATGAAAGTGGAACAGTTAGTATGGAAATAAGAGAGTACTAGTACTCTAGGTTTGTAAACTAATCACATATCATTCAATACATTTTAACCGCTGTGCATAGGAATTCATATAATGAGTATGATATCTATCCAGTTTAAGTTATCTATCCAGTTTAAATTCTTTCAAATCTAAGGCTGTCTCACACTTTAATCTGGTCTGTAACTGTTTCATACGCTCATAATATATATTATCTGTAACTGTGCATGCAATGTCTTGTATATAATGTATACCCTGTTCATTTATGTAACTGTATTTGTAACCATGTATTATTTGTTTTACTCTGTGCCCAGGACATACTTGAAAACGAGAGGTAACTCTCAATGTATTACTTCCTGGTAAAATATTTTATAAATAAATAAATAAATCTATGTTATTATATATGTACATAAATATGTAGATTACACTTCCTGGTAAAATATTTTATAAATAAATAAATAAATAAATCTATGTTATTATATATGCACATAAATATGTAGATTACACAATCAGTGGCTCAAATCCTATTATATGGTCAGTATAATGCACTTGTAATCAAGGATGGGCTTGGTCTCTATTGCTTTAAAAAAAGACCACATACGTCCTAGCTGAATCAGTTGTCAGACATTGTGGCCACAGTGGAAATACCAACATAATATACAGTAGGACAATGATTATATATATACATATATATATATATATATATATATTGTCAGCATTTCTTGTAATGTGTCTTTCATTCCCTAGCACCATTTAGGCAGTTTGGGATGAGGTAACATTAACTCTGTCTTCTTAAAAGTAAAAAATACTTTAATAGGATTTCAAGAAACAATACCCCTTACCACTTCTACATCTTCTCATTACATATCTTGACAAAGAAGGCCATTCTTCGTCCCATGGCTGTCTCAAGTATGAAATAATACAGCTTACGTTGTAAGATATGCTATTTTAAAGGATGGCTGATTCTATTTGGACTGTTGCTGGTTTTAGCCATCTTGGATGATCAGGCCCCTAAGGTTAGCCTGACGCGTTCCACTTAGTGATCGAGAAGTAGAGATGTATCTGACAGTCAGGATTTTCTATCCCAGATCAGCTGTGACATTGGACTGATGGCAATCAGCTTTCATTTTTATAATGATAACCACCCTAAGACTGGGCGCTCCCCTTTTTCAAACAAACAAAAAATAACTAGGCCATGGTGGTTTAGATTTGACACGCAAGTAAATTAAGGATTGTTAAATAATCGTTCAGATAGCTGTCATTACAAGACACAGGAGGGGTTATTCATTCATCTGCAATAATGCCAATTGGGGAGAAGTTTGCACAGAAACTCCCTTTGGAATCAATGGGGTTTCCATGCTATAATGCTCTGATCGGGACGCTACCACAGTTAAATGAATAACCCCCAACGTTTTAAATGTAGACCCTTACATCATTTTTTCAATGCAGTTTTTTATTGCTGTTTTTGGCAGAATATTTCCATCCGGAGTGTTACTGGAGACGTTTACTGTGCAAAATCCGGCAAGAAGTTCTCAGGTCAAATCCATGAAAAATTCATTATATCTGACTGGAGGTGTGTCCTGTCTGGATCATACAGGTGAGTTCATTGTCACATATTACTTCTTGTAGCCCCTCACCTGCTCACTGACGACCTTCAAAGAGACGTGTCATATGCTACAAGATCAACGTCAAAGTGAACCAGTACATCTTGTTAACACTGAACTCAGATGTAGATGACGTTGATAATAAGAAAATGAATTTATTTGTCGTCTGTTTTGGTCTGAGCGTATTTTATGCGTGGGAAACAAAGGGGCTGATATTAACTTCACATTTTGGGTTTTATACAGTAAAATAACGTTATTATACTTTATTACAGTATATATTTTTATGTGGGAATCACTGTTATGGTACATTTCTTATTACTTTGTGTACAGGATGTAGAATATGATCCTTTATATACAATATGTAGACCAGGGGAGCACAAACCTTTGCTGCTGTACCCCCCTGCCTTGGCTGCACCGGTGCTTGCGCCCTCCCCCCTCTCCCCTCTGTCTTGGAGCTGCGTCAAATGACACAGCGGGATCATGTGATGTCATGTGACATCATTTGATGCGTGTGACATCACGTCACATTACCCCACGGCGCCATTTGATGCCGCGTTGCCATGGCGATGCGTTACACTGCTGTCTGAATCGCGGTAAGTTGGGAGTTGCAGACACCTCACGCGATCCCCCAGCATTTAATGTAAATGCCTTGGGGACCTCTGCAACTGCCGCGCCCCCCCTTCCCCCCCTGAAAAATCTCCTAACCCCCCTGGGGGGGCGCGCCCCCCAGTTTGCGCACCACTGATGTAGACTATGATGCTTATATGATGCAAACATACAGTAAGACAAAAAAACAACAAAGCATTAGCAGCTGAACTGTAGAAAAGTTACAATGATTGTGACAATTCTAAGGCTGGATCCGATGATTGTAGGGGCAGCATTAGGTCTACTCCTTACTCCCCCCCATAGTTCCTTGCCATTCAGTGTCCTCCACCCTGCTCTCCTCCATTTCAACTAATCTCCAAGCTAGGATGAACCTTCTTCCAGGGGAGGACAATAGAAAGCTGCAACATCATTGCAACATCATCCTGGGCTGAGCTTGCAACTTTCTATTAGTAACAATATTTGTACTTTTGTTTCGTGTCAAAACAAGCACAAAAAATGACAAGTATCCCTTGAGCCAGGTGGGATTGCTGCTTTCACAATAATAAATAATGTGGTTGATTAACCCAATGAATCTGACTGGACAGGGTAGATACATACTGCACGTTTGTGCTACATTGCTGCAAATGGCTTTAAAAATATGCTCAAACTTTTCAATACTAGAGGAATGTTTTACTTTTTGTATAAACATTCGCAAAGCAAACAGTGCCAGCTCTGTACATTTTCACTGCTCTCTGGTGCAGCAACACATTACGGGATGGGTTAATGCAGGGGGTGCTCAAGCCCTCCCCCCAACAGGACAGGTTTTCAGGATATCCGTGCTTCAGCACAGATGGCTCAATCAGTCCCTGCTTGAGCACAGATGGCGCAATCAGTCCCTGCTTCAGCACAGGGGGCTCAATTAGTCCTGCTTCAGTCTTTGACTGAGCCTCTGATTGAGCCACCTGTGCTGAAGCTGGTATTTCCTGAAAACCTGACCTGTTGGGGGGGCTTGAGGACTGGAGTTCAGCTCCCCTGAGTTAATGTATAGAATAGTTATCGAACAACTTTGGAGAACCTTCATTTTGGTTCTGTAAGGGATAACACAACACAAGAAAGAGAACTATGAGAACAATTAAACCTATGCCCTGAAGAATAAACTTTAATGGATATAATTATTATTATTAATAATAATTATAATTGTAGGTGCAACATTAGTATGTGCAGTCGGAACTGACTTGTTGGTGTAGACACATTAGTAGAGAGTCTGGTCAGAACAGACTGTGCCCACCAATGATATATGCCAAGGTCAGTGAATGGTGTTAGCCAAACAGGAACTGTTTTGCTGGTGACAGTAGACACATTAAGGGCCTCATGCACTAAAGGTTCATTAAAAAAATCGCCGTTTTTGTGAGCGTTACTATCACGGTATTCAGAAAGCCTTGATTACCTTTGATAGTACAATTCACAAAACGGGCGAGTTGCCAGCGGTGTGATGATCGCCTCTCAGAATAGGCCTTACCCAGCAATTCCTTTTTGCTGCAGAGAGAGCTGCTCAGAGAGAGCCGCCTCTCCCAGCACAAATCTCTCCCGAAATGAATGGTTTTTTTAATATGCATTTTACTACTAGTGTATTGTAGCAAGGGGTCACCGGAGCAGAACCGCATTTATTTCAGGTCCGGGGGTCCCCCTGCTGTGACACGGGACATTTACATGCAGAGGAGATAACGGCACCCTATAACGGGGCCTGTATCTCGGGAAGCAGGGGGTCCCGGACCTGAAATCAATGTGGTCCTGCTCCGGAGACCCCCTGCTACAATACACTAGTAAGAAAAGCATAACTAAAAAATTTTACAGATTCGTTACCGTAGCGGCTATCTGCTACGGTAATGAAGCTCCTTTAATGTAATTGTTATTAATAGTGTGCAGGAGCAGGGGGTCTCCTGAGCTGAGCTTTGATTTCAGCCTCAGCGACCCCCTGCTTCCCGAGTTACAGGCCATGGTATTGGGCATCGGTGCCAGTCTCGGCGCCATTTTTAAATCGTCCGTGTCATGTGACCGGAGGGATTTAAATCATGAATGAGATACCGGCACCCCATATCTGTACATGTAACTCGGGAACCAGGGGGTCCCTGAGGCTGAAATCAATGCGGCTCAGCTCAGGAGACCCCCTGCTCCTGCACACTATTAATAACAATTACATTAAAGCAGCTTCATTACCTTAGTGGATAACCACAGAGGGGGTGAGTGAAGTGGGTACTTGGCCCTTCATTCACCTCCTCTGCCCCAAGAAAACATTACAATATGTTAGAATCACCAATACACAACCCACCCAGCCCCTTTGCCTCCACATGAAACCATCATTTTTTTTTTTTTTTAAAACAGAGGCCTGCGGGTGTCCCCGAGTGTGTCCGGGGACCCCAAAGGGGTCCTCGGGTGGTCCCCGTGGGTGTTCGTGGGCCTCCAGGTGGTCCCCGCTGGTGTCTGGGGGCCCCATAAGGGGTCCCCGCGGATGTCTTGGATTCCCCAGGTCATCCCGACGGGTGTCTGGGGAGCCTCGAGGGGTTTCCACGGGTGTCTGGGGGCCCTCGAGTGGTTCCCTCGGTTGTCCGGAGGCCCTCAAGTAGTTCTCATGGGTGTCTGGGGGTCCTCGAATGGTTCTCGTGGGTGTCTGGGTGTCCTCGGGTAGTCCGCGTGGGTGTCTGGGGGTCCTTGGGTGGTCCCCGTGGGTGCCCGGTGGTTGGTTAGCCGCTACGGTAATGAAGTTGACTGTAAATGCATTTTTATTACATGGGATTCATGCCTGGGGTCTCTGGTGCTGATATTAATGGGTATCAGCTCCGGAGACCCACAGCATCAATCCGATGCAGGAAAAAAGTATTTTTTCCCTAAGTCTCGTCTCGCCGCTTCTAAGCAGGTTTACAACACCTTCACGCCAACTTTTCCTCGCGTGATGATTTTGACAGAAATTCGCCATTCTAGAGCCGCAATAGGCGTCGATAACCTAATCGTTGCTACTATAATTGCACAAATGTAGCAACCTGACGAAAAACAGGCTTATTGCCGCTCATTCTGCGATTTTTTTATTTTTTTTTGGAACCAAATTTTTGGGGGCGATTCAGTTTTTTATCGCCCACGTATCGCCGCTTTCAGAATCACTGTAGGCCTTTTGGCTCGATAAGTGACTTATGAACGCTTAGTGCATAAGCCCCTAATAGAGAGACAGTCTCTTCCCACCTATTATAGTATAGATCCCAAGGTGAACGAACAGTGTTAACCCAACTGAAACAGACTTTTTAGTGACTGTATATACACAGGGTCTTCATATTAAGCTTGTACTGGTCATTTGGCATTAAGATACAACTAATATAGCAATGTATGTTATGTATGGGAAACTTACCTATATTATAGCATGTAGCAATTTGGGCATGTTTTTCTGCCATTGATATCCACTTTTTAGATGTCTATGACAAACATCTGCTCTGGTTGGTATTAAACTTTCATAATGAATTTTGTTGCAAGTGTGTCAATGAAAACCCTTGTTTTTGCTGCAAATGTTGAATAACTGAAAATTGTAAGGGCTACGTTTTGATCGTGCAGCTTGCGTGATATACAGCAGGGGTGCGCAAACTGGGGGGCGTGAGATTTTTTTTGGGGAGGGGTGCAGCACTTACAGAGGCCCTGCGCTCTTCCCGAAGGCATTTAAATTAAATGCAGGAGGATTGGTGTAGGCCCCTGTAAGGTCCCTTACCTTGGCTCAGACGGCTTCTGGCGACACGTCACCATAGCAACGTGACATCACATGATGTCGTGACGTCAGAACGCTGCAGCCAAGGTAAGGACGAGGGGCGCGAGCAGGGGGGGGGGGGGGGGGGGGGGGGGGGGGGGAGCGGGCAGGGGGGTGCAGGGGAGAAAGATTGCTATAGAAAGATTGATTATACAGTATTTAGCTCCATGGCGTTTGAAAGTAAATCATGGAAATACAGGTAAATTATCTGAACTGGCAAGGACTTGTTTCCCATTCATTGCATTTGAATGCCAAGAATGAGTTGGTGGTAAATGTTTTCTTTTCTGCGAGGAACGAAACATGAAAACTTCAAAGACACCT
This sequence comes from Ascaphus truei, assembly GCA_036426205.1. NCBI lineage: Eukaryota > Metazoa > Chordata > Amphibia > Anura > Ascaphidae > Ascaphus > Ascaphus truei. The sequence continues at coordinate 27,123,781 of CM071568.1, read as the reverse complement.
CGTATTCTGAGAAGCAAAACTTTGAACTGCTAAATATCACCCAAGACAACTTTGATATCGCATGCTATCTGTGCAAAAGGAGAACATCTAATTAAGTACTTGGGTGTGTCCTGGATTCCGTAACATTATCTGTGTTGTCAAGTCCTATTAGCGCTTGGGAATGAATCTGCTGCTGGGAGTGAATCTGCTGTTGGGAGTGAATCTGCTGTTGGGAGTGAATCTGCTGTTGGGAGTGAATCTGCTGCTGGGAGTGAATCTGCTGCTGGGAGTGAATCTGCTGCTGGGAGTGAATCTGCTGTTGGGAGTGAATCTGCTGTTGGGAGTGAATCTGCTGTTGGGAGTGAATCTGCTGCTGGGAGTGAATCTGCTGCTGGGAGTGAATCTGCTGCTGGGAGTTGGTAGTGAATCTGCTGTTGGGGGAGTGAATCTGCTGCTGGGAGTGAATCTGCTGTTGGTTATGAATCTGCTGTTCTGGATGACTCTTGCTTGTTGGTAGTGAATCTGCTGCTGGGAGTGAATCTGCTGCTGGGAGTGACATGCTGCTGCTGAGGTAGTGAATCTGCTGCTGGGAGATTGAATCTGCTGCTGGGCGTGAAATCTGCTGTTGGAAAGTGAATCTGCTGTTTGGGAGTGAATCTGCTGTTAGCTCTGGAGTGATCTGCTGTTGGGAGTGAATCTGCTGTTGGGATGAATCTGCTGTTTGGGAATGAATCTGCTTGTCTGGGAAGAAGATCTGCTGCTGGTGAATTCTGGATATCGTGTGGGATAATCTGTGTGGTGACTGCGTGAGGTCTCTGTGATACAATGAATCGCTGTTGACGACGCTCTGAGACTTTGCACTTATACGTCAGTCATATGTCTCAACTGGTGCGTTAGTCAATTTTATCATTCCGTGACAGTCATATTAGTGGTTTGATAATAACAAACTATGATACCAGTAGCATCTAAAGTGACAGAGAAAATTTGACTAAAATCTTACAAATGATCAAGAAATGAGTAGGGTGGCTTTTGTGCAAGACGTTGAATCAGAGAGCCCGACAAAAAACAACCTCCCAATGTGCAAGTGCCTGCGATGGCGGATGGTGAGTGGCGTGATATTCCCACCAGGGTTTCACCACAAAAATATCTACCGAGGATCCAGGTTAGTATAGCGGGTTACTGAGCCGGTGTGGGACTCGCTCATTTAGTAGGCCTCCAAACTGCACCTTAGAGTGGGTGGTTATAGCTTGCCCATTTATTACAAGAGCCTTAAAGTATGTCCCTCCCAATGCGTTTGCACTAAAAGGCACGGCGTTGTGAGTGTATTTTGGGAGCTCCCGCATTAATTGACAGCTTACCATAGTGGTCTGCAACTGCACTGAGGGCATTTTGGGGCCTTTTATTAGTGTTCCGCCCCCCTCCCCCGCCCCCATGGTGCTGTATGCCTGGGATCGTCCAAAACAGCTTTATTAGCATAGTCCGCTGAGTAGGCAATAATATTATTATTTAAGGATTCGGGGCACAAATAATTTCTTGCCGGGGTGCACAATGTAACAAGTTGGAACCGTTGCCCAAAGTGTAGACACAGACATGCCAACTCTTAATTGAGATTCTACGAGTCTCCCTGCTTTGGGGGTGAGTGTCACGTGAGTTTTCAGCACCATCAGGAGGCCTCCTCTGTATGAAAATACTCACATTTATCATCAAATCCTATTTGCATGCAAGTCTCAATTCGATGTATTCCTTATTGCCAGCTCACCTATAATGCTGCATTGACCTTCATTGCAAGAATAAAGATGTCACAAACAATTTGTGCATATTTGCAAAATATCACATTTTGTAATATCCATAGACCGCTGCAAGAAATCATACAGGTCAAAAATCCCCCAAATTTCAGCATGCACTGCTATTTTACAACTCAGCAAATTAAAACTTTCCCCTTGCATGGATTAGTGGGAGTTTTTGGGAGACCCTTTTTACAGAAATGTGGTAATTTGGTGCAAACATGTTCAACATAAAAAAAAATGCAAAGCAGATTTTGTGAATGTCAAATAAAAAACTTCCTGCTCAACTTGTTCAATTGCATACCGATGTCTTACATTTTATATACACCCAAAGCAAACCGGCAACCGTTGTACATCTTAGTGCTATCGGATCTATATCAGCTATTGATATGGACAGTTAAGAACTATATGTTTTGCTGCCTTCTTCATTGGATTGAAGCACATAACCTCGAGCGTGTGCATGTACAGAAAACTACACTCTTGGAGAACTTGTACTCTTGTTAGTAAGGGATACCCATAGAATATTATGAGATAACCCCATGAGTATGCTAAAATGTGCGCCCTGTAAGAAAACGTTTTAAAAAATATATTAGTAGGTGCAAAATATGTATATACACATCAATTATTTCGCCACACAAGACTATATAATTTTCCCTCATAATAATTCCATTTATCATCAATCGAAAGCCTGGTGGTACAATATTTGCCTGTTAGTACAGTTTTTAATTAGGCGTATTGGAGAAACTGCTTACCTGGAAAGTTGTAAAAGCCTTACAGCATTCCAAAGCACATGCTTGTATGAACTCTTGCCAACGGTTTATTTGAGTTATCGGTGCTAGGATTACTTTGAGAGATTGGTGTATTAAAAGACACTCCTGCATGGCAAAGAAATTGAAAATGCATTAAAGTTTGAAGCATCATAACTAACAACTACTTCGTGGCTAAGAAGACATCGGGCTGCTGGGAGTGAATCTGCTGCTGGGAGTGAATCTGCTGCTGGGAGAGAATCTGCTGCTGGGAGTGAATCTGCTGTTGGGAGTGAATCTGCTGTTGGGAGTGAATCTGCTGTTGGGAGTGAATCTGCTGTTGGGAGTGAATCTGCTGTTGGGAGTGAATCTGCTGTTGGGAATGAATCTGCTGTTGGGAATGAATCTGCTGCTGGGAGTGACACTTGTGCTACCTTTACGTCAGATTTCACTAATGTCTGCAACTGGTGCGTTAGTCAATTTTATCATTCGCGTGACAGGTCATATTAGTGTTTGATAATAAAAACTATATACCGTAAGCATCTAAAAGTGAAAGAGAAAATTGACTAAAATCTTACAAAATGATCAAGAAATGAGTAGGGCTTTTGTGCATGACGTGTGAATCAAGAGACCACAAAAAAAAACCCTCCCATGTGCAAGTGCCTGCGATGGCGGATGGTGAGTGGCAGTGATTCCCAACAGGGGGTTCACCACAAAAATATCTAACCGAGGATCCCAGGTAGTATAGCGGGTTACTGAGCCGGTGTGGGGACTGCTCACTTAGTAGGGCCCCAAACTGCACCTTAAAGTGGGTGGTATAGCTGCCCATTATTACAAGAGCTCTTAAAGGTCCCTCCGCACAATGCTTTGCATCTAGAAAGGCAAGGCGTTGTGAGTGTGACTTTGGGAGCTCCCGCAGTAATTGACAGCTATACCATAAGTGGTCTGCACTGCACTGAGGTGCAGTTTGGGGCCTTTATTAGGTGTTCCCCCCCCTCCCCGCCCCCATGAGCTGTACTGCCTGGGATCGGTCAAACAGCTTTATTAGCAATAGTCCGCTGAGTAGGCAATAATATTTATTATTTAAGGATTCGGGGCACAAATAATTTCTTGCCGGGGTGCACAATGTAAACAAGGTTGGGAACCGTTGCCCCAAAGTGTAGACACAGACATGCCAACTCTTATTGATATTCTACGAGTCTCACTGATTTGGGGTGAGTGTCAGTGAGTTTCAGCACCAGCAGGAGCCTCTCTCTGTATGAAAAATATCACATTATCATCAAATACTATTTGCATGCAAGTCTCAATATAGATGTATTCCTTAATTGCCAGCTACACCTATAATGCTGCATTGACACTTCATTGCAAGATAAAGATGTCCAAAACATTTGTGCATATTTGCAAAATATCACATTTTGAATATTCATAACCTGCAAGAAATCCATACAGGGCAAAAATCCCCCAAATATCAGCATGCACTGCTATTTTTACTAAGCAAATTAAAACTTTCTCCTTGCATGGATTAGTGGGAGTTTTTGGGAGACTTTACAGAAATGTGGTAATTTGTGCAAAATGTTCAACATAAAAAAAAAATGCAAAGCAAGATTTTGCTGAATGTCAAATAAAAAATTCTGCTCAAACTTTTCAATTGCATACCGATGTCTTACATTTTATATAAACCCAAAGCAAACCGGGGCAACCTTGTACATGCTTAGTGCTATCGGGATCTATATCAGCTATTGATATGGAACAGTTACAGAATAATGTATTTGCTGCCTTCTTCAATTGATTGAAGCACATAACCTCGAGCTGTGCATGTACAGAACAACTACTTTGGAGAACTTGTATCTTTGTTAAGTAAGGGATACCATAGAATATTATGAGATACCCATGAGAATGCTAAAATGTGCGCCCTGAAGAAAACGTTTTAATGGATATAATAGTAGGTGCAAAATATGTATATACACATAAAATTATTTCGCACACAAGAGCTATATAATTTCCCTCATAATAGATTCGTATTTATCATCAATCGAAAAGCCTGGGGTAAATATTTGCCTGTTTAGTACAAGTTTTTATTAGGCGTATTGAGAAACTGCTTTACCTGGAAAGTGTAACAAGCACTTAGAGCATTCCAAGCACATGCTGTGTATGAACTCTTGCCAACGTATTTGAAGTTATCGGTGCTAGGATTTACTTTGAGAGATTGGTGTATTAAAAGATCACTCCTGCATGGCAAAGTAAATTGAAAATGCATTAAAGTTGAAGCACATAACTAAGCAACTACTTCTGTGGCTAAGACATCGGGGAGACACCAGAAATAGTGTTTAGTATAGGAATGACCTGAACTAAAGCATGCTTGGGTTTATTGGGGATGCATTAGGGTAAAACAATTTAAGGGCTTATCCTATATCCTATGTCAGTCAAAACAGCGCGATCGGTCTCTTTGGCTGATATAGAATAAGCCCCCTAGTGCTTTTCTTAACCTACTATATGCTGGAGAGAAATGTGAGTGCTATTTTTCTTTTTTTTAAATGTATAATTATATAAATAAGAAGTTTGGTGACATGTCTAGAGTTGTGTGCACTGATATATTATTACTGTAGTTACATGTGTCCATATCTAGAGACAAATGCAAGTCACAGCAACTACTCTTTTGAGCTGTCCCACCCTTATATGAGAACTTAGCATTTGTTCGGAGAGTCTATCTAAGTAAGGAAAGTGATGGAGAAGGAGGAGGGGAGGGTTGTGGATTTTGCCTTACAAACCGTCAAGTGAAGACTGGGGAAAGAACTTAATACCGTGTATGAAGCTGTAGTATATATAATACAGTAGCACAGTTGTTTTGTATTAGCAGTCTAATAGACTGGATTATAAAGGTATCTGGGATTGAACTGGAAGATAAGTTATCTGTTCTCCCATGAACATCACAATAAAAACAGGTACAACAAGTATAATGTACAAGTTAAAGCATTCTCTTATTACAAAACAATGATAAAATGAATAATTCATGCGATTCACAGAATTGTCCTGCTTCATGAAAGGAATTAATTGCATACAATTAAATTACTTTATTAAAAGTATAATAGTAAACATCTTCAGCTTCAGCTTCAAAGGTTTGGGGCTATTTATTCATGTTTTCTAGCTACAAAACTGAGGCAATGGAGTTCTAGGAAAATAGCACCTGATTTGTATTTCAAAGGGCTCAGTTATGGGAGCAGAAATATTTGTACTTGTTTAGTTGGTGGTCAAGGTTTGCCATAGTAGTGCACACGTCATTGGGCACATTTTGATGATGCAGCTGGTTTTTGGAACACATGCATTTGAAGATATATGGTAAAGATTAAGAAGTATGGTGTGGTACCTGCCTATATTGGGTTTTACCATGTCGTGAAGGCTGGCTTTTTCGTGTACCCAAGAAAATCAATTTTTTTTGCAATCAATTAAGCAACAGGAAAAGGTTAATAATTGCATAGAGTTGCAATGTTTGATACACCATCTAGGCAGGGGTATATCCCTAGGTTGCCCCATGGTCGGGCACCTACTATAACTTAGACAGTGGGGTGCAACTTTCCCCCTTATTATTCCCCAAATAACTTACCGGGGTTGAAATATACGGGACAGGAGAAATAGATCACCCGCTTTACTGGCCAACCACAGCATGGTGTCCAGGAATATTTGCCGTCTCAATGAATTCTGGGGAGCAACATTCCTAGGCTTGACAGCAATTGGTAGTTGGATCATCTAACCGCCAATAACCAATGAGTCTGATAAACTGATGGAGAGTGACTTAACTTTAGTGGTCTGTACTCAGGATGAATGCTAGTATTTTGCTTCTAATTTTACTGGAACCTTGCATGTTTTAGATACTTTTTGTTTAAGAGGAGATTGTTTTCAGGTCTAAAGCACGAGCTGGCATAAATTAGGTTGTGTTTTTACATTTGTCTAGACAACCAACATTTGATGGACTTCTAAACAGTATTGAAATGGTATGGGGCAATTTTGGATTTTACTGTGTCCTATGATATATATTTTACAGAGTGACATATGCATCTTATAAACTGATATGGAGAAAGGAATACATTTTGAGGGCTTTGGAGATTTAAGCCTTGTCTCCTGAGACCTTCAAGGTTCCTGTCAGTCTGTCAGCTGGTGGCCAAACATTTCTAGTGAAGCTACTTGTCTCTCCCTATGAATTGTAAAGTTACTATGTTTTCCTATCCCTGTGAAATAAAGTACTGGATTATTCATCCACTGAGAGGGAGCACGAATATTGGGAGACAGGCTTGGTTTTACCCTATTGATGATGTACTGCTGCAATTGCCTTCTTCTTGCATCAACGTACGTTATTCTATAATCATAGTTTCCTAGCATTCATCTCTGGGAAGACAAGGCCCTCAAGCCCAAATTCTTTCAAGAAAGATGAGGGTGCTCTGTAAAGTGGTAACCCCGATGAAGGATGAGTCAGGCTAAAACATTAGCTTGTGTTTGGCACAATAAAGGCAATTATATATTTGTTTTCACATATTGAAAGGGCCTGAATCTGTTTTGTAGTATCTCTGTGAACAGCGGACATACTGTCCCAGCAGCCAGTATAGCATGATCGAAATAAGAAAAACAGGCACCCCTGAAAATAAATTATAATGTAATTGTCAGCATTTCAGTCCCCAAAAGTAGCTGATGCAAAAATCCCCTGAACGCCCCCCCCCCCCCAGTTAAAACACACAAAAACAAACTGTACATTTTATAATATCAATATTGTGAGATCGACTTGGTAAAATGACGTGCATAGTAATGCCTGTAGTAGATAATATACACACAGCACCTCAATATTTAGGACCTAAATAATGTTATAGCTTTATCTTTTCATTATTCTGCTTATCTATCAGAAACATCCCATTTGAGTAACTGGTGACCCTCTCTCCCTCCCAGAGTCAGCTTGTGCAAACCTAGTCACATTGTCTTGGCTTGTTCTTCTCAACATGTACATCCATACCTCATGCCTCTTTTGCCAGATGTTCTTGTCATATCTGTTACGGCTCCAGGGTTTCTTCTAACTCTTAGACTGGTCCAACTGGATAGTGTTTTCCTCATGCGCAGGGAAGAAGCATTTTATTAAGGGAATGAGACGAGTTCTAATGATACACAATGCTATCTTTTTCATATATAAATATATGTATACATGTAGAGGTATCAGTACCGTGTTAGCCGAGCTTCAATAATCAAAAAATAAATAGATGAATCCGTTCTGTGGTATACCCTTTGCTTGCATCATTCATTGTAACATCGCCGGAAGAAGAGATCAGTGTATCTCGAAAGCTCGCACAAATAAAAGCATTTCGTTAGCCACAGAACGGTATCATCTATTTATTTTTTAACTATATATATATATATATATATATATATATATATATATACTGTTGTATATAAAGAATCTCTACAATCTAATGTTGGTGCCTGAAGCATAGGGGCGTTAAATGACTTGTCTAAGGACACAAGGAGAGTTGAGACTTGGATTTGAACTGGGTTCACCTGCTTAACGGGCAGGGACATTACCACGGAGCTACTCCTGTAGGCCTCCTTCAGCTCTACTCAGTTTATCACCTAATACAGGAAAATTTCCTTTTGCTTGGAAGAAGTCAGATGTAGAAGACTAAAACCTTGAAAAATACATCTGAAATGTGTCACCTGCCTTTCTTGTTGTCCAACACTCCAGGCTATGGTGACTACTTTTACAAAAACAGGTTATCCGGGAGGCCCTTGTGACCCTAACACATTAATCCATTGAATATACTCTCCCAATGCGCCACAACATGGACCCTCAGGTAGTAAAATGATCTTAATCCCGTTCAATTTGATTGAGTTTTGATTTTTTTTTTTTTTGAACCGACATCCCAAACATCGGCAATTTTTGCCAAATTTAGCGCAATGCTATTTGGATCATGTTGCCGTGGTTACAGGGGTGTCAGATTCTAAAAATCCAAACTCGCGCATCTCTAAACCCCATAACCGAGTGAGGGAGATTTGGGCGTTAAGTACAAAACTGCAGCTACATTTTAATTGAATAATTCTGACTTCAAAGCTTCAGAATAAATCAGGGTCTCCTGAGCCTCGTAGGACCACAACCAACCGCTTAGAATGACTATGACCTACCATCACCACCTCTGTAATTTACTGTTTCATGGTAAGAGATACAGTATGTGTTAGAAAGAAACGAATTGCACATATAGTGGAGGAAATGCCAGAGAATATGCAACATACTGTACTGTATAAATGGATTATTATACATAAAATATAGTATCAGGTATTAGACAGAATGCCTAATACTGATGTAACGGGTATTCCACCCCACCCAATCTCATATATAGTGTGGGTGAGTAGAACATGCGGTGTTACCGGTGTGGTGCGTATACCTGCAGGCTCACAGGAGGTCTGAGCCTCCGCTAATGAGAGCCTGGGGTGAATCCTCTGGAACGAATCTTCTTTCAGCGCCTCCACCTGTGTAGGATTCTATGGAAGTGTAGAATGACCCTACATAGGAACCCAATCAGAAACCACACACACAGTGATTATATAACTAAGGACTTTACTAACGAATAATAATGATAACCTGTGTCTCTCTCACGGTGAGACACTAACAGTGACGTCTCGCAGGACGATTCCCAAACACTAGGTGATCCCACCCAGTGTCCCAAGAACCCCACCCAATGTCCCGTACTCCTACAGAGATAGTCAATGGGTGACTGCGCAGTCACTAAGAACCTCTAGGCCTGTTGGTGCACATGTGATGGTATAATACCTGCCGAGCACTCCGGTGCTCGGGTCAGCCACAATCTTCTCAAAGGGTCAGACGTGTGATGAGTCCGTCTGATCCTCCAACCGAACTCCTTGCACGTGCGGACCGCTAGGGCGGTCCCACTCTGGAATCGTCTCTGAGGACCCCAACGTGGGTCCAACCGCTTCCACAGGAACAGCAGCAGCCGCTGTGTCCCTATCTATCTAAATGGTACTAACGTGACAGGAACCCTAACCTAGGGCCTGTCCCTGTAGTACAGCAACCTGTAGTGGCTTGGGGAACTCCTAGGGCCTGCAGGGGTAATGACCTGTCCCACTCCCCCAACTACCCAAGTCCCTTCGGTAAGTGATCTGGAATGGACTAGAGTACTCTTCCATGCAGTACTTGGGCGTCTACCTACTGTTGGCTAGCCTAGTGCAGATCCTCTCCAGAATTCCTGACCTCGTTAATAGGCTATCCCTTCAGGCATCCTACCCCTAGCGCTACCTCAAGGTGACTAGAACAGCTATAGCCCTTCTCCAGACCCACTACTCTCTGACTAGTCCCAGCGCCTACCGCAGCAAGCTGTAACTCACTGGAGGCTGCAGCCAACGTGCTGCGCAACAAGGTGCCTGCCTATCAGACCTCACAGCACTGCTCGCTGTGACCCTGACAATGCAGCACTCTAACAACACTAAGGGCAGCGTCCCTATCTTGGGCCTCCCTCAGTACTTAACCCACTACGCTAGCGGGGGGGGTTGGGGCCTACCTGGGGTGTGGGTACCTATGGGGTGCAGGAGCTGCTCTCACTCCCCGCACCCTTCTTCCCTCACAGCTCCCTAGCTCCAACCCTCTATCACCTTCCTCAACAGTTACCCACCCAACTAGTGGGGAGTTGGGGTCTACCTGGAGTGTGAGGTACCTATATGGGGCAGAAGCTGCACTCGCTCCCTACACCCTACTTCCCTAACAGCTCCCTGACTCCAACTCTATAACTGCAGACTTCCTTCTCCCAGCTCCCACTAATGTAAGTGGCAGGGTCCCTAACCTGAGGGCTGCCCCTGGCAACACTCACCTTACTGGGGAGCTGAGCTATCCTGGACCAAAGGGGTGCTGGCCTAATACAGGGGAGTCCCTCTCTCCTGTACCCTACCTCCTTCCCTCACAGGGTCCCTCCGCTGACTGACTAGCGTGGTGCAAGCCCGCGAAATGTATCCTTTCCTCCAGGGCAGTCCTGCAGCCCTATTGGCTCCTATGAAGCACCTGATGTGCTTGGCCCTAAGCCTCATGGGAATTGTAGTCCCGTGGAGGCTGTACTTACATTGGGGCCGCGTGCGCGCCTTTCCTGCACCTACACTAACCCCTAATGGCCGCCACAACCTCTCACTATCTATCCCTACTCTCGCGCGACTCTCCTGCGCCTTCCCTGCCCTCACGCAACTGTTCCCTGCCCTCGCGCGATCACTGCGCATGCGCGAGTGGTTGCGTAATGGCGGCGCTCTCCTCGCCGGCCGCCGGGACCTTAGAGACGCGACCGCGGCCTTAGCAACGGCCCGATCGCGTCCCCGGCAACCGGCCTGCTCGCGGAGACAGCGCACCGCTCCCTGCAACAGCCCCCACCCTTGGGATGGCCGTCGGGTCTGCCGCTGGCCTCCGGCAGTACCCGGCATCACTTGTGCCCACGGAGGCTCCCGAGGGGGTCGCAGGGGGCAAAGGGTGACCTGGCTACACTGAGGTCTCTGTTGTACGCCTGAAATCCACATTGTAAGTGCTTGCAGCATAATAGTTTTAGCTTAATGGTAAGAATAATGCACCCTTGACCTTTTCCATTCACTTTACCTCCTTCTGTCTCAAGCACCAAAATTAGATTGTAAGCCTTTCAGACTTTGTCTGCAAAATTGTATGTAAACCGCTGGACTACTGAAAATGTCATTATAAACCAACGAATTTAGCGGAAGTAAAAATCTTACACCAGCAACTACCGTATGTGTCACTGAGCAGTCAACAGACCGTGCACCAGCGTCATGTTCTTAGGGATTTCTATGTGTTTCGTTTACAAATCACAGCTGGGCTTTTGGCACTGTCATTGTGCATTTCTCAGGGTCAGTGAGCTGAGGACGGGCGTCCCATACAAATGCTCATTGCTGCCGCTCCCCACCCGCACGACTGACTTATTAACCAAATTCCGTGCATTTGATTCGGCGCAACAGGTCTGGATAGGAAATATTTTACATACTGTCTGCATCAATCACGTCTTGTTGCTATATAGAGTCAAATACTGCATTGTTCCTCCAGCAGACCACTTCCCTTACCGATACTGGAGGACATTTTCTACCTCCCTCTCCCTCTCCCTCTCTCTCTCTCTCTCTCTCTCTCTCTCTCTCTCTCTCTCTCTCTCTCTCTCTCTCTCTCTTCCTCTCTCTCTATCTCTTCCTCTCTCTCTATCTCTATCTCTCTCTCTATGTCTTCCTCTCTCTCTATGTCTTCCTCTCTCTCTCATTTTATTTGTGAAAAAGATGTTGTAGCAACATTTTATACCCAGCTCCCCAAAAATGCACAAAATGTATCAATTCAAATATAGGGGTCACAGAGGGTTACAATTTTTTACTTGGATAAATTTAATGCAAGTTTTTTTGGCTGTTTTGCAGCCGGGAAACTTTGATACATGACCCCTAGCAGCTTCAATGGTTAAATCTGCTTACATTGCCCAATAGGTGCATGTAAATACCTTCATTTTCGTAACACACAGGGACCTATGTATCAACACAAATCTTTCACTTTGGATTTGCATCATAGGGGCATCTGTATCAAGGTGAATATATAAAACCAATTTTTATGTGTTCTGCCTTGTGTGCATCAATGTCTTTTTGACATATAAAAAATGACGCTTAGTAGGAAGAGAGGGAGATGGAGGAAGGAGAGAGATGGGGCGAGCGAGAGAGGGGGGAGGGGGAGGGAGACAATAAGAGGGCGAGAGGGAGAAAAAAGAGGGCGAGAGAGGGTGACAGAAAGCGGGAGGGGGAGCGGGAGAAAGATTGAGAGACAGAAAAATGGGGAGAGAGAGATTGAGAGACAGAAAGATGGGGAGAGAGAGAAAGAGAGAGAGATTGAGAGAAAGAGGAGGGAGGGAGACAAAAATAGTGTGAGAGCGGGAGAGGGAGGGAGAGAGATATTGAGAGACAGAAAGAGGGAGATAGAGAGGGAGCACTGTCTGAAATAAGAAATTAATGTGCAATTTAAGCTACAAATTGTTGTCCAGTATCTGTAAAGGAAGCAGTTGTTTGAGGAACAAAGCAGCATTTGACTCTATAGAGCTTCAACACATGATTGACGCAGACAGTATGTAAACTATTTCCTATCCAGACCAAAGAAAAACATGACACTTAGTACGTAGACCCAATAGCTTAGGAACATTTTTGGATTTGTAATGTGAGATCTAAACTTTAAAACTTGTGCCAGATATATGGATTGCAAAAGAAGCCACAGGCGTCAACGATCTCACATCCCTTCAGGCAAAAACAGTAAAGCCATAACAATGCAAGTACTGGTGACTGACAGGATCCATAGCGCCATGGCACTCAATGGTAATCCTATTGTTATAGTAGCAAAGCTGCCAAAGTGCATTGCCACATGTGTTTGCATGTATTATACCCAATGTAAAAAAGGAAAAGACTGAGGCGCTCCCTATTCATTCTAGCTAGTAATAACGCCTATAGGATAATGTGTAACCAAAAAAAGAGAAAGTGTATACTTGCCCTTGTTGTTTTCTGCAGCTAGACCAGTTGAGAAGATAAAGCCCGGAATCTTTTTATAGCAGCAGTGAAGATGGTGGATTGGTCAGCGCACGGGATTTTGCTCAGAAATTGAGAGAAAAGATATAATACACGGAATCAATGTATTGAACAGACATGTGTAATCAATGGATTAATAAATGTGGAAACATTTAGGTATTAAAATGTATGTAATAAAAGTTGTGGTAGTGTTTATATATAAAATATATATAAATATATATAAATCTATGTAAATCTAAAAAATAAAAGATAAAAATGCAATACACCTAGTAAAGCGTGTGCTGGGACTGTAGGGAAGGGGAAGGAATGGGGGTGGGGAACGAATGCTAGTGTTATATAGATAATCAATAGGCTTCTATGGACTTACACAGCCTAATGTTTAGAAAAGATTAATGGAGTGATGTAAATCAGCTCACACTGCCTTGTGTGCAGTTCCTCCCTCAGAGAGTACTGCCAGACTGCGGCGAATCAGTCAACTCTTACTCACTTTCCCTCTCAATGGAGGCAGTATGTGAGTTGCTTCTCTCCCAGGGGCCCAAATTACAAGAAATGGGCAAGTCTGGGTAAGTAGCAGATAAGGTTTATTACATCAGAGAAACGAAAAGTAATTACACTCACATAAAGTTTAAAAACAGCCCAGTGTTGGCCCGATCGATCCGGTGGAGCCTTTCCCTCCAGTGGGGCTCCCGCTACAGCGTCCGACGGCGGGACCGGAAGAAGGGATCTTTCCGGATGTCAGCAGGCTGGCTGGGTCCCTCACTCAATAGGCTCCGGCAGGGAACTACGCGTTTCGCAGTGATGCTTCGTCAGGAACCTGGCTGTTTTTAAACTTTATATGAGTGTAATTACTTTTCGTTTCTCTGATGTAATAAACCTTATCTGCTACTGACCCAGACCATTTCTTGTAATTTGGGCCCCTGGGAGAGAAGCAACTCACATACTGCCTCCATTGAGAGGGAAAGTGAGTAAGAGTTGACTGATTCGCTGCAGTCTGGCAGTACTCTCTGAGGGAGGAACTGCACACAAGGCAGTGTGAGCTGATTTACATCACTCCATTTATCTTTTCTAAACATTAGGCTGTGTAAGTCCATAGAAGCCTATTGATTATCTATATAACACTAGCATTCGTTCCCCACCCCCATTCCTTCCCCTTCCCTACAGTCCCAGCACACGCTTTACTGGGTGTATTGCATTTTTATCTTTTATTTTTTAGATTTACATAGATTTATATATATTTATATATATTTTATATATAAACACTACCACAACTTTTATTACATACATTTTAATACCTAAATGTTTCCACATTTATTAATCCATTGATTACACATGTCTGTTCAATGATTCCGTGTATTATATCTTTTCTCTCAATTTCTGAGCAAAATCCTGTGCGCTGACCAATCCACCATCTTCATGTATTATACCCACCCTACCACATACAGCACTCACAATCATGTGAGATCTGACTCCAAAAGACTGTTCATGGTCCCAAGCTTTAGCAAAGTATCCGGCCGCTCCTCCTTCTCTTACCATGCACCCAAAACTGGAACAATCTACCGGAGACTCTCACATCCACCACCAGTCTAAGTTCTTTCAAAACTAAAGCTGTCTCACATTTTAATCTGGTCTGTAACTGTTATATACGCCTATAATATATATTATCTCTATCTGTGCATGCTATGTCTTGTATATAATGTATAACCCTGTTCACTTATGTAGCTATGTATTTGTAATCATGTATTACTTGTCATCATAACTCTATGCCCAGGACATACTTGAAAACGAGAGGTAACTCTCAATGCATTACTTCCTGGGAAAACATGTAATAAATAAATAAAAATGATGGTTACACGCAGCTCAGGGGGACATGGCCACTCTCCTCCTCTACCTGCCATTCATTGGAGTTACAGGTGTAGCAGCCATTACTGCTCCGGCTGGTGGGTTGGAGCAGGACACACACAACGCACCAGCAGGAGTAGATGCCATTGTGATGGCATTGGCCGTACGTGAAAAAGAGTCAAAACTACCACGCTATTGCACCGCGATATTATGAATTCTAAATTATTAAACACACAGATACCCAGTAAGCTCATATAAATCCCCAAAATTACCACTATATATATATATATATATATATATATGTGTATGTGTGTATATATATATATATATATATATACAATGTATATAAGTGTCAAAAGGAGTGCTACATCCAATATGACAAAAATACACAGTGAAATACCTATATACTGTATATATCTCTTGAAAAAAGGGTCATTTAGTTTAACCCTTTGGTCAGCATTATAAGCCTGCGAGCCACTTCAAGGCATGTGCATCAAGAGAAATGAGGACACCACTTCCCTCAGCAGACTAGATCAGCATGCTCTTTGGTAAAGTGCGATCCCTCACACGAAACATGTCAGAGCTGACGTTTTTTGCTGTTTAATGTGCCAATAAATTTATAGTTTGCTGATCCAGAGGAGTCCCGGTCTGTTTCACTGACGTGTGCAGCTGCACCGCCTTCTTTTCTCCATTTGTTTCCACTTCAAGGCATGACCAGATATCGCGGGGCCTAACACTAACTGATTAAAATTCTTATTTACCTTTATAATTGCAGGAAGAATGATCTGCATCTGAATTCTAAATTATACTGGGTTATGCCATATCTATATATTTTCTATATGACTTTTAATAATGAAATAAAAAAAAAACCACAAGAATAAAAATAAATCTTGTGCCCGTAGCCTTTGATTTTCAGTCCCAAAGGGGTAAACCTCCCCCCACTGATACAACTTTACGGATTCAGATAAATGAAAAATGTATATATCGAAATAAAACAGTATATTCAAATTAAACAATCCAAATGACCAAAATGTACCAATTTACAAAAATCTGCAAGTAGCTTCTCGCAAACATAGTAACAACTTTATTTCCTATAATAACAATAGAGCACGCGGTAAGCAGCATTGTACATAAGATTTTTACAGACACAGTCCCTGCCCAGATGAGCTTACAATCTATGTTTTGGTGCTGGAGATACAGGGAGGGGGTGACTTGCCCAAGGTCACAAGAATCTGAGTCCGGGATTTGAACCAAGTTCAGTGTCATTGTTTCAGTCAGCGTCTATACTCACTGAACCACTCTTTCAGCCCTATATGGTGATTTTTGAAGTTGGATATTACAAAAACAGCTGAATATCGATATATGTGCGTTGCAGGTCATCTACAAATCTAATTGTATGTGTTCCATGTAAAATACAATAAAACAGCCCTAATTTAGTCAGAAATTCAACTTTTTATGGGTTTTTTTCCCCCCGTAAAACCTTCCAAAGCCAAAGGTTTAGCCCAAATTCACTTGTAAATCAAAAGTTATGATGTATGGGGCTGTTATATTAACCTCTTCAGAGCTGGAAAGGCAAGGAACCCTTGCAACGAAGAAGTTAAAATGCTGGTGGAACCATAAGAAAAAGAAAGTTACATTTAATATCGACTTTTTAATTTTTACAGTTTTCTCTTAAAGTTTGTATTTTTGTGAAATTTTCATAAGAGTTCACCTTGTTCTGAATTGTGCTAATATAGCAAATGTGCGCTCATTTGCTTGCAATTTCCCAGAATCCCTGGCTGCAGTGGAAGCACGGTATGCTAAGAAAGAATGGGGAAAAGGCAGGGGTGCAGACCTGTCTGAGTTGTGAATGTGCTCACAAGTGGTATTTTAATTTGCTGATATAGCCAGAATTTTGCCACAATTTTGCAAAAATGGCAGGCTTTCGTAGGCTGTGATGCCTTTTATTGGACCATATCAATTGTAAAATGTGTTTTTGTGCATAAGCTTTAGATACTGCAGGTCTCATCATCAGTATGGGATCTCCAAATTGAAGATGCAAGGCTTAAATACATAGCGCCTGAGGTTCATCACAGCAGGGGTCTTCATCTGTGAATGAGGTGCGCAGAAGATTAGCCTACAGTACCCCAGCCGCCCCGTCTGTGACAAACCTCTCGCACAACATCTGAACGAGTGACCTCTCCAAAGCTTATGCATAAGGAATCCTTGTACACTTGGTGGGTTAGGCCATTGGAAAGTATGACAACCCACCAAGTATTTTACTCTTTCTAGAAGCAATATGGCCACAAGCACCCTTTAGGGAAAATGGCAGTATACAATGATAAAACACCAACCAGTGCGAAACGCGTGGGAGGACTTTTGTGCCTCCTTTTTATTCATTGGCATGTTAAAATATATATTTATTATCAACTGAACCCCGTCTCCGTATGGCTGTGCGCTGCTTCAATCACTTTGTGGTGCAATGTGTAAAGGATCACATGACCTTGCACATTAACGTAAAATGCTTAGCGAATCCTTTTGTGAAGCTGGCCGTTTTTCCTAAATTTGTCTCGAAACCCCTCCCACTTAATAGCGCCTGATCCGAGAGCTTCAGCGGAAAATGTGTACATCTGTAATTATAACCATCACAAAGGAGGTCTCAACAATACCACCCACAAATAGGTGCTGCTTCCTAGGGGTTCTCAACTCCAGTCCTCAAGACACCGCAACAGGTCAGGCTTTAAGGATATCCTTGCTTCAGCACAGGGGGCTCAATCAGTGGCTCAATTGAAGAACCTGCTTCAGCACAGGTGGCTTAATCAATGGCTCAGTCTTTGAGTGAGCCACTGAGTGAGCCACCTGTGCTGAAGCAGGGATATCCTGAAAACCTAACCTTTTGGGGGGAGTGGGGTGATTGGGATTAATGACTGGTGCTGAGAACCCCTGCCCTAACCTGTCACTGAGTATTGGGATTTAGGCTGGATTTTCCTGGTACCCCTTCAAGTATACTTCTCTCGTTTTCCATTCTTTAATATTTACCTCTTATGTAATTACATACTAAGATCTTGGTTTGTTCCTGTCTTTTTACCATTTAGACTTTTAACAAATTATATCTTGACTAATTACATTGGTGCCTTTACATAAATAATAATATAATTTTAAGGTTTGTCTTCAAGAGTGGCATGCATATTGTTTGTTTTCTGGGAAGCATCCCAAACATGATCTACTGCCACAATTAAGAAACATTTCTGCCGTAGAGACATACTTCTGAGACACGCCAGACCACACACAGGCATTGCTAAAAAATCTTAAATGAAAAGTGGTTTTGGAAAAAAAGTTTTTTTGTTATGCTACAATATTATCTTTAACTGTGCATGCAATGTCATGTACAGGTATATAATGTATAACCCTGTTCACTTAATGTAACTATGTATTTGTAACTATGTATTTGTCATCATAACTCTGTGCCCAGGACATACTTGATAACGAGAGGTAACTCTCAAAGTATTACTTCCTGGTAAAACATTTTATAAATAAATAAATAACACAATATGTTATGATATGTACCTAATCTGAATTATAATGTCAAAGTGATATCACCGGTGACATTCTATTATCCCCTTGGGTGAAAAATGAATGTCGAAAAATCTAGATTTATGAAGGAAAAAACTCTTGTTGCTTTCAATAGGTTTCCTTTCATTTAAATATGGTAAATATCCATTTTTGCAGTGGTTTTACTGGTTTTACTCCAGTATTGCAGCGAGTACACTTTAGTAAATAGACCCCTTTCATGCATAACCTTCTTGGGAATCCACTGTATGTATCAAGGCAAAAGTGGAGTCATTCTGGGGACAGAAAACAGCACAAAGAAAAAAAAAATCCTATTGATTTGAATGGGACTTTTTTCTGTGATATGTATGGTGCAGTTTCCCCCTCCCCCAGAAATAATCTACTTTTGCTTTGATGCATAATATATGCCTCACGGTTCCCAGCTGCAAAACTAGGACAAAACTGTAGCAAACAAAACGGCACCATATTTATCAAAGCAAAAAATCCCAATGTTTCCATATCCCCCATTAAGTGATATCTCTGCCCCAATGCAAAGCTGAACTAACGGGGTTATGTATCATAGGGGGGTTATGTGTGAAACTCTCCCAGCTGCAAAACAAGAGCAATAAAACAGCACAATATTTATCAGTGTGAGTATGAGAACACTCCTTGCTCACCTGCTAGTTGATAGTAACTATATTTGAGGTGCAAAACAGGAATATACAATGGATATCAAACAGGAATATACAATAGTTATCAAAGCAAAACAATGTTGTCACTTTTTGAGGTTGACCATATCTCAGGTTTTGATTCAAAGTTAGGAGTTTGTGAAGTTCAGATTGCGATCCTGTGAACCTGCTCCCTATTACTTACAGCCCATGGGATTTTCCTGATGAATAAATCTGGTGCCGTGTTTTTGTACCAGTTTGGCTCTGGTTTTGCAGAGGGGACACTGATCCAGGACATGACTCCCATTATCGTGCCCTGAGCACGCAGTGCCTGCTGCTGTGTTTGCTTGTTTTTTTGCATGGTCTTGATTGTGCACAAATGTGTAGGAAGAGGGTGATGGGGTGGTGAGAAAATGAGGGCGACACCCTCAGAATCAAGGTGTATTGACAGATGTGTTAACAAATTCAGTTGAGTCCAATATAGAAATGTGCTGAGAATAAATGGACAAAGCTGAAAACAACAGGTATCTCAAAGGAGGAACATGGTGTATTTCTGGATTAAAGTAAATGTTGTATGAGCTATATGATCATATATGTTTTAAAATATATAGCACTGACATTATATTTGGTGCTGTACATATAACTGGACAAGTATAACGAGCATTTGACATATACTGATGTACCTACCGCTCACCTAATAGTCTTAGTTATTTCCGAAAGTATACCTGGTGCATAAGTGAATATAATACCTATATATACACACAAAATGGATGGAAGATAGAAGAAAGATTCTACACCCAAAAGAATCCCTTTTGCATTGCACTCATGGAGGGTGGGTAAATAAGGGGATAACGTTATCCATGGTCCAAATAATGCCTTAAACCCATTCTACTCAATAGGAGGCCATAGAAATAAAATAATACATTTTTATTAATATCAAATATGGGACACAGGGTGTGAGGATATATATACAAAAAGTGTTTAAAATCGTGGGGGTGGTGCTGTACTGGGGATGGGGAGTACTCAGTATGTGATAAAGGCAAGTTTTGCCCCACAATGAGTTAATACTCCCTGAGTATAAATATCCCTCCACAGATAATAGCAGTTCAGAGTATTGGTATGGAATGACATAAAATGCACATTAGATAAATGTATCCAAGTATATAGTGGTTGTATCATTGACAATATTCATTGTTGAAAGAAAGCATTCGCAAATGGCAACAGTGTCTCTAGTTCAGATACAGGATACTGACTGACAGGGAGCGTTTTGTGGCCAAGGTAGACGCGCCATGGGGGGGCGTGTCTGTAACATCACAGAGCTGGTTCGCCTTCATTGGGCGAACCGCTCAGGTGACCTGCCCGTCCCACCGAGGAATCAGATTGAACTGATTTTACGCGCACCGCGCGCCACCTCCTGCTGTCGCACGCGCGGTCTATGGGCGCGATCAATGCTTTAAGCAATGTGATCGCACTGCGCGCCTCCCCGCCGTCTTCGCCAGCATGGATGCCACCTTAAACCAAGAGACTGGGTGGTATAGAGTATAAAAGTAATTAATACATTTTTAAAATGTATTTCTCGTAATCCTACCTACTTAATAGAGTTTGTATTTTTTCGTAATGCGCCACGAGGCTGTATATCAGGCAGACGGGGTTGAAGCAACTGCCCATTCTGCACTTTTTTTTTTGACCACTACTTTGTTTTATTTATGACTTCAAAGAACCGCTGCGTTTTCCCTGGCGAAAGGGTACTCCCACTTTTGTATTTATAGGAAATTGACCTTTTCCCTGACTTATTGGACCTTTTACTGATACTTTGTCTCAGTGTGTTTTTTTTTTTGTTTTTAGCTGCAGTGATTTACAACTTCTACCAGTACAGAAAACATGTTTTCCTGGCAATAATCCTTATTTATTACAAGAAAATTGGAGAAGATTATAGGCTCCTGTGCCAGGTTTGGGTGTAGTCTTCTACAGTTTAGCATAGTTATCCATTGAAATGTTGTGAAAACTCAACTAATATTTGAGCTTAATAAATAATACGTTAATTTAAAGTTCAGTTTTACCGATGCTGGTTTTGTTCTATCTTTTGCATGGAATAATGAACAGGATGCTTCTATGCCTCCCACACATTCCATACATGTGCAAAATGTCCAACCATCCATACGAAGTCTGTCATGAGATGAACAAAACAATGGGATGTTCCCAGCACTCCAATGTTAAAAAGAGTAACAGGAATAAGCCCAAATCAAAATGTTACTGATACAAATAATGCAAGCAAATCGACACAACACGTGTATATACCTGTAAGCGGACATGTGCAGAGGTACGCAAGGGAGACTGTTTTAAGGTGAAATTAAAATAAGGCTTTATTGTGCCTGTCGCTTTAAACACAGCAAAAAAAACAACATATGAGAAATAGTGAGCCAAACAAAACCTGCTCCACTTTGGCATATATGTATCCTTCTATTCCAGCCCTTTTTAACTGGGTGGCTACCCAAGCTGTTCATCAGCCCAAGTCATATAGATATATATATAGACAACAGTCATTGGAAAATAAAGTCTTATCTGTTTGCTGCCTTTCCTCCGGATAATCAGCATCCATGTGTTAGAAGTCTTATTTGTCAGCTCCAGACATCTGTGTTCTCTCGGTCAGTCTCACCTGGGAAACTCAGGAACCTCTGCTCTGTTTCCTAGTTCAGCTCACATGTGAGCTAAGGAGTCTCACTTCCTGTCTCAGAGGCAGGATTTTTCTAACACCTCTAATCAACCAGGTGCTGGTCAATTAACCAGATTAGAGGCAAGTTTTCTGAACAGGGTAAGTCCCCTGTTACATACCTCCCCTGTTTGTGGGAAGCTCGGGCTTGCCATGGCTAAAGCCCATCCTTCCACTCTCATTCGAGATATCTCTGAGACTTGAATGAGAGTGGATGGAGGAGAACCCTCAATCCTGCTGGGATTGGAGCCCTTCCTCCAGTTTAGTAGTGTCTCCTCCAGAAGGTGCTTGAGATCAGCAGTCCTCAGTCACTTGAGGAGAACTTTTTCCAAGTACAGTCTTTCTACTGACCACATGGTCTTGAGCTTTCCCCTGTATCGGGCACTCCTCTTTTTGTAGGCAGACTGTATGGCGACAGTCACAGAGCACTTATGCAAATCGCTCTCTCTCGCCATCCTTCCCATGTGCTCCACTTTAGCACCAAATGTCCATTTCCTGGTATCACAAGAGCGCCCAAGGACAGCCACTTGAGCCCTCAGTTCTTGAAGCTGTTTTCCTGCTCTTTTCCCATTCAATGTAGTCGCCAGTTCAGCTTCTTTGGGATTGAGTTGCGATTCCAGCTCCATTTCCAGAGAATGTCCTATGTTTTCAGCTTCCTCAGCTAAGGATTTTTCTGGCTTTGATTCTGCACTCCTACCTCTGTTTGTTGCCTGTTGGGCGGCTGCAGGTTTGGCTAGATACTGCAAACGCTACTATTTCCGCCATGGATGAAAAGCAGAGCCAATCTGATAAAATGATGGCTAAGCTGAAGCGGAAGTATGAGGCGACAAAAAGCACAAAAAATGTTCACAGGCAATCTCCGGGGCCCCTTTTAACTTCAAGGGCCACCTCTCGTCCCACTTCTGACGACCATATGTAAGAGGACATGTGCAGAGGTACGCAAGGGAGACTGTTTTAATTTCACCTTAAAACAGTCTCCCTTGAGTACCTCTGCACATGTCCTCTTACATATGGTGTCAGAAGTGGGATAGTTTTCTTTGAAATCTCCAGCTCCTCAGTGAGACTGTGAAGTTCCTTTCTGGAGACTTCCAGTTCTGTGCGGCAGCTGTTGATCTCATGAATGCATGCACAGTACTGCTGATAGTGTAAACCTGGAGATGAAAGTCTCACGCCAGGAGACAGCCCGCCTCCAAGCAGATGGGCAAAAATGGAAGGTGGACGTATCTCAGAAAGAGGTTCATACACTCCGCAGAGCACTGGATGCCTCACATCATGAGATCAACAGCTGCCGCACAGAACTGGAAGTCTCCAGAAAGGAACTTCACAGTCTCACTGAGGAGCTGGACATTTCAAAGAAAACTATCCCACTTCTGATACCATATGTAAGAGGACGTGCAGAGGTACGCAAGGGAGACTGTTTTAATGTGAAATTAAAATAAGGCTTTATTGTGCCTGTCGCTTTAAACACAGCAAAAAAAAACAACATATGAGAAATAGTGAGCCAAACAAAACCTGCTCCACTTTGGCATATATGTATCCTTATATTCCAGCCCTTTTTAACTGGGTGGCTACCCAAGCTGTTCATCAGCCCAAGTCATATAGATATATTTATATATAGACAACAGTCATTGGAAAATAAAGTCTTATCTGTTTGCT
>CM071568.1:27017996-27100248 GCA_036426205.1 Ascaphus truei | reverse complement strand
TTGTCAGCTCCAGACATCTGTGTTCTCTCGGTCAGTCTCACCTGGGAAACTCAGGAACCTCTGCTCTGTTTCCTAGTTCAGCTCACATGTGAGCTAAGGAGTCTCACTTCCTGTCTCAGAGGCAGGATTTTTCTAACACCTCTAATCAACCAGGTGCTGGTCAATTAACCAGATTAGAGGCAAGTTTTCTGAACAGGGTAAGTCCCCTGTTACATACCTCCCCTGTTTGTGGGAAGCTCGGGCTTGCCATGGCTAAAGCCCATCCTTCCACTCTCATTCGAGATATCTCTGAGACTTGAATGAGAGTGGATGGAGGAGAACCCTCAATCCTGCTGGGATTGGAGCCCTTCCTCCAGTTTAGTAGTGTCTCCTCCAGAAGGTGCTTGAGATCAGCAGTCCTCAGTCACTTGAGGAGAACTTTTTCCAAGTACAGTCTTTCTACTGACCACATGGTCTTGAGCTTTCCCCTGTATCGGGCACTCCTCTTTTTGTAGGCAGACTGTATGGCGACAGTCACAGAGCACTTATGCAAATCGCTCTCTCTCGCCATCCTTCCCATGTGCTCCACTTTAGCACCAAATGTCCATTTCCTGGTATCACAAGAGCGCCCAAGGACAGCCACTTGAGCCCTCAGTTCTTGAAGCTGTTTTCCTGCTCTTTTCCCATTCAATGTAGTCGCCAGTTCAGCTTCTTTGGGATTGAGTTGCGATTCCAGCTCCATTTCCAGAGAATGTCCTATGTTTTCAGCTTCCTCAGCTAAGGATTTTTCTGGCTTTGATTCTGCACTCCTACCTCTGTTTGTTGCCTGTTGGGCGGCTGCAGGTTTGGCTAGATACTGCAAACGCTACTATTTCCGCCATGGATGAAAAGCAGAGCCAATCTGATAAAATGATGGCTAAGCTGAAGCGGAAGTATGAGGCGACAAAAAGCACAAAAAATGTTCACAGGCAATCTCCGGGGCCCCTTTTAACTTCAAGGGCCACCTCTCGTCCCACTTCTGACGACCATATGTAAGAGGACATGTGCAGAGGTACGCAAGGGAGACTGTTTTAATTTCACCTTAAAACAGTCTCCCTTGAGTACCTCTGCACATGTCCTCTTACATATGGTGTCAGAAGTGGGATAGTTTTCTTTGAAATCTCCAGCTCCTCAGTGAGACTGTGAAGTTCCTTTCTGGAGACTTCCAGTTCTGTGCGGCAGCTGTTGATCTCATGAATGCATGCACAGTACTGCTGATAGTGTAAACCTGGAGATGAAAGTCTCACGCCAGGAGACAGCCCGCCTCCAAGCAGATGGGCAAAAATGGAAGGTGGACGTATCTCAGAAAGAGGTTCATACACTCCGCAGAGCACTGGATGCCTCACATCATGAGATCAACAGCTGCCGCACAGAACTGGAAGTCTCCAGAAAGGAACTTCACAGTCTCACTGAGGAGCTGGACATTTCAAAGAAAACTATCCCACTTCTGATACCATATGTAAGAGGACGTGCAGAGGTACGCAAGGGAGACTGTTTTAATGTGAAATTAAAATAAGGCTTTATTGTGCCTGTCGCTTTAAACACAGCAAAAAAAAACAACATATGAGAAATAGTGAGCCAAACAAAACCTGCTCCACTTTGGCATATATGTATCCTTATATTCCAGCCCTTTTTAACTGGGTGGCTACCCAAGCTGTTCATCAGCCCAAGTCATATAGATATATTTATATATAGACAACAGTCATTGGAAAATAAAGTCTTATCTGTTTGCTGGGTTGCTGCCTTTCCTCCGGATAATCAGCATCCAGGTTTAGAAGTCTTATTTGTCAGCTCCAGACATCTGTGTTCTCTCGGTCAGTCTCACCTGGGAGACTCAGGAACCTCTGCTCTGTTTCCTAGTTCAGCTCACATGTGAGCTAAGGAGTCTCACTTCCTGTCTCAGAGGCAGGATTTTTCTAACACCTCTAATCAACCAGGTGCTGGCCAATTAACCAGCACACTGCTGGATTAGAGGCAAGTTTTCTGAACAGGGTAAGTCCCCTGTTACAATACCCTATATCAGACGCAAGACAAAGCTGCACCCTCAATGTCAAAGTATATAGAAACAAAGCAGTATATAATACTGGGTGGGAAATGAATGGTGTAACAAACACTGCAATGATCTATGGATGCAAACGATGCTCCTAATAGGGAATAAGCTAGCTTTTTGGTCTGGACATTTTTTTTATCTGCTTATATTTAAATGTGGAATTTACTACCCATGGACACTAGGATAGCAGATACTGTAGATAGCTTTAAGGAAAGGTTAGACATCTTATTTTTTTTATTTTTTTTTGAGAAAGAAAGATATACAGGAATAGACCAAATAATTAAACATAGGAAGGATGTTGAACCATTGCCAATCTGATCACCGCCAGTCAGGAAGGAACTTCTTTTTCCTCTTATGAGACATCATTGGATAATGTTTCACTGGAGATTTTTGTTAGTCTTCCTTTGGAGCAATAAGCTGTTAATACAAATATAGGATGAGTATCTCCATCGTCTACATTTATCAGGTAGAACTCGATAGATATGCCTTTTTTAACCTCATCTATTATGTATCAGAGATGTTCTTAGTTTACCAATATATGGATCACAAATGAAACTTGAAGGTACAGGACCTGTAGACCATTGTCAGATTTCCCATTAGGCCCGGGCCTAAAGTGGCGACATTTGGGAGCGGCAAAAATGTCTGCCCCATTTGCATTTTCCGCACCCTCGGCCTATCGGACCTAATGGGAAGGGGCTTACTTACCTGTGCCGGCCGCCTCCGTTCTGCCACCTTGCTTCTTCAAAATCGAGCGTCAAATTACCCAGCGGACGTCACAAACGACATCACCATGCGTCTCGTTGACATGGCAACAAATTATTTCATGGCGTCGCGTTACCATGGTAACGCAATGCCGTGCGATGTCACGCTGGTGATGTCCGCGGCGTCAGTTGGCGCTGGATTCTGAAGGGGAAGCAGGGCGTCAGACACAGGTTAAGGCTACACTTATAGTGCCGGCGACGCGACAGTGACGTCAGGCTGCGGTTGCTGGAAAAATCAAATTGAGATGACTTCCAAGCCCTCGCTCCGTCGCGTGGCACTTACTATAAGCGCATGTGACGGTGGTAATGCATTTGTTTTGACGCAACGTTGCAGTGGATTTCCAGTGTAGGAATAATTTAATACACAATTCATAAGACACCATGATGTTGCAGTATGTGTGCCCACGTTTTACAGAATTCCATTGAATATTAACTATAAAATGTAATTATTCAGCCCCCAAACTTTGATGGTTTTTGTATGAGAGAAAGATTGTCTTACATAATTGAGAATTAAAACAATTAACATAAGTGGTAACTAATGACAAACTGAAAGTGTTTATTATCTAAAGAAGTCTTAATACTCAGGAACACGTTGATGGATAGCATCAGAGAGACATATGTTGTCCCATATTACTGAACCAGTTTGTTGGATCTTATGCAGAAAATCAGTGTGAAAGTTTGCAAGTTCCTTTCTCATGTTGTAGCTGTTGGCTTGAAAAAGCCTCTTCTATCACTCGCTTGTAAGTTTAGTTTGTTCCCAGTCTCAGGGAAAATAGTTAGCCACTGATGCCACCACCAACAGGGAACCAACGCATTAACAGATTAAGGAATTGCTGAAGACATACCGTAATTACTTCAGGGGTCCACAGTTCAATTCTTGTTGCTTTGAAGGTCTAATTGTGGTGGATTTATGAATCCTACGCTCTAGTCCTCAGTATCTATAGTAGTATTCATGGGGGCCGGAACTAGGGATGCGGGCAGAGAGAGGGGGGGGAGACACAGCAGCCCTCCTTGGGTTTAAACATTTATACATTATGGTAATGTATGTAAAGCCCCCCAGCCCAAAATATAGTTCCTTCAAGCCTGGTAGTATCCAACAGGCCAAATGAAACATTTGGAGGGTCAAGACCCATCCCATTTCATGAATGGACAGCGACATATTTGCTTTGTTTATGCTCGAGGGGCAAATGAATGCAAATGTCAAAGGAACCGTCGATAAGATTATCCCAACTCTTGTCATCTCTGTTGCTACTTGTTCATAATTACCAGTCACTGTCAGAAACGATTTAGTGATTATGATTACCTTCCCCTGCTGCTATTCAGGTACAGTAGCCTTTTCACTTAGCCGTGCCCCTTGGGAAATCATAATTGGGGGCTACTAGTATAGTCACATTCTTGATGCGCGCCTATGTTTTTTTTAACTTCTTTGTTCTTTTTTCTTTCTTGTTGCTCGAAAAAATTGCAAAGCGGTGCTAATAAAAATAAAACCACTGTGATCTGCCACATTTAGAGGCAGTGGATCTCAACAGTGGTTTCTAAAGATTTTATGGATTGCTCTTGTCAGATACAAGCTACTCCCTTTTCCAAACTTCTAAGGTTTCCAGTCATTTGCTCTGTAGTTTATAAGGACCTGCTAGGACATAAACTCCTTGTCTGAAATATTGATGCTGTAAAATGATGTGTTGTATTACATTTCTAGCCTTTCATCTAACTGGACATGTTTTTATTGTTTTGTTTTGTTTTATCATTCCCAGTGGTTTTGATGCATTTCTTTAATGGCTATTGCTCCTGTGTGAACTTATCAATAACAGACTGTCCACAGTTTCTACAGGAAGTGTGCTGTCTTTGATTTTCTAAAACGAGATATTGTTAGGAGCGGCTCAGTGAGTAAAGACACTGACTCTGTAAACAATGGCACTGAGTTTGAATCAGGGGAAACTGGTTTAATTCCCGGTGTCAGCTCCTTGTGACCTTGGGCAAGTCACTTTATCTCTCTGTCTCAGACACCAAAAACATTGATATACTCCGCTCCTAGGACCCTTAATATATATATATATATATCTATATAATGCATGTAATCACCAGCAAGGTGATAAAAAAGACCGCACTCACCAGGTAAAGTCCAAATAAACTGTATTCAGAGTGTTCACACAATATATATATCCAATAAAGAATATCACTTGTGAGCACATTCACATGTCTTAGACAGGTCTGCAGCCCTGCCTTTCAACCATTATCACATCTAGAATACAGTGCTTCCACTGTAGTAAGGGATTCTGGGAAATGACATGCAAATGAGCACACTGTGTCACCTTTTGCAGGCACACATTGTTAGGTGACACATTGTGTGTTCATTTGAATGTCATTTCCCAGAATCCCTTGCTGCAGTGGGAGCACTGTATGCGAGGTGATAATAGTTGAAAGGCAGGGTTGCAGACCTGCCTAAGACATGTGAATGTACTCACAAGTGATATTCTTTATTGGCTATATGCTAACGTTGGAGGTTTTCTGTCGCCTTTTTCACCCACCATAACTTAAAATGTGTACGATATATTGCATACTGGTAAGTTTTATTTTTTTCTCACTTGTTCAAAAATTATCTTCAATTAGTATATTTGTTAACTGGGAACTCTTTGTAAGACTTTATTCAATGTTTACCTTTGTCTGAAATGATGCATGAATGGACTAAAGATGCAAGATGTTTAATACATTTCTTTAAAGCAGCAGTCTTGCGCTATGCATTATTATTATTATTTTTTTACAGATTTATAGCAGGGGGTCTCCGGAGAGGAACTACGCTGATTTCAGCTCTGGGGACCTCCTGCTCCCCGAGACAATTACCTCCATATAGGGCCGGTATCTCCGCTCAGTTTAAATGTCCTGGTCACGTGAACCAATAGGAAGCCGGAAGGGATGACGTCTCGGCTTCCTATTGGCCCGCAGGAAGCGGGACTTTTAAATCACTGTATTGTGAACCCAGAAAGGGCTCCTATGGGCACCCCCTATGGAAGTAACTATTTCGAGAAGCAGGGGGTCCTCAGAGCTGAAATCAATGCGATTCAGCTCCGTCCACCCTGCTTCAAACCTATTAAAAATGGCATAGACACGAAGACTGCTCATTTAATATGCTATCACTGGTTGTCTTCCTGAGAAGTCTTCTCAGTGGTACCCCATTACTGAAAGATGTTAGGAACATGATATTTTAAGATTTGGATGGTGTTTCTTTGTCGGAAATGCTCTGCCTACTTCCACACATTTCTAATTTACTGTATTATTGGGACCCAATTTGCTTATTGTTATGGTTGATTTGTGTTGTATATGGTTAATAGCCCATTTGTTGCACATTCTGGCAATAAGTCTTTTTCTTTGACAACTATATCAAATTGATATTGAAATAAAACAGGATCACGAGCCAGATAATATGGATTCATTCTTTCTCATCTGATGTTGAATGGTGCACGTGCCAAAGTCTTCTTCCTACTGCATCCTTTTGGTATTGTACTTTTGCACAGATCTTGTTACATGCAGTAGGCCACAGACTATAAAAGTCTTCATTTTTAACATTTGAAGCTTTCCTTTATGAAAATATATTAATTACCTCAAATTTATAAAGTGATAATACTGTTTGTAAGCTGTTGTATGTACACATAATTTGCGGATCCAAATTTCTTATCATATGTTGTTTTTTTTAACTATGCTACCATCATTAACTGAAAAGATAAAGGGACAGAACAATAATTACCACTTAAGATTAGAAGTGTATATAGGACCCGAAAAATAGAAATATCATTAATTTACACAAGAAGCACATGTGGCAAACTGAATTTATGGGTTAATGAATCTTTCAGTTGCTGTACATTTATAAGGCGTTTAAAATATATGTTGCTCGCCCTGTTGGATTGCCCATTTAAAATAACAGTTTTGTTCTATAATGTCATTTGTCACCAAAATAAATGATAACATGTATTCTCTTGTTCATTTTTCCAGCTTCACGTGGCTCTCGGGCCAAGTCCACAGAAACTTCCTGTCCAAGTTTTCTGGAGAGGTGGTAGAGCTGTTTGATGAAGAATTCAGGCACCTCTATGGGTCATCCAAGCCAGTGATGGGTTTAAAGTCTCCAGCTCCAATGGCCCCTGTTCTGACGAGGGAGAATAGTGGAGTGAGCAGCATGACTGACAGCAGCACTCAGGAAAGTGCCAACACCACCTCAGAGCCGCTCAGCAGCTCCTCTACCAACAGTGTCTCCCATGCCTCACAGCGCCCCAAGTCTCCCGTGTACACCACTCCAGTCCATACACCACTCCAAAGGATACATTCCTTCCATGGCTACACAGCCCTGAGGTCCCCCCCACCACAAACCAGCTACCAGCCCAGTTACCCAATAGCCCAATACCAAAGGACTTACACGCCCGAGTCACCAACATTCCTTTTCAACAACAATGTCAACATGTACAGGTCTTTCAGGAACAGGAGAGAAGACTTTAATAGTTCCAGATTTACTCAAGGCTGGAGGTCGTTTTCTAGACCTACGTTGTCTTGATTTCAAAACTAATGAGCCCTAATGCACGGGAACTGGTTTGCACGGAAAATATTTTTTTTTTTAAATAACTCTGTTGATGAAATAAAAAGAGGCATAATATAAAATGCAAACATTTATAAACCACTCTTCTATGCAACATTTGTGGAGCCTTAGTGTTACAAACCGTAGTTTTGAATCATTATGCAATTAACAGTCTGTGGAGATGAATAATCATTTGTCTTACTGACTTTTGTTTTACCGACTTCTGTATCTTCTCCACCATGCAACAGCGCCAGCAAAGCATGTTTTTATCCATGCGCGCTGAAATTGGATGTTTTTTTACGATTTCATTGTATTGTGTGCTGTGTGCTTCTTGGTAGCACGGTAGTCAGCTGTAGTGTTACTGTCGCTCAAACTCCCTTAACCCCATCATCGCGCTCCAAAGTTTAATTGGCTCACACCAACAGTAAATCGTTTCGAGTGAGCGTTACATGGGGAAAAAAATGTATTAACCTTTATTTTTCATTTGGCTGTTTGTCAAATACAGCAAGGGATCTTTGACTTCATAGGTAGATAGTTTTAGTGTGTAAATAGAAACAGAATCTACAACACAAAGGGGAATTGGAGTTTAGAATAATTAACAATGTATAGTCTACTCTCAGATATAGGGGAAGAGGTTGGAATTTATGTAAGAATACAGGAATGTGGGAATATTAAAGCCGCGAACCGAAGCATGTTTTTTTTCCAGGGAGACCCCATAGCTACAAGTGGTGCAGTTCTGCTGCAGGAAACCCACTGGGTCACAATTTGTCTATACACGGGTGAGAAAATAGTTACTGGCTACTGGCTTCTCCAGCTACTGGCTGGAGAATAAAAAGTGATATAAAGTGTATATTTTGAAACAAGTATATATATATCTGTGTCATGATTGTAGATGCTGAGTTTGAAAAGTTTTTGATTATTATTGTTCTACGTCTCTATTTATTAAAGTCTCTTAACCGCAGAACCAGGGAAAGGTAGTGGGGGGGGGGAGGGAAACTGCATCAGATTTATAAGAATCCCAACAATATCCAATGGGATTCCTTTTCTCTGACAAGTCTTATTTTGTTTGTTTGTTTTTTTGTTGTTGCTGTAATTTCACCCTTGTTTTGCAGCTGGGAGAGTCTGATAAATAGACCCCTATGATGAAACAAAATACACATAGGGCCATAATGATTAAGAGCTACTGTCCTCAGCTACTGATGCCCCAGCAGGGACTGCCTGTCCCTTTAATCTAGTATCACTATGCAGTGTAGAGGGACATGCTGTGATTGACGTATGGAAAGAGATGAGTGACTGGTCCTTGTCAGGCTGGCTTGGCCACATTGTGCCCATTCTTTCACATTCACAAGTAGCTTTGTTAATGCTTTTCCTTACTTCATTATGACAGGTTTTTCCACGTTCTGCAACTTTCCAAAAGTGTCACAGAACTATATATAGTACAGCAGTGGTTACCAACTCCAGACCTCAAGAACCCCCAACGGGTTTTAAGGATATCCCTGCAGTGGCTCGGTCCTTTTGACTGAACCACCTATGCTGAAGCAGGGATGTCTGTAAAGCCTGACTTGTTTGGAATTCTTGAGGACTGGAGCTGCGATAGAACAGCTCTGGTAGAGTAAAGTTCAATTCATCACGACCATCTCTAGCAGCGAAGGTGTAAAACATGGCGGTTGTGTGGAACATTTGACATTAGTGAGGGCATAGACACATTACTCATCTCATTCTCAAGAAGAGTCTTACCAACCTCTATAGCACACACTGCTGCCCAAACCAATTAGTCGTTGACTGAGTCGCCTGTGCTGAGGCTGGGATATCCTTAAAACCTGACTTGTTGGTGGCCCTTGAGGACTGGAGTTGGCCACTCCGGTACTATATATTGCTTTTGTTAGGGGCTTGTAAGAAATCCATACAGTATGTATATAAGAAAATCCAATAATGCACTGATCAGGGTCATGGGGTTATTAAAAATGTAGTCATATGTAACAGTAAATTAGAGCTAGACACAGTACATTTAGCAAGAACTAGATCCTTTCACACACACACACACAACCCCCCCCTTCCCTGCTAGTATTAATACTTTCTTCATCATTGTAGATATATACATAATGAACACAAGGCTACCTACGGCTCAGCACCACTTAGCAAATAATATGTCCCAAAGTCACTGCTGCAAACATTTGTAAAATGCAATCATTGGAGCCCAACATAGAACAGAATCACCGTAGTGGCCACTTGCAGGCACCTTTCACAGCACTTATTCCCTCACCTGCTGTCTCTGTAAGTTCCCCATCAATCCTCTTAGATTGTAAGATCTTCGGGACACGGATTTCCTTTCCTATTATCTGATTTTGCTGCACTTATTGTATTATTATAATTCCCTGTACTGTATTCTTTGTGAAGCGCTGAGTACACTTTTGGCGCGATATAAATAAAGACATACAATACCTTTCACAGCAAAGGGAGTACGGCTGAAATGATATTGTTACATTTGTAGATTGCTCGATGGGTTTTCATTTGACCAAGAACGATGATGAATAGAACGTCGCCGCATCCTGAATTAGCTCGCGGAATATATCAGGCACGTCAATTATAAGCACAGCATAAATAAATAAGCATTGGGATAACTGGAGCCTCATTTAGCTTTGTAATTACAGACCTTCTCTGTGTTAACCCTGTGAGTGCCAGAGGGTGTAATGCACTCTGACACTTTTGGTGTGTGGAAAAGATTCATTTTTAAATGGGTATGTACAGAATTTCGATTGTGTCAAATTATTGTTCATTGCTTTTATTAAAGATCATTTATTTAGTAAATTATTCCTATGTCTTTTTTTTATTATTATTTGTCAAACATAGAGACACTTCATTTATTGAAATATTTATTGTGGAATAGACTCAACTAATTATAGAAAGAGACCGGCCTAATCTCATTGCAACATCTCGAAAGTAAAGCAGTATTTTTGCTGGGGGGAAAGGGGGTACTTATAACGGGAAGCAGTACCGCATTAATTTCCACAGCAGGGGTCCCCTGCTTCCCCGAGATACATACTCTAACCCAGGGGGGCGCAAACTTTTTTCCCTGCGCCCCCCTGCCGGCTGTTCCCTCACTCCCGCGCCCCCCCAACCCCAACTTACCCGCGCTCCAGCGTAATGACGTCCCATTGCCATAGCAACGTGACGTCACATGACCTCGCAGCGTCATTTTGACGCCGCGTTGCCATGGCGACGCAGGGAGGAAGCCGCCGGAGCCACGGTAAGTTAGGTTTACAGAGGCCCTGCAGCTCCCCCGGCACTTCATTTAAGTGCCTTCGGGAAGAGCGCGGGGCCTCTGTAAACCCCGCGCCCCCCGTCGGCAGTCTCGCGCCCCCCCTGGGGGTCGCGACCCACAGTTTGCGCACCGCTGCTCTAACCCAAACAAACAGAAATTCAGGTTCTGACCATGATTCCACAAAATCAATCAGAAGAGTTTGTATATGCCATGCTCCCACCTTTATTCATGAATAACGAGAACAAAAAAGAAGGAAGAAGCAAATAAACGAGGCACACTAGAATCTCAAAAACATAGGATTAAATTAATAAAAACTAAAGTGCTAGTGGTTGGGAAGCCTCACAGCATCTCAGAGGCTAACGTTACATATTGATAAATAATGCTTAGGTGGATGCAACAACCAATATAATTGACACGATCACCATATCACTATACAAATTCAACAATCCTATACAAAACTATACATGAAAATCTGTAGAGATAGCCTACTGAGGATGCTATTAGCACAACCCCAGATAACAAACTGGATAGGTCGATGATGAAGCACAAAAGAGAAGAAACAAATATATTGATCTCAATATATGTATGCGGCTATGTACAGTATGCAGATGACACAATTTTATATGCACACAGCGCTAGCCTCTCTGACCTTGGACACGTACTTCAATCTGACTTTTTGAGTCTTGAAATTTGGATTTGCCAAAACAAACTGTTTTTAAACACTGACAAGACTGTAACTGGTATTTGGAATCAAGGCTAAATTTATAAAGCTACCAATGACTGAGCTCCAGATCAGAACCAACTCTAATGCCATCGTAGCCCCTGTTACTAGTTTTATATATTTGGGCATATGGTTTGACTCCCATTTAACAATTGGGTTGCATATTGATACCCTGACATCCAAAACCTATGCCAAACTAGGTGTACTTTATAGGAACAAATGCTCCCTAAGTCTACTGGTCAGAAAGCGCATCGATCAGCAGATGCTAATGCCAATTATAGACTATGGGGACATAGTATATGGCTCAGCACCCCAAACTCACCCTAGCAAACTTGGTACCCTCTACAATTTAATATGCTGCTTTGTCCTCCAATGCAACTTTAACACACATCACTACGAAATGCTCAAAGAACTAGATTGGTCATCACTTAAGTCTAGGCACAAAGTTCATCTCTCCTGTGTTGCCTTCAAATACTTTCTGGGCAAGTTACCCCCGTACCTGAACAAACGCCTCACCCCTACCACATGGAGCACTTATCATCTGAGATCTGACTCCAAAAGACTGTTCATGCTGCCAAGGTTCAGCAAAGTATCCGGCCGCTACTCTTTCTCTTACCGTGCCCCCCAAAACTGGAACAATCTACCGGAGACTCTCACAGCCACCACCAGTCTAAGTTCTTTCAAAACTAAGGCTGTCTCACATTTGAATCTGGTCTGTAACTGTTACATACGCCTATAATATATATTATCTTTGACTGTGCATACAATGTCTTGTATATAATTAAGTAATAATCCCCTCAGAACAGGGCATTACTGGCCAATTCTGAGGGGATTATTACTATTATAGGCTAAATGTAGACTTTTTTCATAAATAATAGACACTTTTGTATAGTTATATAGATTTATTTTATTAAAATAAAATGGTAAATACATGAATCCACCTCTATATACTCTTACACTGCAGCTATCTATATCCACACACTGCCGCCCCCTCTGTGTACACACACACACACACACACACACACACACACACACACACCCCCACCCCCACCACCACAACCACACCCACACACACACACACACACACACACACACACACACAGCAGCTCAACACACACAACAGCAGATCTACAGCACACACAAATGCTACGCTACACCACAAACACAACACCCACAACACAGCACCTCTACACACACCGCACACTACAAAAAGCACACCACACACACACACACACACACACACACACAACCCAAACACACACACACACACACACCACACACACACACACACACACACACACACACACACCACACACACACACACTGGAGCTTCTACACACACAACACAGCAACCTCTACACTCACAACACGAACCCTAACACTCACCACACTCACCCAACTCACACGCACCCATCTACACACACAACACAGCAACCTCTACACACACAAACACAGCACCTCTACACACACACAACACAGCACCCTCTACACACACACACACACACCACACACACACACACACACACACACACACACACACACACACACACACACACACACACACACACACCACCCCACACAACACACACAACACACACAGCAGCTCTACGCACACACACACAAACTCAACTGCTGCTACACACACACATGCTACAACCATAAACACGTGCTGCGACGGACACACACCCACACACACACACACACACACACACAACACACACAAACACACACACCACACACACCAGCTCTACACACAACACACAATCAGCTCTACACACCACACACACCACACAAACTTCTGCTACACACACTACAACCACACACACACACCACACACACACACACACACACACACACACACACACACACACACACACACACACACACACACACACTGCTGCTCTATATACCCATAAACACTGCTACTGACATACACACACACACTAAAAAATTCAGCCACTTACTTCTTTGCAGACCCTCTCCCCCCCCCCACCAATTCAACTGAAACTGATCGAAAATCTGAGTCACTCGGAGGGGGGAGGAGTGAACCCTTGGCTGATAATTTCTGACCAATCCCCTGCCCTGTCTCAGACTGTTACTTCATTCGACCAATCCCTGCACTGTCTCAGCTGTTCTGAAAGCTGATTGGCTGGAAATCACACATTGAAATCACACATTGCAAGAAGCTAAAATTCCGGGCATTACTGATTGGATAATGCCCGGATTTTAACCAATCAGGAGCAGGATTTCAATAATGCCCTGAATTTACTGCTTTAGCCTATAATATACGTATAACCCTGTTCACTTAATGTAACTATGTATTTTTAACCACTATTTGCTATCATAAATCTTTGCTCGGCATACTTGAAAATGAGAGAGTAACTCTCAATGTATATACTTCCAGGTAAAGATTTTTATAAATAAATAAATAAATAAATCTTGAGTTCATCCATGGAGAAATATATGATAAAAAATGACGCTAAAATATATGGATTCCTGATAATTATTGAGAGTGTTATAATGTAGCATAGTGTATCTACTCATCATCCCTGTTTGTTGATAGGGTTAGTGTTAAGTTTGAAAATCATTATGGCTGTATCGGGCCCACACTCCAGTTTCAAACATTTGTCCCTTCACCTGCCTGCATCTTGATGCTGTGGGGTTACTTATCCCTCCACTTTATTGCAGGTTTGCTTGGCTTTCAACACATAGATTCAAAGGCTCCTTGGCCTATATTCATAATACCACCATGGTCTGCTATTTCAAGTACTGTCTCATATTATCCCATTCCTGGTGTCAACATCATTAACATCAATGACATCATCAGCACACAGTCATATCTTTTGGAAAAATAGTACGGTCCCCAGCACTCAAAGAGAACAAGCGGAAAACATGACATTGTTGCTGCTATGTTAGATCTAATTGGAAATGGATTTGTGTATAAAACAAGTTTATAATCTCTTTAGAATAACTACCACAATAAATATCTATGTACAGAACTCACCACATGTATAGCGCAATATAATAAGCAAGTCCCACGTGAGGTGGTGCTTCAGAATATGGATGAGCTCAGGAGAATTTCACAAACAGGTGTGCCCCATTGGTATCTGAATTGTCTTAGATTATCTATAGTATATAGTCCATTTGGGTATGCTTGGGGAGATATGCGCTTAATGGGGACCCCACATCTTGCAGCGCAATATACAATCTCCTATATGCAATATAAGATAAGGGGAATTAGTGGGGCAACTACATGAAGGCTGATACCTGTACTCTGTTGCACACCCTTTCTGTAGTCTGGCAAGTCCAGGTGTACGCATCCATCGTTAGGTGTAAAGATAAAGCGTATAGGTGAAACGCGATAGGTGCATTTTTAACCTCTTTTTATCCATGTGATATAATATATTTTTCTATTGGAGTTGCCTCTTGATCATGGTGATTTTATTCTTTTATCTTAGTTGTGCTCTGTGCTTTACTCTGAGGATGATAGTGCATAATAACCCAATTATATGCATGAAGATGAAAAGAAAGTAAATAATACTGGTTCATTGGTAAATCATGCGTGGAGAAATTGCTAAGAGAGCATACTGCACACCGACACACTTTATTCGAGCAAATACCCAGTATTACCTGGCGATACCTGGAATGCGCCGCTCCTCACCTCTGACAAGCCCCGTTCGTTTGCCTGCCCCTGGGTTCATGCCTGGCTGACGGGCGCTGATCTGTTAAATGATAAGATTGGGATTTATAGGCTGCAATGCTTCGCGTGTCTCACCAGATGGCATAAATTCATAATTGTAATGCCAGTATATATATAATATACTGTCAGTATTGCAGCCAGCGGGAATAAATTGCTTCAATCCCGCCTGGAAAATAATGCAATGCCCTCGGGCAGAAAACATTCACAACACTCAATACACCCGGGTATAACCCGAATTCGTGGACTAGCCGAGCTCGAATAAAGTGTGTCGCAGTGTATGCAAAGAGCCTATGTCAAGAACCTCCGAGGCTAACTAAATTCCTAATATTCACTTGAGAGAGAAAATAACTCAACACAGAGAGTGTGGTATATTCAATCAACCCCCCAAAAAGAGGGGTGATTGATCACTAATGGCAAGGGAAACTTTTCAGGAATTTACCCCTTTGTCTGCCTGTTCCACACCAGATAAATATTTTACTTCCTTCTCTACCACTACAACTACTTGCTGTAATACAGAAAAAGCGATGGGTAATTCTGGAAAGTCCAGTGCTTGCTCAGTTTCAGGCCGAGTTCAGTGTAAGTACCTGCAGCAGTTCTTTTTATAGTCATATCTTTATGTCAAGGGATCAACATCTTATCATAAATCTACTTACACTCTCTTTAAAGTTTGTGGTTCCTCTGTTAAACGCAGAGGTTCATATGTCTCACCTCCTCCTCCTCATTTTGACTCGTACTTCCAATGATCAAAGTCTCGGGTGTTTATTATTTCACACTCAACACCACTCAACCTGGCTTTTTGGTGGTGGTGGTGACAAGAAACAAATTTAACAATGAACAATCAAAAACGATTTGTTTTATAAAGCACTTACAATAAGAGTGGGAACACATTGATAATATTCTAAGTAGACACTTTCATGTTCTATTAGAGGAGAAAAACTAAAGCAGTGTTTCCCATCTGTGCACCACGGCGCCCTGGTGCGCCGTGGCTTGCCTAGAGGGGCGCCGCGATTAGCCTCCCCACCATCACTCCATTATCCCTCCCCACCATCACTACTCTCGTGCCTGCCGGGCCGCAGGGGATTGGCTGCAGGTCAGAGGAAGCCGGGGCGGGCTTCCGCTTTGTGCAGAGCACACGGTGAGTTGTGTGTGTCTGCCTTCCTGGCTCCTGGCTTCCTGTCTGCGGTGTCCCGTCCCCTTCTCCCTGGGTGATAGAATTAGGGGTTGATATTACAGGTGGGGGTGAGTGCAGGAGAGAGAGTTGGTCATTTTCCTGTCCAGTGACGGTGCGCGGGAGCTGCCTGCACGGTCTCCTGCCTTTCCTCCCCCCCAGTCACTCACATCCGTGGGCTCCTCTGCTCTCCACTGCTCTCCCAATGTGTGATCTGTGTGTTGTGTGTATCTTGCATCTGTGTGTGTGTGTATTTATTTGTGTGTGTGTATTGATGTGTGTGTGTGTGTGTATTTATTTATTTTGTGTGTGTATTTGTGTGTGTTGTGTATTTATGTGTGTGTGTGTATTTAATTTGTGTGTTGTGTATGTATTTGTGTGTGTGTGTACTTTCATTTGTGTGTGTATTTAGTTTTGTGTGTTGTGTGTGTGTGTGTAATTTATTTGTGTGGGTAGTTTATTTTGTGTGTGTGTATTTTTTTGTGTGTGTGTATTTTTCTTGTGTGTGGTGTGTCTGTATTTATGTGTGTGTGTAGTTTATTTGTGTGTGTGTTGTTGTGTGTGTGTATTTATTTGTGTGTGTGTGTGTGTGTATTTTTGGTGTGTGTGTGTGGTGTGTGGGTATTTATTTGTGGTGTGTGTGTGTGTGTATTTATTTGTGTGTGTGGTGTTGTGTTTTTTTTTTGTGTGTGTGTTGGTTTTAATATCTTATTTGTGTGTGGTTTGTGTGTATTTATTTGTGTGTGTGTGTTGTGTTTTGTGTGTGTGTGTTTATTGTGTGTGTGTGTGTATTTATTTGTGTGTGTGTATTTATGTTGTGTGTGTGTGTGTGTGTGTATTTTTGTGTGGTGGGTGTGTTTGTTTGTGTGTGTGTTGTTTTGTGTGTGTTTGTTTGTTTGTGTATTTATTTTGTGTGTTTGGTGTTGTGTTTGTTATTTTTTGTGTGTGTTGTTGTGTGTGTTTATTTATTTGTGTTGTGTTTGTGTGTGTTTTTTTTTTGTTGTGGTGTGTGTTTATTTTTTGTGTGTTTTTTGTTGTTTGTTCATTTGTTGTGTGTTGGTGGTGGTTTGCTGTGTTGTATTGGTGTGCAGGAGCTGCCTGCTGGATCTCCTGCTTTCTCCTCCCTGAAGAGTGTCTGAGAGAGTGTGTCTGAGAGAGTGAGAGAGAGTGTGCTGAGAGAGTGAGAGAGTGTTCGAGAGAGAGAGTGTGTCTGAGAGAGTGTGTCTGAGAGAGTGAGAGAGAGTGTGTCTGAGAGAGTGTCTGAGAGAGTGAGAGAGAGAGTGTGTCTGAGAGAGTGTGTGTCTGAGAGAGTGAGTGATTGTCTGTCTGAGAGAGTGAGTGAGTGGGTGTCTGTCTGATAGTGAGAGTGTCTGTCTGAGAAAGTAAGACTGTCTGTCTGTGAGTGTGTCTGTCTGTCTGTGAGAGTGTCTGTCTGTCTGTGAGAGTGTCTGACTGTCTGTGAGAGTGTCTGTCTGTCTGTGAGAGTGTCTGTCTGTCTGTGAGAGTGTCTGTCTGTCTGTGAGAGAGAGAGTGTCTGTCTGTGAGAGAGAATGTCTGTCTGTGAGAGAGTGTCTGTCTGTGAGAGTGTCTGTCTGTCTGTCTGTGAGTGTGTGTGTGTGTGTGTCTGTGTCTGACAGAGTGAGTGAGTGTGTGTGTGTGTGTCTGGGAGAGAGAGAGTGAGGTCAGAGAGAGAGAGTGAGGTCAGAGAGAGAGAGTGAGGTCAGAGAGAGAGAGTTAGGTCAGGGAGAGTGAGGTCAGAGAGAGAGAGAGTGAGGTCAGAGAGAGAGAGAGGTCAGAGAGAGAGAGAGTGAGGTCAGAGAGAGTGAGGTCAGAGAGAGAGTGAGGTCAGAGAGAGGGAGTGAGGTCAGAGAGAGGGAGAGTGTGTGAGAGTGCGCACTGCAACTGTTAGGTATGTATACACACCTTTGTTTTTACTTTGGGCGCCGCGTAAAAATCCTGATCGCCTTGGGGAGCCTTGAAAAAATTCTGATTGCCTTGGGGAGCCTTGAACCGAAAAAGTTTGGGAACCACTGAACTAAAGGATGTTCTAAAAACAACATGAAACATGGTGACAAGCAGATCAAATAATCTAAAACATACGATTAGGAAAAACAAAAATAATCTTATAAATGTGGAAATTGGAAGGCACATGTTTATATGTTAGTTTATATATTGGAGCATGTTTATATGTTAAAATGGATCTAAAACCAATGATAAGGGAAGATGTTTATGAAGGGAATGGTGAAAATGTAGAGATCTTGTGGATAGAAATTAGTAGTGGAGGTAAACGTACAAAGAAAATGTTTGTAGGGATATGCTATAAACCACCAAATATCTCAGATAGAGGAAGCCAAAATACTTTTGCAAATGGAGAAGGCATCAAAACTACAGTAGCGACATTGCTTATTGAAGCAAAAGCCGCCGGCTCCATGCGGCTGGGAAGCGGGTAGCCGCGGCGCGTGGCGGCGCACTGTGACGTCACAGTAACATGCGCGCCCGGCTTCCCCGTCTTCCCCGGCTTCCCCTGGCTTCCCCGACACCCCTGGAGATCAAATGAAGGTAAGCGGGGGTGCGGGGAAGCAGAGGGGCAGAGCAGGAGCCGGGTACGGGGTCGGGAAGGGATTTAAATTGCGCGCGAAGTGGAGGGGGGGTGCGTGGGGGAAACGCGGCGGCGCGCGGTTGTTACTGGCGGCAGCTGGGGTAGATCTCGGCGTGCCATCGTGATTTAGTGCAATAAACAATGTCGGTGCTGTAGGTCATGTTTTCATTATGGGTGATTTTAATTATCAAGACATAGACTGGGGCAATAAGATTAGCATTACAACAAAAGGAAACAGGTTTTTGGGTAGTGATTAAAGACAATTACATGGCCCAAATTATTAAGGAACCAACCAGGAGAGATAGTCAATACTGGATTTGGTAATATCAAATAATGTAGAAGTAATAACAAATATTCAAGTCCGGGAACATTTGGGTAGCAGTGATCATAAGGATCTCATTTGAAATAAATTATCAGAAACCATATTACTTGGGTTCAACAAAGGCTTTAAACTTTAGACAGGCACCTTTTAATAAACCGAGGACCAATCTACAAGGAATAAATTGGGATGATGTTTTTTGAGGGAAAAATGTAGAAGATAAATGGGCAGTCTTTAAAACATTGTTAGAAAAGCACACTTATCAGTGTATACCCTTGGGTAATAAGTATAAAAGAAATAAGTCTAAACCAATGTGGCTAAATAAACAGGTAGGGGAGGAAATGGACAAGAAGAGGAAGGCGTTTAGATTCTTTAAGTCAGAAGGGACGGAGACATCATATCAGAATTATAAGGAATATAACAAAAATTGCAAAAGGGCAATCAAATTAGCAAAATTGGATAATGAAAAAAGGATTGCAATAGAAAGTAAGGTCAACCCTAAAAAGTTCTTTAAGTACTTTAATAACAAAAAAATAGAAAACAAAATATAGGACCCTTTCAGTGTGAGATGGGTAGGCAGATTATTGGAGATAAGGAAAAAGCTGAGGTATTAAAAAATTATTTGCCTCTGTATTTACAAGGGAAGAATCAATTGCAATAGTAGTGCTGCAGGAGGAAGCCTCTATATTAACAAACAATTGGTTAACTGAGGAAGAGTTCATAGGTGGCTTGATAAAATAAAAGTATATAAGGCACCTGGCTCCAATGGCATACATCCAAGAGTTCTTAAGGAGTTAAGTTCAGTAATAGCCAAACCATTACATTTAATATTCAAGGACTCCATTTCCACAGGCTCAGTACCACAAGACTGATGGAAAGCAGATGTGGTGCCTATATTTAAAAAGGGAGCTACATCACAACCAGGGAATTACAGACCTGTAAGCCTGACATCAATAGTGGGGAAGCTGCTTGAAAGTGGATTATGGGATAATATTCAGGAATACCTAATAGAAAACAAAATTATTAGTAATAGTCAGCATGGATTTATGAAGGATAGGTCGTGCCAAACTAACCTTATTTGTTTCTTTGAGGAGGTAAGTAGAAATTTAGACCTGGGTAATGTAGTTGATGTGGTCTACTTAGACTTTGCAAAGGCTTTTGATATGATTCCACATAAGAGGTTAGTGTACAAAATAAAGCAAATTGGACTATTACTAAATAAAGTAAAAATATTTGCACCTGGATTGAAGACTGGTTGAAGGATAGACAACAGAGGATTGTAATAAATAGGTGAAGACCCCAGAAGACCCCAGAAAGTGACTAAATTGGATTACAAATTACAGAAGAAGAAAAAAAAGAAGACAAAGACTTTGGATTTTTTTTACCCTGTTCGTGGATTGGTTCGAGAGCATGCGTTGTCCCCGGGATTCAGAGGGTGAAGACATCTAAAGGTAAGGAAAAATATTGAATGTATGTTATTTTTCTTTTACAGGTTTTTTATTTTTATTGTGATTGATTTTTTTTTTGATGCCCATTCATTACCCCTGTATTTATGTAT
This sequence comes from Ascaphus truei, assembly GCA_036426205.1. Taxonomy (NCBI): domain Eukaryota; kingdom Metazoa; phylum Chordata; class Amphibia; order Anura; family Ascaphidae; genus Ascaphus; species Ascaphus truei. The sequence continues at coordinate 27,079,531 of CM071568.1, read as the reverse complement.
GTCTCTATGGATATACATACATACAGGGGACAATCAATGGTTGTTTGTGCAAATGCTTGTTTTTATGCATTTTAAATGTATTTTGCTTGTTTGTTTAGAAATGTTTGGGCAATGTAATTTTTATTTTTATAAAGATGTAATTTTTATAAAGATGTAATTTTTTGTGGTGTTTTAAATTGTTTATTTCAGGGTGGGGCGGTGCTTACTTTTTAATAGTGGTTTCTTTTTGTTAGTTAGATTTTGTGTGATAGTGGTTACTTTGAGCTTTACATTTATTTCATAATGGTTTTGTTTTTGTGTTTTAATTGAGAATTGTGGAATTTATTTTGGATTGGATTAATTGATTGGTGGTAATTTAGTTCTGTTTACTTCTTTATTTCTTTGTAATTTCTGACTGTAAGGATGGCATTGGATCTTGTTTGTGATTGGTTCTTTTAGTTTGACCATTGACTGGCATAGTGTTAAATGATAAACAGATTATATGGGCATCATTTACCCACTGTTCCATTCAATTGTTTTATTGGCATTTGTTATCTAATTAATTGGCTATGTGGTGTATTTTATTTTGCTATGTTCTGTTTGATTTTGCTGTTTAATGTTTTTTATGTGGCTATCTAATGTGTTTTATTTGGGCCTGATTATTTAATCCTTCCCCATTTCTTGGTATATTGGTAAATCATGCACATTTTATAAACAGGTTCAATGCCAGGGCCATCCTTCCTCTAATTATAGAGGTAAATAAGGATTTTAATCAGTTAGTGTTAGGACTTGCAATATTATGGTCATGCCTTGAAAATGGCTCTCAGGCTTATACGCTTTGGCCAAAGGGTTAACTAAATGACCCTTTTTCAAGAGATATATAGGTATTTCACTGTGTATTTTTGTCACATTGGATGTGCTTTGGACTTCCTTGTTTCTTGTTTTATACAATTAGCCACGCGCAGTAGCAATCCTTTTGACACTTATATACATGTATATACATATATATATTTTGTGGTAATTTTGGGGGGATTCTGAGAGCTTGCTGGGTATCTGTGTGTTTGTTAACATAATATATTGGCATGATGTACCAATGAATGGGTGAAGGGTGGGTATAGTGGGTCCGGAGTGGGTGGTTAGTCCTCCCGGGTGGGTAGCGGGGCAGGGTGGGTTAACCCCTTAGTTACTATAGAGGTTATTAACCGCTAAGGTGACTAAGGGGCTAGGGGCCATTAGAATGTATTTATTATGTTTTCTTGCTGACATCGGAGGACATGGACCTGCAGTAAGCTGACGAGGATGCCCTTCATATTGCCAGGGGTAAGTAGAACGGTTTTATTTACTTTATTTATGCTTGCTAATGTTGTGATTAATAATGGGCAAATAATCTATTATTCATATCTGGATAATAGTATTTTGCCCATTACTGTACTGTATGTGTTTTGTGGGGGGAGGGAAGGGGTATTTATTTAAATATATATTGGGTTATGACAGCAGGCGAGTATCCGAGCCGATAGAGGAGGCAGAACTCGACCGTCGCTACCTGGTGCAGTTGCTGATGTGGCAACATGTCCAAAACATGCCATGCTATTAACATTCTAATTTGATGTACGTGTGATACTCACCTGCTGTCATAAACCAATATATATTTTTAATACTACACTATGAGGCTTTGCGCTGTTTCTCTTTATGTTTTTTGTATTAGCTTTATGGTTTGTGGAGCCAATCCATGAAAACAGCAGCAGTAACCTCACAGCTTAAACACTGGAATCCACAAGTTTTTGTCTGTACACTTATTATTATTTATACACAGCACCAATTTGGTTTAAAGTTGAAATCATAGCTTTTTCACTTATGGTTGTACATTGGTACTCTAATTCACAAATGTAAAGATCACATCACTGTCCTGAGCACGGTTTTAATTCACTTCTTTGTATTTATTTAAATGTAGAACATGTTTATTTTTTGACAAACAGGATTGGTTCCTCAGGCCTGCGGGGACCCACAAGGACCACCCGAGGACCCCCTGATGCCCACGGGGCCCACCCGAGGACCCCTGGATGCCCACGGGTCCCACGGGTCCCACCTGAGGACCCATGGGGGACACCTGCGGGGAAGAACCGGGGGCCCCACAGCTGTGGGGGCCCCGTGGACCTGCAGGGACCAGCCGAGGGCCCCAGACACCCATGGGAACCACCCGAGGGCCCCCAGACCCCAGTGGGAACCACCTGATGGCTCACAGACCCCCGTGGGAACCACCCGAGGGCCCCATTGGGGCCCACTGACATCTGCAGGTATCACCTGGAGGCCCACTGAGCCTAGCGGGCACCACCGGGAGGCCCCCAGACACCCATGGGGGGTGCGGACAAACGTTGGGACCACCGGGGACCCCCGCCGGCCTGGGGTATTAATTGTGTGTGTAAAATAATAAATCATGGTTTTATGGGGGGCACAGGGGGTGGGTTGTGTATTGGTGCTTACTAAATATTTTTACATTTACATTTTCTTACTAGTGTAGTTGACTAACGGGTCTCCGGAGCTGAACCGCGTTGGTTTCAGGTCCGGGGACCCCCTACTTCCCGAGATACAAGCTCCGATACGGGGTGCTGGTATCTCCTATGCACGGTCATGTGATCGGGATATCTCCATGCATAGGAGATACCGGCACCCCATAACGGGGCCTGTATCTCGAGAAGTAGGGGGTCCCCGGACCTGAAACAAATGCGGTTCAGCTCAGGAGACCCCTTACTACAATACAGAGTAATACAATTTAAATGTACAAATATTTTTATTTTCTGCGATTTTTTCGCAGAGAGGGGATCTCTCTGCAGCAGATAAAACTCGCCGCCAGCACCTCGCAATGTTTGGAAATGTTGCTCTCATTGGTATTCGGGCCTTTCTGCATATCGTGAGAGCAACTCTGCAAAAACATGGCGATTTCAAAACCCTGCCGATAATTTCTATCGGACTTTACTGCATGAGGCCCTAAATCGTGTTAGGTAGTAGAATCAGAGCAGGATGTCATTTCTCTCCAGAAGGACTTTGATAGACTGGAATCTTGGGCAAGTAAATGGCAGATAGGTTGTAAGGTTATGCATTTGGGAAACAAGAATAAACAGGCAATTTACAAATTAAATGGGGATACATTAGGAGGATCATTGACGGAGACGGATTTAGGAGTGCTTGTAGACAGCAGGCTTAGCAATAGTGCCCAAAGTCATGCAGTAGCTGCAAAGGCAAACAAGATGTTATCTTGCATGAAAAGGGCAATGGGTGGAAGGGAAGTAAACATAATTATGCCCCTTTACAAAGCATTAGTAAGACCACACCTTGAATGTGGAGTACAATTTTGGGCACCACTCCATAGAAAAGACATTATGGAACTAGAGAAATTGCAGGGAAGAGCCACCAAATTAATAAAGGAGATGGATAATATGATTTATGATTAGAGTCTAGCTAAATTACATTTGTTCACATTAGAAAAGGTGTCTCTAAGAGGGGATATGATTACTATATATAAATATATTCGGGGACAATAGAAAGAGCTGTAGAACGGCAGTACAAATGACACGGGGTCATACCTTAAGGTTAGAGAAAAGGATTTTTCACCAGCAACAAAGGAAAGAGTTCTTTACTGTAAGAGCAATTAAAATGTGTAGTTCATTACCCAAGGAGACTTTGATGGCAGATACAATAGATATCTTTAAAAAAAACAAGGTTGGACATCTTTTTAGAAAGGAAAGGTATACAGGGATATACCAAATAAGTAAACATGGGAAGATTGTTGATCCAGGGAGTAATCTGATTGACAATTCTTGGAGTCAGGAAGGAATTTATTTGTCCCCTTAGGAGATATCATTGGATGATATGTCACTGGGGTTTTTGTTTGCCTTCCTCTGGATCAATATGCTGTAAATATGTATATAGGATAAAGTACCTGTCGTCTAAATTTAGCATAGGTTGAACTTGATGGATGTATTACTTTTTTCAACCTCATCTACTATGTAACTGTGTAACTATGTAACCAGGACATTTAAACTGTGCGGGGATATCTGCAACCCATACCGTGGCCTGTAACTCAGGAAGCAGGGGTCCCCGGACCTGAAATGAATGCGCTCCAGCTCCGGAGACCCCCTGCTTCAATACTGTGTTATTAAAATAAAGGATAAAGTATCTGTTGTCTAAATTTAGCATAGGTTGAACTTGATGGACGTATGTTTTTTTTCCAATCTCATCTACTAACTATGTAACTATGTAACTACATGGCGCCAACCAAGAATTGCAGCAATTGGAAAAATTCTGAAAAGTATTATATAAAAGAGTTCACAAACTGTAAAACCCATCGACTACTACGACAAAGACTAAAACCCCAAATTGATACACCTATCGCAAGACATATGAATGATGCTCACAAGGGTAATCTCAATTATATTTATTTAGTGGGAATACAACATTTATCTCTCACAATATGAAGGGGAAATTAGAATAATGAATTACTCAAATGTGTATCAAAATAGATTTATAAATGACAACCCCTACATCTGAAGGGATTAACTAAAGATTCAAGTTTTTTCCTTTTATTTAATCACATAAAATCAGAACAACTATCATAAATAATGTATAAAAAAAACTGTATATATTTAAAGCATATGACAATAATAAATAACGCAAAAATTATTTTAAAGGGCAGACACGTTCAATGAAGATTTAGGGCCTCATGCAGAGAGCAGCGCTATTTAAAATCTTGCCATTTTCCGGAGAAAATCGTGCAAAAAACAGCTGAAAATGGCAAGGTAGGAAAAACGCGCCATTTTTTTTTTCTATTTGAAAATCTCGCCGCGCGGCTGGCGAGAAACTACATCTCGCCAGTCTGAAAAATATCCGAATTCAGAAAGGCGCGCTCGCCATCTAGCGGCTGTTTTTGGCGCGATTTTCTTCAATTTTCTCCGCCAACAAAAGTTGGCAAGAAGCAGGAGCTCGCCGGCTATAGGGAAAAAAAAAATGCGCGATTTTTTTTTTCCCTTTCAGCTGCGCGCATCTCCTCATTTACAATTCTCCACATGCAGTAATGCTAAAAATAGCGGATTTCGCCCATTTCTGCATATGGAGAATAAAACTCTCCATTAAACCTACTTTTTATTCCCCTCTCCAATTTTAAAAAGCGCTGCTCTCTGCATAGGCCCCTTAGTGAGATAATTCTTTATTTAGAACTGAAAGTACAGAGATAAAATCAAGTTATAATTTACTAAATACAGTTCATCAAGTCATACTATGTGAAAATAATTTCAAAATTGTTATTTAATATATTTTATTAGACAATATAAATCCACATGGTACTCTGCAACATCAATACAATCATCATTTAAATGAATAGCAGGCATTTAAGGATGTAAGATATCTTTAAACACAAGGGATATTCCACTTAAGTACATCTGAAATACATGTCTAAAATACTAACTATATACTTAACAAGCAAAACAATGAGACAATAAACATGAGCAGAAATCACAAATATTCACATTTATACTAATCGCCCTCAACCACCCCCCACCCCCATAATTAAATAAATATCTAAAACACTGGATAGAAGAATAAAGGCTAAAGGCTTATTTATTAGGTGTCCTCTGACCTTTAGTGGAAAATAATCTGCCATAACTTGTAGACAAATACTGTACATGTCAGGTTTTGTCTGACAAAATAGGAATTAGTCAAATGAAAGACGGGAATAAGATTGATAATTTACTATACCATCTCAAATATTGACTGTCACCAACAGTACATTAAGAAATAGCCAGTAGGTAAATTAATATTAGATACAGAAGAATTAAGTTGTTAAAAATGTTCACGGACAATAGTATAATAATTTAAAATAGGTTTTAGCTATGAGTATCCTCTGCAGAGATAGAAAGAAATCCAGGGCTGGTGCAAGGGTATTTGCTGCCCGAGGCGAACTGTCATTCTTGTGCCCCCCCCCCCCCCCTCCCCTTCACACAGATTTAAAAAAAATATGTTATATCCCCATTCTATCTCTCCCACCTTTCTCCCCATTCTTTCTTACCCCCTACTCATCCTCTAACCCCCTCCTCATCTCCTCTCCTGACCCCCTTATCCTCTCACTCCCCCTTCCTCATTCTCTTACTCCCCCTCCTCATGCTCTCACCACTCCTCTTACCCCCTTATCTTCTCACCCTCAATCTCTCACCACATCTCATTCCCTGACACCCTTCATTCTCTCACTTGCCCACTCATTCTATCACTTGCCCACTCATTCTCTCACTCCCCCCTCTCAATCTTGCTTATCCCCCCTGCATTCTTTCACTTACTCCCCCTCCTAATTCTCTCAACCCTCCTCCTCTCACTCCCTCATTTTCTCACCCCCCCTCTCATTCCCTCACTTGCCCACTCATTTTATCACTCCTCCCCCTCATTCTCTCACTCCCCACACACTTTAAAAATGTCTACCTGAATGGCTGTGGTCCTAAGGTGGAGCAGGGGAGGACCTGCACTGGAGCAGCGCCAGACACCAAAAGTCAGTAAAGACTGGAACATGCTCCTCCCCGGCCCTCCTCCTCCTTCTCCGCCACCCTGCTCCAATCCCACTCTTCACTGTCCTCATCTCCCTCTGCCGGTCGTCATCCCCCTCCGCTATCTTTGCCCCCCAAAATGTGCTGCCCTAGGCACACATGGCCCTGAGAGAATGCTAAAGGGGAGAAAAAGAGAAAATATGAGAGTCCTGACTTAATCATGAAATTAATAGAAAAATGTGTGCGTAGAATAGTTTAAAGCCTCAGTTAGAGCCAGGATAGCAGTTAAATTGGGAGCTTCTCACCAGTATCTAACAAATAGAAACAAAATAAATAATCCACACTAGATTAATCTCATTTCACTATATTAAGTAATATTGTAACTAATTGTTACATCCAAGTTTTTAATGAGAGGAGCACTGTTATATGTTTTTTAATGTCTCACTGTATATAGGAAAAAAGCAAGGTACTGCTTTGTATTTAATGAATTACAATACAATACATTATTCTGAAGATCAAATCCGCAGTGCCCATTGCCTTGCTTTTTTCTTATGATCAGTTGCTTATAGCGATAGCAGCAGGATTACTCCTGGGATCTGGGGCACTGGTAGCTAAGTATTCAACGCTCTTACTATTGAGTTTCTATAGTGAGTGCTCCTATGCAGGGCCGCCAAGAGGGGAAGACAGTCGGGACTGCAATCCAGGGGTCCCATCTGCCCCCCCCCCCCCCTTGCTGGCAATGCTAGAGTTTATTGCCTGCAGGCAAGAAGGGCCCTGCCCTTACCAAGCCCAGTACCCTCTTATACCCCCTCCCTAGGCCCAATACCTCCTACATCTGCCCTCCCCTGGCCCAATACCCCTACATGCCCAGTACCCCCCTATACACTCCTCCCCAGACCCAGTACCCCATTGCACCTCCATCCACAGGCCCAGTACCTCTTATACCCCTTCTCAAGACCTAGTATCCCCCAGGCCCAGTACCTCCTTATACCCCTCTCCCCAGGACCAGTACCCCCTATTTCTACCCTCCCCAGGCCCAGTATCTTCTACATTCCCAGTACTTCCTTATACCCCCTCCCCAGACCCAGTACGCCCCAGACCCAGTACTCCTTATACCCCTCCCTAGGCCCAGTACCTCCTACATCTGCCATTCCCAGGCCCAATACCTCCCTTTACCTCCTCCCCAGGCACACTTCCCCCTCCCCAGGCCCTGTACCCCCTTTAACCTCATCCCCAGGCTCAGTATCCCCTTATACACCCCTCCCTAGGCCCAGTACCTCCTACATCTGCCCTTCCCAGACCAGGTACCCCCTACATGCTAGTACTCCCTTATAACCCCCTTCCAGGCCGATTGAGGCCATGAGGCACTATCTAGCAGGAATGCATTTCACCCTGGTGACAGATCATGTTCCCCTACTCTGGTATATGGCCCTCCAACCTTTCATGTTTGAGATCGAGCAATGGGCCAGCAATAAAAATTCAAGTTCTGACTATATGTATCGAGAAGGGGTGGAGGGTCGGGCTTCAGCCATGTGGGGCCCCAGCCTCACACAAACAGGGGAGGAATCTGACAGGGTAGATTCCATGTTTGAGAACTACATATAGGAGATGTATATATAGAGGTTGAGCCCAGCACTGAGGAGGTTAATCTCAACCTTAAAGCAGGCTGACTTAATTAGCCAGCTGGCTCGTTAGGAACATTTAAAAGAATGTAGCTCTCAGTAGTCTGTGTTCTGTGAAACAAGGTGACACACAGCCTAGATCTCGGCTGGAGGAGCTAAGGAAGCCCTGTAACAAGGCCTGTCTGATTTGGACTCGCTCTTTGGTCCAGGGAGGTACACCCCATAGAATGCTGCTATATCACACATAAAACAGAAAAAACAGATAATCTGCAAAGAATATTTCATATGAAAGCCTATATAAGGTACAGATGCAGCGGCCGTTATTCGAACATTTCACTGAGTTGTTTTCGTGTGCTCTGCTGTATTCCACGTAGAATTCACACAGCCAATCAGACCAGGCACACATGTTTATCGCGTTGCTTTGTTTGAATTTCATGGATTCTTCGCATATCTGTGGCAGAAATTAATGAATTGTAATGTGTACAGTATTGTGCTACTGTGCCAATTTCAGGTGTTTAAAAACCAGAACACTAAAATGCCATCTTAAGGCGGTATGGTTGAAAGAAATCCCACGCCATGACATGGGTATTCTGAGGTATATACCGCGTGAAATGTTTGAATAACGGCCACTGCATACATGGGCGTCCAGAGGGGGGGGGCAAGGGGGGGCGCTTGCCCCCCCCTGGATCCTGGGCTGCCAACAGCGGGGGACAGAGGGCACTGGCGTGACAGGATTTAGCTTGCTCACGATGTGCAAGGAAGCGCGCGCGTATCTTCCCTGCTTCCCCACCCCCACCTGGGGCTTCCCCCCCCACCTGGGACCCCCCCTTCCTCCCCCCGAGCCCGCTCACAGCCGCTCGCGGCACTTCCTGTGCCTGCTGCTAGTGAGCGCATGACTGTCCGTGACGCAGAATCTTTCTGCTCCTCTACTGGTGGCTGCGCAGTGTCCCCCCTTCTTCCCCGGGTCTCCGTGGCTGCCCACCCGCCCAGGGTGATAGTAGGTAGGTGCAGGGGTGTGGCCACCAGGGGGGGAGGGGTTGCCTCCTGTCCTGGTGCTCCCTCCTGCCCTGGTGCTCCCTCCTGCCCTGGTGCTCCGCTCCCTCCTGTCCTGGTGCTCCCTCCTGTTCTGGTGCTCCGTTCCCTCCTGTCCTGATGCTCCCATCCCCCGTCCCCTTGGTGTGGAAGATGAGCGCGGGGGCGGGTAGTGGTGATGCACTTCTGGCTGGTCGGATCGCCGGCCTTCCCCCCCTAAAAGATTGCATATCATGTAAATCAACATATGTAGTGTACTTGCTACAATGCCCCTGTGGGTATCAATATGTTGGGCGGACGAAAAGATTCCTAAGAGTGAGGATTCTAGAACACGCCAGGAACATCAGAATAGGTTTCGAACAGCATAGCGTGTCTAGACATTTTAAATCCAAACACAACTGTGATCCCTCATTTTTACGTTATTTAGGCATACAAATTGTATCTTCAGGGAGACGTGGTGGAGACAGAGATAAAAAATTATTCAAGCAGGAAAGCCTGTGGATATATAAGTTACAAACTCTGTCACCACTGGGCCTAAACGAGGAACTTGACGCCTGGTCCCTATTCTGATTCTTAAGATATTTTTATGTATCACCAGTGAATATTAGACTTTTTAGATATTATATTAGATTTTTTAGATCTTTACACACTTTTTTTTAATGATTTCTCTCTATTTGTCTGTGTAATACCAAATTTGACCATATCATTTTATCATGTAGCATTAGGTATGAGTGTTTTTTGTACGTCTTTTTAAATTAGGATGTTACTAATTATTCTTTCTTTATATTTAGATTTTACATTCTGATACCCTGTTTTAATCTAATAAAATTGTTTTTTAATGCTATTTATGTTGTCACCCCCTATCTCTGCTGAGAGGCCGCCTGTCCTTGATTAAGACCCCAGCGCTGAATGGGTTAATTTCCCAGAGGTGTTTTGAGTCGGGTCAATCTAGTGCGGCCAATCAGAGAGATCTGAGGGTTTATGAAGCGCCCCGAACTTCCTCCATCATTCCTGAAGAAGTTTTTTATAACGAACGCGTAGGAGTGGGCGCATTCCCTACTTTTTGCTCTATATACCCATGTGGTATTTTTCATCACACTGCCTGCCTGGGACCTGTTGTCCTTCTGTGACTTTTTCGCCGGTGTGGTGGCCCATCTAGCGCGACGAACCAAAGACACTGAGACACTACCGGACGCCATCTGATGATGTCAGACGCCACTGCCACGTGTCAGGAAGCAAGGAGTTCCTCAAGACTACGGTGACATCGCCAGACTCTAGGAGTGATCTCCATCAGCGAGCTGATCCAGGCGAGCCTCTGCCATTGCTGAGTGACCTCCAGTGGCGAGCTGATCCACGCGAGCCTCTGCCACTGGTGATCGGCTGTCTACAGATGGGTAACATGTCCCAAACATGTCATGCTGTGTGATTTTATAATAGATGTACGTGCAATACTCACCTTTTAATTATAAACTGAATTTCTAAATATACTACACTATGAGGTTTTTCTTTGCGCTGTTCTCTTTCTCTTTTTTTCTGTATTAGCCTGGAGTGCTGAGCTCTCCATTTGAACAGCTGCATCAAACCTCATCCTTACAAGGTTGTATTCACATTTATTTTGTTTTTTGAATCACTTCACTTTTATTTTATTTAATTCATACATGAGCGCAGTTTTTTGTTACTTCACTTTTCAGTGAAGCAGAGCTGAAAGATGTAGGTACACTTTCAGAGCAAGCGCTGCAGAAGGAAGGGCATTTTTGCAGACTAGGGGTAGTCAGGAGAGACCGTCCTCTCGCACAGTACACCCTAGGTGCCCTAGGAGGGTGATGTAAATTTGGATAAAGTGGCTATAGCTGTTCTAGTCGCCTTGAGGCAGATAGTGTAGGATTCCTGTGGGGGTAGCCTGTTAACAAGGTCAGGGACTTCAGCATAGGGTCTGCAGTATGAGTGGCCAAAAGTAGGTTGACGCCCAGTACTTAGGAAATGCCAAGTACACTAGCCATTATCAGGAAACACACCACAGAGTGCTTGTTATGAACCGTAAGCGAGTGCGGTGTACAAGGAGAGAGTTCTGCTTAGCCTGGGGTATGCCATGCGTTATATTAATTGGTTAGAGCACCATTAAGTGTAGTAAGTGTCTAGGAACGAGTTACACCATAGACACTGAGAGTAGCGCTATCGTGAGCTTAGAGGGCTCACTAAAGATGGCGGTGAGAGATACATGTACTCTGCGGGGCATGGAGGGAGGTTAAAATGGTGACAGTTGCGTCATTCACTGCAACGCGGGTTGCAGCCGATCCAAAATGGCGACTCCCACCAAGCCTAGATCGCGCACGTGCTGCGTGCAAGTAGGCTGTAAGAGAAATGTGGCGAGAGATGTGCAGGGGTTTGGCGCCAAACCCAGATCCCCAGCCAAAAGAAGGGAGCGGCGCGAAAGCCGAAGCCACACCCACCTGTGCAGTGACTGGCCGACGGACGAAGCCACGTCACACAAAGAGAGAGAGTGCCCCTCCTCTTGTTTCCACCAGAGGGAGGGGGCACACCAAGAACCAATCCCCACAGTCCTCCCCAGCGGAAGGAGGGACAGGAAGTGAGGCTGAGGAATTTCACTTCTGCTTGACTGGAGAAGGAGAAGGAGCCAAGTGTGAGACCAGTAAGCTGAGCGAATAAACCCCTGCGCAAAAAATGGCTGACTTAAGCGTGACCACTTATCAGCTTCCAGGAGGCTTCCTGGTTGTGAAGGTTGATGGCCTAGAATATCTGCGGTGCCTGTGCGTCCAATGCAGGTCACCCGGACTGGCCCCAAGTACAACGGCACGGTGCCAAAAGTGTGGCATGATCTACCTCTGGCCTATCGAGCCATGCCCTATGGTAAAGACCCCGCGAGATGCCTCTCCAGCAACGCTGATCGAAGTGGAGGAGGCGGATGCGAAGGCTGCCCTGGTCCCATATATCACCCCTTAGGTAGGGACCCAGTCCCAGCCACCAAGAGATGTACCGATGGAGGAGAGATTGACCGCAGTGGAGGTACCGGAGCGGGCCCATTTCGTACCCATACCCACTGGCGGTGCCGCAAGGACTCGAGGTGATTCCCCAGCGGAGAAGCCATTGCAGTCCTCGTCGGATGAGAGAGACAGCCTGTCATCGATGGTGATGCGCCGGCCGGCGGACCACCCCAGCTGTAAAGAAGAAGTCCCACTTACCCCTGAGATGGAGCAGACGAGTCCGGAGACCCCCAGACGGTGAGCGCTGGTGCGGCCTGAACCACGTAGAAGTCCCACGGCCGTGGCGACTCCCAGTGCGGCGGAGATGGGATCCGAGACGGCTCCGGAGGAACCGCCGAGCATCGCAAGACAGCGGAGCGGTAACAGGACACCACCACCCCCTTATTCCTGCCAGGTGAAGAAGTAACCTGTGGAGAGAGAAGGGCTTGAGGCCTACCTGTCCGTCCGTGACCCTGATGGTCCACCACCGCCCCTTCCAGTCCTCGACGCACTTCCGGTGCGAGACCAAGGAGCGGATGGAGATTCCGCGATGACCAACAATGACGTCACTTCCAGGTCAGACTGGCGCAGAGGCCCAGAAGCGTTGATTGCTTCCATAAGGAGAGCTGGGCTGGAAGCCGAGTTCAAAGAGTTTAAAGCCCAAGTAGCTAAGCGGGGAGCCCGAAGTGCTGCCGAAAGAGCCAGTAAGAAAATACCTACAGGTCGTGGCATCGCCTGACTCAGAGACACTGTAATGGACTTTGGCGATCCCATAGTCACCGCCCCTAGCATCATTGCCCCGGCCACTGCCCCTGCCCCGTCACTTGTCGTACCACTGGGTCCTAGTTCCTAGAGGTAGGGCCTGATGGTCCCAGTCTACTGCAAAAGCGGGTCCCGTAAGTCCCAAACCACCTAAGATGAACCCCACGATCTATAAGAATGTCATTATAGTGAGGCGCAGAGGCTCGCACTCTACAGAGGCAGCGACATCCGGTGTATCTTCCAGAGCAGAGTCTGAGGAAGGTATGAGTGTGTCATCCTCATATGAGCACCGAGATAAATGGTGGGCACCGTTATTCACAGGGTATCATGAGGGGATGGACCGCACCAGATTTGTGTTAATAAAGAAAGATATTGTAGATCACTGGTGGGACGTAGGCACCTATTCTCCACAGGAGGTTACCGACGAGTTAGATAACAGGTGGAGAGAAATTATGCAAAAAGTGATTACCCCCAAAGGCTCATCTATTCTGTACGATGATGTTGTGCCTGAGGAGCCAAAGTTCTGGGTACTGCCAGGAAAGGCTGGGAACCAGAACCTTACTAAATTAAGTAGGGCAGACAGAGCCATTGCGGCAAGATACCGGCAATCTCATGGATATGAGTTTCCATACGTGCCAGAGCTGATAATGCAGAGAGACACATGGCTGAGAGATGCAGTACTTGAACACTTGAGGATTAAGTTTGGTAACACTACCTACATAAGGGAGGATAAAATATGTTCTGTGATAAAGGCTTGGAGTACAGGCAGGAATATATTTATGCATAACATCCTGTACAGACCGGAGAATGGGCCTGTACAACCCTTCTTTGTTAAAATTGTGGATCACAACGGGCGGGAAGTGAAGAAGCCTGATCCCCGTCATTACTATTGAGTTAGGGTTCTCCATGTTGGGAGTTTCCCATTGTGTTATGTCGCCATCATGGGTGTTACAGTCTAGTGTACACAATATTGATGAACTATGTTTTGTAGTTCACAGATTGTTCACCTGCAGGATGGTCCAGCAAATTAGGTCCAAGTGGGGACCATTGGACTCCACCTGAGGGAGAGTGTAGCCCTGGTAAGAAATGGGGCTATAGTTCTATCCTCCGTGGAAGAAAGGAGTTCCGGTGCCACAGCCAGTGACAAACATCAAGGTACTTCCGGTTTCGTAGAAAAAACTTTATTGAAGTCTCGATCTCCCCCTCAACGCGTTTCAAGCTATGGAACAGCGCTTCGTCACTCCAAGACCAAGCACTGTTCCATAGCGTGAAACACGTTGAGGGGGAGATCGTGGTGTAGCCGTGTGTTTGTGAGGCTTCCACGTCCTATCTTCAGAAGGCTGCATGTCAAGCACTGGAGCTCAGAGGAGAGCGGGACCCAGGTCTAAGAGCTCACATAGGTCAGAGCTGGGAAGGGAAACCTTGCCTATCTTGAGGTCCACCATCACACTCTCATGCTCCATTCTTTGTGACCCCATTTGACACCTACGGGTGCTGGAACTAACTGCCAGAGCGCAGGACAGGCTTTCTCTTTATAGTTCTATCCTCCTCCTGGTATAATCCCTGGTAAGGGCAGGTTGCCAGGAGTTATCATTGGTTTCCCCCACTTCAAGCACTGCCCTGAGTGGTGGAGGTAGGTCACCTGACCCTGTGTCAAAGCAAGAGACACAGGGGCGGTGCCTGCTGAGATCATAAAAGAGCAGTGCACTTAATATTTAGGTGTGTGTTCTGTCAGTCTGACAGTAGTGATAGTGAGTTAGGAGGAGAGGAGTGATCAGCTCATGAGTAGAGCTCATCTAGCTATAGTTAGTGAGGTGGAACCAAATACCTCTCACCCTGCATAGGGGGTGAGGGAAAAGCTAGCCCCACTCTGGATGCCTTTGGTCCAGAGTGGTGGCAGGGAACATCACAAGGGAGAACAGTTAGTGGACTGTGCATCAACTGTACCTGTTGGCTGCTGCTGCTGCCCAAGAGAATAAAGAGACTGCTGCTTTTAAAGATAACCCTGTGTAAGACTGGAATCTCTCATCCCTGTGGGGAATCTCTGTGGTAAGGATTCCACCCCGCATTCCTGGGGCTTACTATAGATGGAGGCGCTGCACCATTGAACCAGAACAAAGGCATCCACCTCAGTAACCTGTTCCTGTTATTCCCCATGTCATCGCGGGAGACTCAGGCCCTCCTGTTGCCAGCAGGTATGCACCACACAGAGACACCTAGCCAGACCCCAGAACACCTTAGGGGACCCGATCTTCGATTAAGGGGGGGAAGATGGGCTAGATATGTATGTTGCAAACGGGTGGATTGGGCCACCGGGAAACAAGACAAATGCCCGGTTGTTCCATGGGCTGGTGACACCTTGGCGGTCACTGCATCCTCTCCTTCCTACTTTTGGTGCTGGAAGTTAGGTCCAACTTCTGCTGTTCAGAGAAGAGAGCTGCGGAGTCCCTGGACTGGCGCTGGATCAGTTGTGCTGAGGATACATCCTCAGCCCAAATAGGTAAGAGTTTTTGGGTGTGTGTGTATAGTGTAAGGGGGGCTGGATGGCAGTTACAAAGACCCCATGCTCTTCCCCACCACAACTAAACTGATTGCAGGGGGAGAGCGCGGGTTGTCTGCAAGTGTCTCGTACCGGAGAAGCATCTTCCCCTGCAGCGTCACGTTGTAATGGCAACCCGATGTCACATGGCAATGCATTGCCATGACAATGTGACGTTACATGGTGATGTTACACCATGACGCTACGTCATGGGAGGAGGGCCGGTAACACAGATATTGCCCAGGCTGATATCTGTCTCCAATCCGCCCCTGGTTACAAACACCATATTTCACCGAGAGTGAATATGGGAAAGTTTTATTATGCCATTTAATCAGTGATCTCCAGGCAGAACTTATGCACAGTGTACATATGTACGTGTAGATATAATAGTACAGCTCTTCAACAGGTGGCCCTTAGGCGGTTATTGCAATGTACACTGACATTCACGTGAAAGCTAAGGTAATGTAAATATATATGGTACTAGTATTATAAATGCATGCATTATGTTAAAGTATATTTATTTGTAAGTCTTTAATTGTATCCATAGTGAACCAATGCTTGAACTATTGAAAAAGGGAAGAGACTGACTACCCAGGACATCCGCATCGATCGTCATCACCTCATCTACGAGGTCTGAATATTTGGACTAGCAGCTTACAGCGTTTGCTACACCCTTGCTGTGGAGGTCACACTATGCTGTTCCCATGGTGGTGATATTCAAATGCCTGTTTTATATTTTCGTTTGTGAGTGAGCTTGTTTCCCTCTCCTCTATATTTTTATTAAATGTATACGCTTTTTACGCTATGGGCTGTGCGCTTTCTCTTTTTGTTTTTTAGATTTCTTTGGATGTGGTTCTCCCTTTGAAAGCTGCCATATACCCACTTCAAGCGTAACTATCGGACTGGACATTTTTCAAGGAGTGGATTAGTATTCATTTCATTTCATTGTTGTTTGTTCTTTCTACTATATTAAGACTAATACAGTTTATATATTCTGCAATTGTTTTCATATATATTGGCGCTACTGTGTTTTTTGATATATATATATATATATATATATATAAAATCGTCTTTAGCACCACACATATTGGTTCACTATGGATACAATTAAAGATTGTATGCTTATGAAATAACAAAAAACAGGGGTTTACCTTGACGTAGGTATGCAGGCTTATAACGCTTTGGCCAAAGGGTTTAACTAAATAACCAAGTAAATATTATTATTATTGAAGTATTCAAACTTTATACTTATTACTTTATATGTTTTGTCAATTGGATGTAGCATTGGGCACCCCTGTCTTTTGTTGTATACATTTGCCAAAATTCATGATGTGGTGGGTGTGGGAGTCTGAGCTAGCTGGGAATGTGTGTTAATGCTTATGAAATGCAATGTTCCCATACGGTGGATTTTGGGATGTAAAAAATAAATAAATGTATAGGTAGGAGTGTAGCAAACTCGTCTGGTGACCTCCCAAACAGTGAGTGTAGAGGTGTATCATATGGACAGTCCAGAAACCGTTGCATATATAATCACTCCAATCATACCTTAATCCTGATGAAAGGGATAGCATTTATACCATGGACTTACTAGTGAAGTGCAGCATCCAAAGCGAAGATCCCTTGCTCCAAAGATCCTATGTGTGCTTCCGTTGTAGAGATGAATGCAGGAACAGTGAGAAAAACGGAGCACTACTCATGGGAACAAGTATAATAAAAATAGAGAATGCGTAGTCCATAAAAAATTAATTAAATGTATTGGTCATGAAGACAAGCAAGCGAAGGTGTTGCCCCACCAACGCGTTTCACACATCAGTGCTTTATCAAGCGCTGATAAAATGCTGAGGCGTGAAACGCATTGGTGGGGCGACACTTTCACTTGCTTGTTGCAACGGGTGCTCACCGCAGACTGGACTGAACTGCGAGGCCGAGGTGAGGATATATATACACCGACCTGGAATCACAAATTAGGGTCCAGAATGCAGATGCGTGGTTGTGGGTAGCAAGGTTGGGGTTGGAGAGTGAGAGTAGTAGGGGTCACGTAGCTGAGGGTAGGAGACGGCAGCATAGTAGTATCCATAGTAGTATCCATAGCAGAGTTGGAGGGAAGGAGACAGGTGGGTAGTCGGTATCCGTAGCAAGGTTCTTGGTGGAGCTGCAAGGAAACAAGATAAGACAAAGCAAGGCAATAACAGCGTGCTTGCGACCAGCACACGTCACACGAAACAACTGTTATTCTCAGCCAAATTACAGGTGCAAAGGCCGAGCATATAAAGGGTGATTCAGCCAATCCGGGAACTGCTTGTCAGCAGAGGCTGAAAGTGAAACCAGAGTGCTGATTCGTTGCTGTGCAGAGTGCACACAGCAGTAGCTGATGAGGAAGCCTGCAGCAAGTCAGAATCAAACTCTGGAGCGAAGCTTGCACCCGATCCTCACACTTGTCTTCATGAACATTACATTTAATTAATTTTTTATGGAATACGCATTCTCTATTCTTATTATACTTGTTCCCATGAGTAGTGCTCTGTTATTCTCACTGTTCTACCTTTAATTGTATCCAAATTACAATACTGTTGTGGCTACGCCATTTTTGGGGGGATGGGGGGGGGTTAAAATAGCTGAAAAGCCCTGGATAGTAAGCAGTAATATACTTTCTATGGTAATGTTAAATATTTATAATATCCCTCTTCAAATTAGCTTCTATGTTATGTGAATGGATGTTGGACACACATGGGACACGGCTCATTAAAGTGCTTGGTAAACAAGTGCAGCTGTTCTGCTCAATGACTGGTGCAAGTAAGGGTACGGAGTGCCTCCAGCTTTGTGTGGGCGAGCAGAAGCAATGCATCATGGGAAAAAATAATTATAATCTAACAAGTGCAAGTCATTTAAGCATTCTCTATTCGAAGAGCTGAAATAATGGGGATTATCGTGTTTAGATGCTGCTTTGTGGTTGACAGCACATAACTGCAGCCTACGGCATTCCATGCCTTTAATCGTGTTACCATTCCCACTGCAGAATTTGGTTGAAAGGTAACAATTCATGATATTCAACCTAATAATTTTATATGTGAAGTTTTAAAAGCCTTTAAATCCTTTAGCTTTTGGATTTACTTCATTTTCACTGATTTTGTCTTTTATGTTGGTCCCATATACAGGCATACCCCGCATTAACGTACACAATGGGACCGGAGCATGTATGTAAAGCGAAAATGTATTTAAAGTGAAGCACTACTTTTTCCCCACTTATCGATGCATGTACTGTACTGCAATCGTTATATACGTGCATAACTGATGTAAATAACACATTTGTTACAGGCTCTATAGTCTCCCTGCTTGCGCACAGCTTTGGTACAGGTAGGGAGCCGGTATTGCTGTTCAGGATGTGATGACAGGCGCATGCGTGAGCTGCCGTTTGCCTATTGGGCGATATGTACTTACTCGCGAGTGTACTTAAAGGGAGTGTCCTTAAACCGGGGTATGCCTGTATATATATACTGCAATCGGGGACATTGTTGTGATTTTTTTGAAGACTACACAAATATATACAGGTGCTCCATCTCTATTAATAAGAGTCTTCTTGTCAGTTGCCCCCTAATCCTAATCTTAACTTTCGTAATTGTAAAAGAACTATGAATATAGACATTCAAGATTTTTACCAGACAAGGTGATATTTGCCCCTTTTTATGAAAATTATACATTGGCCAGGTTCGCCTAAATAATTAGCTAAGCATTAAAAGTCAATGTGCAAAGTCACTGAACCCTTCATATATTCAGTATCAGGAAATTTTACCCATTTTCAGGAAATTTCACTGAATTCTGGATAAAGTTTGGCAACATTGGTGACACTTTGCTAATTTTCTTGCAGATTTGAAAAAGCACTTTTGAAGACGTTTTCACTTTTCTAACTATGAACACTTCTGTTATTTCTGCAAAAGATATCTGTTAATACTGTACACAGTACAGCAGTGTATTCCTCCACACCACTAGGGGCGTTTGCACCGCTCCTCAGGCTCGCTCTGAAGAGGCAGGGAGGACTAAAGATACTCTATGTCCTTGAACTTTGACAGAGAAGGGGATCATACACTGGGACTCTGTGACATGTGCAGTGAGTGCTGCCAAAGCACGCGAGGTGCTAGGACTGTCCTGGGAGCCAGTAAGGCTGGTGCTTGAGCACCCAAAGGGAAGGTACCAACGACATCAGGGGACACACACACGCACGCACGCACGTATTGGACCCTGCTGGTAAAGTTAGCGTTGGTTATACAATAATAATTATTTGTTCTTGTATAGCTGCCAGTTGTACGTAGTGCTTTACAGAGACATTTTACATACACAGTCCCTGCCCCGTAGAGATTACAATCTATGTTTTTATGTTCCTGAGGCACAGGGAGATAAAGTGACTTGCCCAAGGTCACAAGTAGCCGACACCAGGAATTGAACCAGGTTCCCCTGCTTCAAACTCAGTGCCAGTCAGTTTCTTTACTCACTGGGCCGCTCCTTCTCCCCATACTGCTATACTGTTGTCTGAGTGGTTATTCACGAGTTATATAGATGTATATGTATAGTGGAGGTCCTGCACCCTGCACCCCAAGCTCCCAATGAGCGGAGTCTTAGACTTCCTGTATCGCCAAACAGGTCAGCACCATAACCCTAGTAACCTCCTATTACAAGAAGATCTCCCCGGGTGGGGGGAAGGGATAGGTGTGTTACAACTGTTTGCATTGTTTTGGTTTTATTGTATACCAAGTTACCAAATATGGCCAGTAAATTATAGTGTAGCGCTGCTTCCCCTCCCTATGGGAGATGTGCCCTGCTACCGGTGTATGGGGGTGTGCTTTACCTGTTGGTTCACAGGAGAGCTGAGGTTCCGCGATAGTGTCGGGACAGGCTTTTGATATAGATGCTTCTGTTCAGTCAGCGCCTCCATCCACCACAGGCTCCAGGGGTGCTGGAAGCAGTCCTTATGGTAGAATCCTTCCATATTCATCCTGATTGACTGCAACCCAGGCCAGAGTATATTAAACAGAAGTCTCTTTATTGAGCATCCACTGCATACAGATTAATCATACAGCGAATACTTCTTCCTTAGTTTCAGTACTCTGGATGGTCCATGTGGCAAATCTAGCTTTGGGCCTTGTCACAAACCCCTAGTGGGACTGATCATATAGTCCCACCCGCAGGGCGAGGCACAGCTTACAACTTCCAGTACTAGAATCAGAGCTGCACACTCCTCAGGGAACTGGGAAGATCTCATTAACTTTGGTGTGCCTCTTCCTTAGAGCAGGAGGGGAGGGCACAAGGTCTGCACCCAGGATTAGGCAACACACAAACCCTGTCCCATCTCCACTACTGCCACTCAAGGAAGTGGCAGAGGGGAGGGGTAAACCCAAGATGGGCTTAACACTGTCTGCATCTACTACGTGTTAGGGAGCAGATGAGTAGCCAGAACCTGCCATGGCTACACTAGCACAAAAAGATATTGAACCAGATAGCAAACCACAAAAAATGGATCGTAAAAATATAATAATTTAATTAACAGCATGAACAGAGAGAGAGCCATGAGCTGTCTCACTTGCTAACACCTCCTATTTCTTTGTCAAATTCTCTGTGGGTGTACCCCAGGGGTCTGTCCTGGTACCTCTTCTCTTTTCTCTGTACTCACTTACTTTAGATGACGTTTTCACATATTTTGGGTTTAAATATCACACCTATACTGATGCTGCACAAATGTACTTTTGAACCGCTGACCTTACACCTGCTGTACTGACTCTGAATGTCTCTCAGCTATATCATCCTGGATGACCCTCCGTTGACTCAAACTTAATATGTTGAAGACACGGCTCTTCATACTACCTCCCACCTTTCCCCATTTCTGTTTGCAGAATCATCATACACCCAGTATTACAACTATGCTGCCTAGGTGTCTAATTTGACTCCTCCCTCACATTTAAACGGTCACTAAAACCTGTAGATTGTTCGTCCATAACGTAGCAAAGATATGGCCTTTCGTCTGTTGCTCTACTACTAAAACTGTAATGCAGGTCCTCATTCTCTCTGGTCTTGACTATTGTCTGACCTTCCTGTGGCTACTAACCTGCCCTACTCCTGGCAGTAAGCCTTGATAAAGCAGGCCTGCCAGTTGTCAATATGGGTTTTCCCCACTCACTGCACTTGAGTGACAGGGGGAGGCGGTGACATCAAGCCTGAGCATGTCCAATCATGGGGCAGACCTGATGCTCTCTGCCTAACTGTACTTAAGGGCAGTGCCACCCCAAATTTAGTAGTTCCTCTAACCGCTTGAGAGAGGCAAGTCACACAGCCAAGAACCTGACTATTGGGCCTTCTCTGGTTCTCTTCCCTTTGGGGGAGAGTGAGTGTGGACAATACCTCTGCCCCTTTTAGAGGGGCAGGGAAGAGCTGGGACTGCTGCGGGTGCCCTTGGCTGGTCCAGTGACCATCCTTCAGTGGGTAGCTGAGAGTGGGACTGCATTGGGCCGAAGATTGCTGTGTACTGCTGTTGGTGTACAGACAATAAAACGTTCCTGTTATTGTACCTCAGGCCTCGTGTGTGATCTTACTGGGGGGAGAGGTTATTGATTCTACCGTAGGAAATCATCTTCAGCTCCCTGGAGCTTATGGCAGATGGAGGCGCTGCCCTGCTAAAGATATGTAGGGTATGAACCCCAGAAGCCTTGTCCTCTGTCCCCACAAACATCGGCGAACGACTCAGCCCTCCTGTTACCAGCAAGTATCTTGCACCACACATTCTTTTATGTTAACACTTTTTTGGGATCATTGAATTGTTCATGTCTTGAGCCTTAATTATAATAACACGTGTATATATATATATATATATATTATGGCTGTGATATTTACTCCAATGTAACAGTTTGATGACTCTAGACCAATGTATCGAACCATTTTAAATCCGAACACATTCAAGACCTGTCACGGGAGACCAGTACTTTTACACCAAAACCATCGGTATCACTAGCACCAGACGGCAAAGTTGTTGAATAAAATGGGGTTTATTCTGGCACGCCAGCAGACAAAACAAAGATGTACAAAACAAGATACAATACCAACTGGGGGCTTGGGGAGTAGACTCTAGCCTCGCTAGGTGCAGGGGCCTGTTTCAAGAAGGCTTACCCTGTCCGCTTCTCGTCCAGGATATCCAATTCTTAAAGGTGCTGTTTCTCTACTCAATTTTGAATCCCACAGCTATGTTTGAAGTAGCAAGTCTTCTGGCAGCAAGAGGTTTAACAAAATTTTACATGCTCTCTACAGTGCGTGCCCTTGGGGTGTGACCCTAGGTGCAAAATCAACTAAATAAACAGTAAGCTCATTGTCCTTATTCTTAACTATTTCTTATTCTAAAATTCAATTTAACATGCTTTATAAAAGGCTCCAATTTGTTAACATCATGAAATTGGTCATATTTTCAGAGATGTCAGTCTCCAAGGACTGAGATCAGAGACATTGGCGGTTGGGAGCCAAACAATAATCGTTTTTAATCAAAAAGGCATTTTGTTTTTGTTAGTGAGAATTCACTAAAATCTGAGACTCTGATCTTAAAAAAAACTGTAAGACTGACTCCAAATCAGCGAGACTCACAAACCATCAGCGAGAGGTGACAGGCCTGTATTTTTAGTTTGACCAAGGGGTGCGTTGGACAAAATATAAACATATATATATATAAACATATCTGACCACTAAGCAAATGTTGTGTTGATACATACATTTGCCAATGCATCTCGCTGTGTGAAGTGGAAAAGATCTGTAGCATTTTAGAGAAGGACTGCCAAACCTTATACATCAGGGAAAAATGCTTCCATGCCTTGCCGGACCCTCCAGCAGTGAAAGGGTTAAATTATACCTAATAATATTAATGTGTCGTGACCATGCACCCCAGCAATGAGAACGCGGGCAGTGGTTACATGTCATTTGAAATATCAACGAGGCAGTTCGATATGACTAATATTTTCATAAATTTATATATAATGTACACACTCGGTGAGAATACTTCAACCACTCTTACAGCCCCAAGGTACGTGAACATTTCTTGTGTAGCAATTTGCTGTTAGCGTTCACCACAAGAACACTCTGAGAGATTAAAACTACTACACCCTCCCGAAGGGATCTGTTGAATCATCACATGCATTCTTAGGTGGTTATTACGCAAAGTTGGTTCAAAAGTTCAGCCTAGTGCCAGAGCTACTAAGTGAACTGCAGTTAAAGGATTATACAATGGTGTCCTTATTTTCAGTGCTAGCAGGGACTTGTCAGTCCGGGGGGTGTGCCTTATTGTGAGTACTCTGACCCCTGTGTACATCTTGTGCATTTAGAGAACCAGCTTTTCTACATTGTGCTGAAGGGGAAACTGTACATGAGTTACGAGGTCACTGCAGTACATTGAAAGGCAAAGAATGGTGTCAGAGAAAGGACTTATAGAGGTACTGTAGAGATGTGCAAAACCACACAAACCCCCTCCCACTTTCTCCCCATCACTATGTGTTACTGAATTTAATGTCTCTTCTACTATATAGGAGCAGAGATTACATTTGTCCCCAACAATTGTACAGGAGAGTACCACTGCACCATCAATATCCTTCAATACGCCATTTTTTTTAAATATACAGTATAGTTTAGATTTGATGTTTTACATTGTAGTTATAAGAGTGTGAAGGAGACTTACAATTTTAAATATTGCAAATATCTTGATGTACAATTGAAGCACCAAGTCAATTCAAATTATTTTCTAACCATGTAGTAACAAAGGAGGGAGAGGGAGTAGGTAGTACAGTATACCTTCTATTGAACCAACAAGTAGTTGATATGTTACAAGCTTTCAAACCGCTTAGGGTCCTTCATGGAAGAAGGAACCAACATGGCTACCCAACCTTCTTTACTTTTTTAACCTGTGGTAAGAAAAATACATATAATTAACATGGATGACTAGTAATGGCCACCGGCTGATGCTCTGCGCATGCGCGAACCTCGCGCAAGATGGCGGCGCCCTGGGGAGATAGCCACCGGAGCCTCCGGCGACGCGCTCACCCCTGCAGCTCCCTGACACACAGCAGGAGTCCCTCCCACCAAACGGAGGTAAGGGGGGCCCAGAGGGAAACCTGCTACATAAGCTTAATACGTTTTTAATCAATTTCCTTCTTTTTATCTTTTCATTCAGATTTAATTTGCAGTGAACCAATTGGTGATCACTCCTTTTATCAAAATGGTTAAAGACTGGGCAGTCTTCAGTCACATGTTGCTTATTAGCTACTGTAGGATATTATTATTAATAATAATAATGTTGTTTATTTGTAAAGCACCAACATATTCCGCTGTGTGGTACAATGGGGGTACAGAGAATTGATAATTACATAAACCGTCATATACAGATATGGGCAAGCATGCATAAACAGATACAAATAAGTAATGAGGACCCTGCTCGTGAGAGCTGACAATCTTGAAGTGTTGAAACATAAGGTAAGGTGGCTGCTTATTGTGGGACAGAGTATGCCTCAGGGCGGAGTATGGTCATGCCGTACAGTTGGTCCCATTAAGGTTTGGGGGCAGTGGATGTTGGGGGGGTCTTAGCGTGGAGTTTTGTCTAGCCGCACAACTGGTACCAATAGGTATAGCAGGGAAAGGTGTGGGGGGAGGGTAGGGGGAGGTTAGGGGTATGCCAAAAAGGCTTTCTTCAAAAGGCGAGTTTTCAGAGAGTTTTTAAATGACTGAAAGCAGGGGGAGAGTCTGATGGTATGTGGTAGGGAATATCAGAGAGGAAAGTCTTGTAAATAGGAGTGCATCAAGAGGATAAGGCAGGAGGAGCGGCGGATGTTGTGGGCAGAGCATAGTGGGCATTTAGGGATATATTTGGGGTTGAGGGCTGAGATGTAAGAGAGGGGCAGCGTCGTTGAGATTTTTTGTCAGAACAAGGGTTTTGAATTTGATTCTGGAGGATAAGGGAGTCCAGTGTATTCGTAATGGAACAGCAGAAGTGGAGCGGTGAGTGAGGTAGATGAGTTTGGCAGCAGCATTTTGGATAGATTAGAGTTGGGATAGGTGGGCAAGGGGAATGCCAGCTAGGAGAAGGTTGCACTAGTCAAGCCGGGACAGGATGACTAAGTGAATTAGGATTTTAGTTGCATCATGAGTGATAAAAGAGCATATCCTGCCAATATTTCAGAGATGCAGATGGCAGAACTTTGTGATGAATGCAGAAGATATCAGAGTCAACGATGAGTCCTAGGATACACTCAGGATAGGATTCACTTCATTCTTGATTCCATTAGGTCCATTCCATGTCTATTATCTTCTTGAAGAACAAATTAAAGATGTAGAAGTTTTCACATTCAGCTAATTCTTCCAGTCTGTCTACATGTTCCTGTTTCCGTAACCACACTTACCAAATGATGCTTCGGCCTGTTGCTGAGCACCAATCTTTGCATTGAAATCTCCTATAACAATCTTAAGTTGACAATTTTCCTGTTGTTTAGTGATTTCATTTCATGATTAAGGACTTCCACTTCATTGTCTGTGTGATGTTTGGGCACTTGGATTATATGAGATTTATATCTCTTTGTCAAATGAATAATGATTATGGCTGCTCTTGTTTTTACTTCACTAAGTAGGGTTGCCAGGAGGCTTGTCCAAAAATACTGGACACAATGGTAAAAGATGCAATCCCCCCATATACATATAAAAAATCCCCCCACACCCCCCAAATACATATTTTTTTTTAAAAACATGCCCCCCTAGTACATATAAAAAATACCCCCATGCCCCCCAAATATATATAATAAATACCCCCACACCCCATAAATACATAAGAAAAATGCCCCCACCTCCCCAATACATATAAAAAATACCCCACCTCTCCAATACATATAAAAAATACCCCACCTCTCCAATACATATCAAATATACCCCCACTTCCCCAAAACATATCAAATAAACCCCCACCTCCCCAATACATATACAAAATATCCCCACCTCCCCAATCAAATTCAGACTTACATTGGGGATGCTGTCAGGTGGGGCATGGTGGTTGTGGTGGGGGGGGGAGGAGCAGTGGCTGCGGAGGGGGGGCTGTTGGCTGCAGAGAGGAGAGGGGGCAGTGGCTGTGGCTGTGGAGGGGGGGACAGTGGCTGCGGAGGGGAGGACAGTGGATGCGGAGGGAGGGACAGTGGATGCGGAGGGGGGGACAGTGGATGCGGAGGGGGGGGCAGTGGATGCAGAGGGGGGGGCAGTGGATGCAGAGGGGGGGACAGTGGATGCGGAGAGGGGACAGTGGCCGCATCCCCTCCTCCCTCCGTCCCCCCCTCCCTCGTCCCATTCTCTCACCCGCTCCCACCCACTCTGCCCCCCAATATCATTCTGTGCCATGGGCAGCTTCCCCATGCTCTCCCCTCTGTCCCCCACCTCCCACCCCAGGCTTAACATCTGATCCCATTTAATCTTTTAAAGTTCGTCTTCCAGTTTTTGCAGCACTGCTTCACTGGAGAGAGTCTGACACTTGTAGACACCCAGATTTATGTTTGCATGATACTGTAGCTTTTGTTTCACCTCCGGGGATCCTTAGAAACTTCATGCATTCTTCCTGTACACTGTCAAGCCCAGGGACAAACCAGCCCCTGGAGAATAAGGGCCATTGCTTTTCTGTATGTTTCATATTTGGGCATTGCGACCTCACTTGCCATGCTGGCCTCATTTGCATGTTGACACTTACCTTTCCCACTGTAGTGGATATATTGTTTAAGCTTTCAAGGAAACTGTATATACAGTACGTATTTGTGTGTGTCTGTGATTCTGGGTTTCTATGTTCAATCTATCCTGTAGGGACCCTTACAGGATCTGTTGAAAATCTGATCATTTTACCAATGTAGCGTACACTGTACTCAAGCTATTTATATATATACAGGGCTTGACAAACTAGGGACCCCCCCCAAGTCACGCGCCCCCCCCTCTCCCCACCTCCCCCCTTACGACTCTTGCCTGCGGCAGGGTCCGGAGCCGTGGTGTGGCGATCTCCATCTTCTCCCCTGCAAATTGTACTCTTTCCTCTGCAGGTCCTGAAAACATGGCGTCTATGCTGTGGCTTGTTGAGCGGGTGCTAAACGCCATTTCGGGAAGCTATCGAGAGGATGATTTGTTCTATATATGTAACGTTATTACGTTTTTGTTCAATTGGAACTCTGTGTTGGTCTTCTCTCCCTGACAGTGTCATACACCGCTGATAAACCTGGACTCGGGTGATACACTGGTTACGCTATTAGGTTACGCTATTACTGCAGCTGCATCATAGTGTTGCTAACTACGGTGGTTTTTGGACTAATTTACATATCATATGTGCTGGCATTTTTTTTGCCTCATAACCAGTAGCACTGTGCCTGCTGGATACTAAGGCTAAGGCCCCGCTCCCAGAGTCAGCGCACCCGCACTGCTGACAGGCGGTGCGCTGAGATACACAGACCGCGATATGCGGTCTGCAGGGAGCGGGAGCCGGAGCGGGAGGTGGGCGGGTGGTGGGCGGTTTGACAGGGAGGGGGGGCGTGGCTTGAGCGGAGGGACCCGCTACTCTCCCCCCCCCTCCCTCCACGGACTCGGGCTGGAGCTGGAGCTTCGGTAAGTATTAAACACACACACACGCAGGCACTCATACATACATACACACACACACACACACACACACACACACACACACACACACACAGGCAGGCACTCACGCACTCATACACACACGCGCGCACACACAGGCAGGCACTCACGCACTCATACACACACACACACACAGACAGAGGCAGGCACTCACGCACTCGGGCACACACTTACAGGCACGCACACACACAGACACACACAGACACACACACAGAGAAAGGCACTCACCTGCTTTCACTCCACACTCCTCCCCGCTCCCCGAAGCCTCTCCTCCTCCCGAAGCCTCCCCTCCCCATTGGCTCACAGCCACACACGTCACGCGTCAAAGCTAGAAAACACCATTCTCTGGTGTCTCCAGCGGCTGACGCGCGACAGCGTGTAGTCAGCTGTGCAGCCAGTGGGGACCGGGACCGGCTCGCGAGGATTCCCCTGCTGGTGGGGAACTCGCTACATTGCCGCCCGCGCCAACGAGCGCAGCGGGACCGAGGCCTAAGGATAAGCAGACTGTTGGTGCCTGTGTTTACACCATTGTGCAGGGTTTTCATTCCAAGCTGTTTTCTAGGAGATTTTTTATCCCAGGGTTAAGGGAAGTACCATTGATCCTTCAGATCATTGGGAACGGGCCTGAAGAAGGCCCCCCCCCCCCCCGAAATGTTGCCCCCCTTATTTCCCTTGTTTTTCCCTTTGTCCTTTTTCCCCCCACCCCCAACTTCCATTACCCAGTTTCCTTCATCTTCTTGTGTTACATTCCCTTTAGATTTCTATGTTTCTTAGTTGCTTTATTTCACATTTTTATGTTACATATCTAAGAGACTTTATCATTCACTGGTTGCAGTGTGCATATGCTATATACATGTTATCCCATTACCATTTGATTTGGCTTATTTCTAGACTACACTGTTCTTATAGAGTGCTGGGAACTACAGGTAGTCCTCGCTATCCAACATTTCACTTTACAACAAATGGCATATCCAACACTGTACAATGCAACCCTACGGGCCGTTTTTCGACGCCGGAATGCGTTATTCGACGCCTGAATGCGTTATCCAACGCTCACCGGCACTGATTAACATGGGACTCACTTTACAACAGTTTCACTATCCAACGCTACTTCCAGAACGGATTCCGTTGGGCAACCGAGGACGGACTGTACTTTATATTTCTAGAATTTAACAATACTGCAGGTGATGTTTCACAGATGATCTATAAAGTGGCATCACCACCTCTCTCTTTCTGCTGCTAATACCTCCTACACATGAAAGAGAAGTTGCAACACCTGTATTTCTCAATTCTTGGAGTAGATAACATCTTTAAAGATGTATTATTATTTATTTAAAGTTAACAAAGGGCTCACTGTGGCCCAAAATGTTTCATGCCTGGAAGCTTTTCAAAATATATCCGTAAAGATAGCCTTAGTTTCTGTAAGCAATACTTGTGGCCAAGCCGATTCTAAGGAAAACACAGTACTGGTGTCCAGACAACAGAACAGTGCTGTTTTTCTGACAATAACTAGCGAAAGCTGATAAAACGGCCTGCATGTTTGGAGGTCATTTCTTGAGTACATATATCACTTAGTGCAGGGGAAAGTTCAGGCAGAATTGTTAAGACAAAATGGAGGTCTGGCTTTTACTTTTAACCCTTTCAGTTACATTGTTCAGTGTGCATGTTCAATAAAGTTCAGGGTTAGCCTGCTATGGTAAGGGGGGTCTATGATAGTGTGTAGGCCGGCTTACTAGCCACTCCCCAGGGAAGGAAGGGGTTTTCTCCTCTATAGTGTAGGGTTAGTGGGAGTAGGTGTTCTGGCATAGACTTCAGAGTGTGCAGACACAGAAGAGAGCCTCCCCAGAGGGAGCAGGCTGAGGCCTTGCCCCATGAGGGGGGTAAGGCATCCACAAAGAGAGAGATAGTTAAGGCCTAATGTCTGCGTACTGCATCAGGGACTGTGACCTGTATATACCAACATGCATGTACCAATAAACCCAGTTATACCCTATCTGGAGTTTTGATTGAACTGTTCACTAAGAGGAAGTGTTCCTGAGGTTCATCCTGAAAGCCTAAGGATCGTCTTGGACTGGAGGCGCTGTCACCTAAAGAATCACCGTGAGCCGGTCCTGATGTCCTCCCCACAACATCGCGGAGATCTCCTGCCTCCTGTTTACCACTCAGGTATGAACCAGCAGCCTCAGATTACAGCAGTAGCTACACCATCTCCCTTAGGCTGCGCTTATAGTGACGGCGACGGTGATAGTGATGCGGCGTTGCAGCAAAACACATGCATTGCCGCTGTCGCATGCCCTTATAGTAAGCGCGACGGAGCGACAGCTTGGTCACGATCTCTGGAAGTCATCTCAATTTGATTTTTCCAGTGACCGTAGCCTGACGTCGTTGTTGCGTTTGCCAGCACTATAAGCGTAGCCTTAGGGTGGGGGAAGAGGGGCTGCAGAAGCTTAATAACAGGCATGATAAAGGCAGAGTGCTTATTTAACTCTTTATTCACTAGAACAAATGTACCCTCACTATTACTGTGAGGCTTGGTCCAGGTATAAACCAGCAGTTTGCCTACTTTGTTCTGAGAAATGATCACAAGATGGCTGCAATCTCCATAGACCAGTACGTAGAATGCTAATGCCCATACTAAACATGGCTGCCTGCCCTACGTGCATTTACAACAGTTGTCTTTTCATAAATACTGAAAGTGATGTAAATATGAGGCCTTAAAGATCAACTGGATCCTGAGCACAACAGGATCCACAGATAAGCATTAGTTAAACGTACTGTACCTCTCGGTCATCTGGTCAATGACAGGCTTTGGCTCCCAGAAACTAGGCTGCACTTTTCATACTTTTGGATAGTTGAATCGTTTGAATATTTTTGTGATAGGGACATATGTGACCTTTCATAGTGTGTTTATTGATTAACCGTGCAAATATTCGAGTGATGCGTGTATATATGGAGCCCAGTTTAATTGCCTGATTGTTATGTCTGAAGCCTCACACTTGGTCATTGTGTTACATTTATATTTCATATTGCTCAGATTGATACACACTGGGCTTTATTTGATTGATATTGTGTAGCACTTGTGATTTTCAGTGCCAATTTGTTTTGCTTTACATTTTCCTCATCCATTTATTATTTAGTGAGACTGGTTTAGTTTTTTGGGGAAATATATAACTATGGATGAAATGTCAAGGATGTTCGATGGCCATTTATAGGGCTACCCACTCAGTCACATAACTCAAAATCATATTAGTCTGTGAGTATGTCAATGCACATCTAAGATTGAGTGCAAATATGTGTGTATATATACATACTGTATGTAGTGCACTTTCCCCCAACCCCTGGGAGATGTGTGGCTACGGTGTGTGGGTGTTGTGCAATACCTGACGGTGCCCAGGAGATCTGAGCCTCCGCTGCTGGGAACCTGGGGTGCACCTGAGTGATGCTCGGTAGCGCCTCCATCTGTACAGGATTCTAGCATGTGGAATTCCCCCGTTACAGGACACATAAAGAATACACACTTGGTAAAGCAGAACAGTTTTACTTTATGCAGCTAATATAGTTACAGCCTACCCATCAGGCACCGCACGGCCGTACCTTTCAATACTTCGCCCCCTCTCGAGGGAGTCACCGTCCCCCAAAGTGAAAAAAATATATATCAATGTGGCGCTCAAGAGTTATATCCCTATATAAACAAGTGTGTAAATAATAAAAATAAAGTGATACTAATACAAACACATGCGAATGCAGCTTAACCCAGTGGGGGGTCGTTCTCTCGATCCCGTGGACGTGGAAGGGGTGAAGATCATCGGGAAGCGCAAGATCATGTAAAACAGAAGAAATTTTCTGATGGTGCAGTATTGTGATATTAATAAATAAATATTTATAGTGCTGTGTGATATGTACTCACAAGTATATGGTGAGTAATGTTCCCATAAAGGTATCTTTCAGGGACAGCCCGTCTGCCCGTGGTGTAGGTGGGTCTGTGTACGTGGATGGATGCTGAGGACCTTAGGTGAATAATAAGGAAACGGACATAGTGCAGACTGTACAAAATTCTATTAAAATTGTAAGTGAAAGTACAATACACTCACAATGTGTTAAAAGAATACAAGCGTTTTGATCACATATCGGATCTCAGTGCAAGGTAGCTGTATCAGTCCCCCCTCCGCCTCGGCGTGCGTTTCACTGATGCGTCTCACCCAAACCGGAAACCGGAAGTGACGTCATCTGCTCTGGGGGACTCCGATCCTACAGTGATCTTCTCTCATCAGGGTTCACTCTACGCGTTTCTCCGTATTGCGGTTTCATCAGGAGTCTATATATAGGGATATAACTCTTGAGCGCCACGTTGATATATATATTTTTCACTTGATCCTTGAAGTAAGCCAGGTACAGTTAGAGTGCGGGAGCCTTTCCCTTCCGTAGCACACAGCAGACAGCAGGAGGTAGTAACGTTCAGATACCCCGAGTTCAGAGGATGACGCAAACATGTAGGAACTCCTTAAAGGACATACAGACAGAGCCGCCCCAACGTACATTTTGCTTGTACGACGCTTCTTCCGGGGGCTTAAAGAGAGGAGGGCTCATCGGAGGCAGCAGGAGCAGAGGTGCGGCGGAGGAGCGGGCCAGAGCAGAACGGAGGCAGCGGGAGCAGAGATGCGGTGGAGGAGGAGCGGACCAGAGCGGAGGTGAGGCAGCGGGAGCAGAGGTGCGGCGGAGGAGCGGGCCAGAGCGGAGGTGAGGCAGCGGGAGCAGAGGTGCGGCGGAGGAGCGGGCCACAGCGGAGGGGAGGCAGCAGGAGCACAGGTGCAGCGGAGGAGCGGGCCAGAGCGGAGGGGAGGCAGCAGGAGCAGAGGTGCGGTGGAGGATCGGGCCAGAGTGGAGGGGAGGCAGCGGGAGCAGAGATGCGGTGGAGGAGGAGCGGGCCAGAGTGGAGGTGCGGCAGAAGGGAGCAGAGGTGCGGCGGAGGAGCGGGCCAGAGCAGAGGTGAGGCAGCGGGAACAGAGGTGCAGCGTAGGAGCGGGCCAGAGCGGAGGGGAAGTGAAAAAAATATATATCAATGTGGCGCTCAAGAGTTATATCCCTATATAAACAAGTGTGTAAATAATAAAAATAAAGTGATACTAATACAAACACATGCGAATGCAGCTTAACCCAGTGGGGGGTCGTTCTCTTGATCCCGTGGACGTGGAAGGGGTGAAGATCATCGGGAAGTGCAAGATCATGTAAAACAGAATAAATTTTCTGATGGGGCAGTATTGTGATATTAATAAATACATATTTATAGTGCTGTGTGATATGTACTCACAAGTATATGGTGAGTAATGTTCCCATAAAGGTATCTTTCAGGGACAGCCCGTCTGCCCGTGGTGTAGGTGGGTCTGTGTACGTGGATGGATGCTGAGGACCTTAGGTGAATAATAAGGAAACGGACATAGTGCAGACTGTACAAAATTCTATTAAAATGTAAGTGAAAGTACAATACACTCACCATGTGTTAAAAGAATACAAGCGTTTTGATTGAGTGCAAATATGTGTGTATATATACATACTGTATGTAGTGCACTTTCCCCCAACCCCTGGGAGATGTGTGGCTACGGTGTGTGGGTGTTGTGCAATACCTGACGGTGCCCAGGAGATCTGAGCCTCCGCTGCTGGGAACCTGGGGTGCACCTGAGTGATGCTCGGTAGCGCCTCCATCTGTACAGGATTCTAGCATGTGGAATTCCCCCGTTACAGGACACATAAGGAATACACACTTGGTAAAGCAGAACAGTTTTACTTTATGCAGCTAATATAGTTACAGCCTACCCATCAGGCCCCGCACGGCCGTACCTTTCAATACTTCGCCCCCTCTCGAGGGAGTCACCGTCCCCCAAAGTACCTAGGGGCCCTTGGGCATCCAACCAACCTGGTGTCCACAAGGTTAATCCCCCCACCCAATATGTGGTACAGCGCTGCCCACTAAAGTGTTGTTGGTGCACGTGTGGAGTTGGGTACCTGCGAAGTGTGTCCACACCCGGATGCGCAGATGCTGATGATGGGATCCACTGATCCTTTGCCGTAACACGCAAAGCCACCGCCTCTACGTTGGGTGGGTCCCTCGTGGATGGTACCAACGTATGCAATGTCTCTTTGCTGCAGGGCCGCCAACAGGGGGGGACAGAGGGTACTGGCATCCCAGGCCCCGTGAGTCAGGGGGGCCCGGCCGTCCGGGCCCCCTGCGCTGCCATGCCCGTTAAAGTAAAAAAAAAAAAAAGTTAAATTTTTTAAAATGAGGCTATCCTCCCACACGCATGCGCAGGGCAAGCAGGGTATCCATCCTGCTGCCTGTGGGCCTGCCCTGCTGCCTATGGGCCTGCCCGCTGCCTGTGGGCCCAACCGCTCCCTGCCCCTGCTCATCCCCCGCCCCCACTCATCCCCCGTCCCCCGCTCCCACCCCTCCGCTCCCAACGTGGGACGGAGGGGATGTGACATGAGATTCCCCTGCGCGCGCGCCAACCTAACTTCCCCCGCGCACGCCAACCTAACTTCCCCCGTGCGCCCCAACCTAACTTCCCCCACGCACGCCTCCTGCCCCGGGCAAGAGCCGCGGGATTAGCCCGCCAGTCTCGCCCCCCCCAGCCGCCCACCTCTTGCGTACCCCCTCAGCCCACCTCACGCACCCCACTCCCGCCCAGGGCAGCTGCCGTGGGAATATCGGGGGCAGAGGAGAAGCGACTGGCGGGCAAGGAAGAAGGAAGCAGCACCAGCACCCACCCGGTCAAGGTAAGTCACCCACCCAGTCACTGTCACCCACCCAGTCACTGTCACCCACCCAGTCACTGTCACCCACTCAGTCACTTTCACCCACCCAGTCACTGTCACCCACCCAGTCACTGTCACCCACCGACCCAGTCACTGTCACCCAGTCACTGACTGTCACCCAGTCACTGACTGTCACCCAGTCACTGTCACCCACCCACTGTCATCCATGCAGTCACTGTCAGCCACGCAGTCACTGTCATCCACGTAGTTACTGTCACCCACACAGTCACTGTCACTCTCACCCACCCACCCGGTCACTGTCACCCACCGACCCAGTCACTGTCACCCAGTCACTGACGGTCACCCATTCACTGTCACCCACCCACTGTCACCCACCCACTGTCATCCACGCAGTCACTGTCACCCACACAGTCACTGTCACTTTCACCCACCCACCCAGTCACTGTCACCCATCCAGTCACCGTCACCCACCCACTGTCACCCAGTCACTTTCACCCACCCAGTCACTGTCACCCAGTCACTGTCACTTACCCACCCAGTCACTCACCCAGTCATTGTCACCCACTGAGTCACTGTCACCCAGTCACTGTCACCCACCGACCCAGTCACTGTCACCCAGTCACTGACTGTCACCCAGTCACTGTCACCCAGTCACTGTCATCCACGCAGTCACTGTCATCCACGCAGTCACTGTCATCCACGCAGTCACTTTCATCCACGCAGTCACTGTCATCCACGCAGTCACTGTCACCCACACAGTCACTGTCACCCACACAGTCACTGTCACTCTCACCCAACCACCCAGTCACTGTCACCCATCCAGTCACTGTCATCCAGTCACTGTCACCCAGTCACTGTCACCCACCCAATCACCGTCACCCACCCAGTCACCAACCCACCCAGTCACTAACCCACCCAGTCACCCAGTCACTGTCACCCACCCAGTCACCCAGTCACTAACCCACCCAGTCACTAACCCACCCAGTCACCCAGTGACTAACCCACCCACACAATCACCCAGTCACTCACCCAAGCACCCAGTCACTCACCCACCCACACAGTCAAGGTCACTCACCCACCCACCTAGTCACTCACCCACCCACCTAGTCACTCACTCACCCACCCAGTCACACACCCACCAACGCAGTCACTCACCCACCCTGTCACTCACCCACCCAGGCAGGCACCTGTCTTTTGTTGAAAATATAAAAATAGGTTGCATTGTAATGTTTTTTTCCGTATTACAATAAGAAAACAGTTAAGTAAAAGTTGCGCGCTAAAAAATTTTTTTGTGGTAGATGCGCTACGGGTTTGGGGGGAGGGGGTGTGCTATGGGTTCAGGGGGGGGGGGGCTGCTCCTTTCATTTGTCCTGGGCCCCATGATTTCTGTTGGCAGCCCTGCCTGCCTGTGTCCCTCACTCTGGTACTACAGGGGCAGTGTCCCTATTTATGGGCCTGTCCCTACAGCAACCACAAGCTGAGAAGAGTCGGACCTAGCTGGGGCCTAACAGGGGGTATTTGGCCTAGTGCAGATGCCACAGACACCTGTACACACAACCTACCCCTTCCTTGTCCCAGCTGGTTGAAATTGCCCAGAACGAATGACCTTGGCCTTATAAGGTAAGCATTGCACTCACATTTAGATATGTTTAAAAATGCGTTTCTTCGAAACATTGGATCTGGAAATGCAGCATACAATACAGGAACTTGTAGTGATACTGGAGCTGGTGTCTTTGGGCAGCGAGTTCCTCACTCTCCCCTGGCTGAAAACCTCTCAACAAAAGGACATGGACATGTTTAGATCCTCACAATTTATTAAAAAAGAGAAAAAGTAATGCACTTTCATCACGTTTTAAAAAAGAGGCGCTTTGAGACTCGGATGATGTTTCCTTAGACTCTGAACGCCAATTTCCTCGCGTCCAACTGGCTCTGCCCTCGCGATGACATCAGTCAGTACCCGTATGCTTAGCAATCCAATAGAGGTTTCTTCCTCTACTCCGTCTGTGTCTGTGCCGCAACGCTCCTTCACATGGCGCAACGCTCCTTCACATGGCGCAACGCTCCTTCACATGGCGCAACGCTCCTTCACATGGCGCAACGCTCCTTCACATGGCGCAATGCTACTTCACGAGCCGCAACGCAGCGCCCTCACGGCTGTGGGTTGGCATTTATCAAATCCCCAGCTCGACCTCACAGTCGCACCTTGTTTGTGGTGAGCGCAACATTACAAGTATTATAAACATTAGATTCAGTGCTGTCTCTCTATGGACAACTGATGTCTAATCACAAAAGTGAGTGTTTTTTTATGCCACATATGATTAGGAAGGGAGATTACTATAATGTTTTCTCCAGACCAAGTAGAAAGATAATAAATGCTGCACACTAATAAAAAATCAAAAGGGGATACAACTACCGGTGCTCCTGGTTCAGGATTCTCTGTGTCAATCCAGGGTTAACGAAATGAAGAAAATCAGGGCTCCACGGATTTGCTCAATGAACTAATTTATTGCCAATAGACTTGATGTTTCGGCCACACAGGCCTTTCTCAAAAGCAGAAATGACATAATGACCAAGACACTGCTTTATATTTTTTCTTCCCTTAATATCATGGGGAGTTTTTCTTCAACAACAGTGTGTTTCTTTCTGATTTAGCTGGATAATACCACTCATA
Organism: Ascaphus truei; assembly: GCA_036426205.1. Taxonomy (NCBI): domain Eukaryota; kingdom Metazoa; phylum Chordata; class Amphibia; order Anura; family Ascaphidae; genus Ascaphus; species Ascaphus truei. The sequence continues at coordinate 27,041,993 of CM071568.1, read as the reverse complement.
TGCAGGCTTACCCCCCCCCCCCCCCCCCCCCTACAATTTAATCATATGCTTTTCCCCTCTCACATATGTGCATTGACACTCTTGCTATCGATTTGAGCCGCTTCCGTGTGCATATAGCCACTTTATACCTTAGCCATTTTTACCGTCTCATTTTGGCTGTGATTGAGTTCTGTGGCACATACTGTAGTATAGTATTTCTCTTGATCAACTATTCCTTATTTATGGACACTTATAGTCCTAGAAATTTATTACTCGTGCACTTTATTTAAGGATTCGTGTTGGGTGTCCAAGCGATTTGTTTTAATCCCCCTTGCACTTCTTTTTATTATACGTGTACGTTATTAAAATTGTCATTTACTTTTGGTATACCCGTGTGCTCCCTAATGGGATTCTTTTTCTATCGTTCTATCTATCTATCTATCTATCCTGTGTGTAGTCTTCTAAATGTAGTGTGTGTGCCTCTATTTAGAAGGAATCCTGTGATTAATATATTAATCAACCAGGTTTTTTTGTCTTCTTTTTTCCATTCTTTGGTGTCCATGACATTTGATGAATGATATTCTTGCCACAATGTAACCTGAGCACTTAATGATAAATTGGAAAAATTCCCACACACTGCAAAATCATGAAACTCTATACTGTAGTGAGAAGTGTCACTGTGCACCGGTGACTCTCAACTCCGTCTAATTAGAAAAATGTATTTAAAACCAGAGACAGAACATGAAACACAGACAGAGCTCAGTGCACATCCAGTGAAACTTATACACGGTACAGTGCCTAAATATATATGTATAGATATCTATTAAATAAAATGGTCTTTTAGTTTAACATTTTGGCCAAAGTGTTGTAAGCCCCTGAGCCACTACACAACAGACCACATCTCAAGGGTCCCTAACACTAATATAAATTCTTAATAACCTGTGCATTACCAGGAAGAATGATTTATAATAAATCTGTCAAAATTAGTTGCATAGTTCTAAGTCTGATTTAAGCTTTTATTAACCTGTACATTACCAGGAAAAGCACTCTGTTTTAGATTTGTCACAATCATACTGCAAGCAAGCAAGTTCCCCTGAGAGTGGGAGATGCTATGGAGTGAGCTTTTAACCATTTAAATGTGGGAGGGGGTGAGCTTCAATTAGGTAGGAGGTTGCCACCCTCCAATCAGCTAAGACCAGCTGAACAAGAATTGTAAAACATACAGGACACCTACAAGCTCACATTGAACCCCCAAAATAACCACAACATATATATAAGCATATAAGTGTCACAGAGGAGTGCTACTGAGCATGGCAATATATATTTAAAACCAGAGACAGAACATGAAACACATACAGAGCTCAGTGCACATCCAGTGAAACTTATACACGGTAAAATGTTAAACTAAAAGACCATTTTATTTAATAGATATCTATACATGTATATTTAGGCACTGTACCGTGTATAAGTTTCACTGGATGTGCACTGAGCTCTGTATGTGTTTCATGTTCTGTCTCTGGTTTTAAATATATATTGCCATGCTCAGTAGCACTCCTCTGTGACGCTTATATGCTTATATATATATGTTGTCGTTATTTTGGGGGTTCAATATGAGCTTATAGGTGTCCTGTATGTTTTATAATTAGAAAAATGAGCAGAACCCCAGGCACATAGTATTGTTGACAACGAAAGACAAAAATAGCCAATGCTACATCCAATGTGACAAAATACATACTTCAATGTTGGTACTCTCATGAGTAAAGGTCATTTAGTTAATACTGATCATGCCATGAAGTGGCTGCAGGCTTATAACGCTTTGGCCAAAGGGTTTAACTAAATGACCCTTATTCATGAGAATACTAATATTGAAGTATTTAACTACTCTATGTATTTTGTCACATTGCATGTAGCATTGGGTATTTTTGTCTTTTGTTTTATACATTTGGCCACGCTCAGTAGCGCTCCTATTGACATATATACGTGTGTGTGTGTGTGTGTGTGTGTGTGTGTGTGTGTGTGTGTGTGTGTGTGTGTGTGTTGTGTGGGTGGGGTGGTGGTGTGTGTGTGTGTGTGTGTGTGTGTGTGTGTGTTCTGGGGTTAGAGTTTACAGGGATTATGTGTTCACATAGTATAGTTGGGGTGATCATCTTGGCCCTTTCTGTTGGTTTTCAAAGCAAAACATTGGAAACAGAAGCCGCACTATCACTACATGTTATACATTGCCAGTATCTATTGACTGAAGCCCCTACTGCAGTTTGTCCTACCACAAAAGTCTGACGTAATGTTCATATGAATAAGAAGACACCCATCACCCAAAAGTTATTCAAATTTCTATCATTCAACAACAATAAACTCATGCAAAGTACTAACATTTTAGTGTGACTCTATGTATTGTGTATAGTGTCTCCTGATTCTGCCTCTATCTAAACCAGGATTACAAAAACAAAAGACTACCCTTATTATGACCAGAGATGGAATTACTTTTTACAGCTGCTTACACTTTAGTAACAACTGGGTTCTAAGTTCCAGGTCTCACTCAAGAAAATATTAACATTCTTATAAACACAATACACCCTCAAGATCACAGTTACGCAATAGCTCACTGCTACTTGGGTGCTTTGGAGTGTTAATACTCCGTAATAATCTGTACTGGAAGGAATATGAGCCCTCTAATTTCCGGACCGCACAAGCTTGACTTTCTCAAGAAAGCCACCAGGTTTCGATGCTCGCTGGGCTTTCCTTATCAATGCAATTGCTGTTATTTAGCCTTGTGGTTATATCAAATGGATCCAACCCAATTTGCGAGCAGCTGATGAATTCGTAACCTTGCAATAGTGTACTAAATAGGGTTTAAAAAAATCTGCAGAAATTCTGGAAAGTTTGCCTGTCACTCAATCTGCTTTGTTTTAAATAAACAAACCAAAACACTGCCTGTTGTTAGAGCAACGGATCTCATGCCTAACTTGACATCAATTCCTCTGCTCAGAGTTCATGAAGGTCATGTTATGTACTGGTAAAACAGCTATCCAGTTGTTACATGCCACTGGATATGTTTGGCTGATCTTTCACCATGTGGCTGTGGAGAGGCGTAGCATGACTTAAGGAATTAAACAAAAGCCAGTAAGAATCCAATCATCTGCTATAGCTGGGTTTACATTTACTCCAAAATAACAGGTTAGTGTTTTTCTCCCTTACTTCATTTATGAAAATTGCACATATAAGGAAGGTGGGCAATGTACCAGTGTGATACTTCTCTTATGTATTTAGATTGCCTTACCCAGAGGCACTTTTCTGTATGTAGCCAGGTACCCTCCGGTCTCCCCGCGCTCCCGTTTCCCCCCTCCTTACCCTCAGTAGGTATGCATGGCAAATCGAGTGCCGGTAGTTCTCGCCCCAGGGCGCCGCCATGTTAGGTGTGCGCACGCACGAGCGCAGAGTCGCGCATGCGCAGAGGCGACATTGACTGGGAAGAGCCCTTGAAGGTTGCGCATGAGTGGGGCAAGGTCGCGGTGGCCATTAGAGCTACGCAGGCGCAGTGTCCTATGCGCAGGCGGTCTCAATGTTAATTGTGCAGCACAGAGACTACAACTCCCATGATGCTCAGGGAGAATGCTGCCTAATGACACACGAGAGCCAATGAGATGGCTGGATTGCTTCTGCAGGAAGGAAAGACTATTGCCTGCTGGGAGAGGAAGTGAGGACTCGAGACCAGGAACGTGAAGGAGCAGGTTAGGTCCACGGAGCAGTGCTCCAGGGGCTAGGCCAGCGGTATACCCCCAGGACCCAGTTAATACCCTGAGACACTGTAGATAAGTAACAGTTTGGTGTAGGGAACTGCCTTAAGACAGGGACTCCTTCACTTTACTCATAGAAAGAAAGAGAGCTGCTGCAGGACAGTGCCTGACTGTCAGTGCAGCGTGTAGCTGAAAGCGGATCTGACTCCATAGCAGAGACTATTGGACAAGGGATCATACGGCTGGGAATCCATCCCCTGGGGAGTCAGCGTGTGCATCCATTTCTGCAAGGAGCAGCATAGTGCGCCGTGGGATCACGTTGCGGAGCTGCTGATCAGTCAAGGATTATCCTGGTTAGGTCAATAATCAGGGAGATAGTATATTAAGTGCACCAACGGGCCCCAACACAGGGAAGCGCTATCCCTCACATTCACATTAACTCTATAGCTGGTGGACACTCAGAGGTTAAGTGCCCTGGCACATTGGTACACTAAGGACAGAGGGTGATGCAATGATGGACATGTGGGCTGGTGGGATGGTATGCATTTCAGGGTGATGCAATGTTATGTGATGTTATGCTAATGATATGACAAGGATAGTATGTGGATTAGTAAATACTGTTTCATACAGCCGTGTTTGTATTTACTGTATGGTTGTCTGGTGAGGGCACACTCCCACCACGTTGGGATCCCTCATCAGTGGAGGCGCTGCACCGAGTGTAAGTACACCCCAGGCTCCCAGTGGTGGAGGCTCAGGCCTCTTGTTAGCCTCACAGGTGACAGCAGCACCAGTAGTTATAGTACCCATGGGGTACACCTGCTACATTTGGAGGCGCTGCTGAGATTCTGACCTGGGTGCCCAAGAATTTCTGTGTTATATTGTTACCCAAATAGAAATAGTTCATCATGTTCGCTCCGTCAAGCCAGGAGGTCCACGCTTTGGTGTACAAGGTCAGGGAACCACCCAGTCATGTAGTAGCGGTTGGGGATGTCCCTGCCTTAGTGTCAGAGAGTAAAATATGGGACTCATTAGAGAAACTCTTGGGCCTAGGTCCTTTAAGGTCCAGAGGATGGGAATATGACCCCACGTACCACTGGAGTACCATGCTATTTACAGCGGGCAAAGAAATATGTAGGGAGATGGCTCCTAGCGTCTTACCAGCTCCTGAGACCTCCACCGAGGGTTACCCCTTAATATTCTCAGACTTACCTGAAATCAGAGAGATATTTACCTCCTCAAACTCAACCCAACTAACCGGTCCCCGAAGGGCCTTCTACCAGTGATTTGCAAGCGAATGTCCTTATCTCAAGTACCCCTGTCAGTACTACCCGTTCATCACGAGTGACGTTTTCTCCAAGTGCTCTAGAGGGAGCCACCAGTTGGGCAGGGGGCATATCTCCATCTCTCGCACCTGAGAGACTATTCCAGAGTTTCCCGCCAATTTCTAATGTCAGTCCTGGGACTGGTAGTAACCACATCAGTGGAGGCCCTCCTTTGAATATGACTGTGCCTCAATTAATGGAAACCATAACTTTTGCTTCTCAATCTCAAAACTACAGGAAGCTAAAGCCCTTCTCTGGGATCCTACCAACGCCTACAGGAGAAGAAGGGTTTGAGACTTGGAGAGAGCATGCTATACATATACTAGCCGAATGGTCATGCGCGGAGCCAGTCAAGCGACAGAGGCTAGTGGAGAGTCTCCGACCCCCAGCCTCGCAATTGGTTCGTATGCATTGGGAAGTAGAGGGGGATGTTACGGCATATGAGTTGATAGAAATGCTTACGCAATCCTATGCGTATGAGGACGATGAGGATGAATTGATGGCGCAGTTCAAGGCTCTCCGGCAAAAGGAAGGAGAGGACTTGTCTGCCTTCGTCCGCAAGATTCAGTTGTCTTTGGGAAATCTTCTGTCCAAAAATATTGTGGTGGCCATTGACGTGGACCGACACCGATTCAAGCAGCTACTGAAGGGCTCGCTGCCTAGTCACCCCATAGCCTTAGTAATGCGGAACACCCCGATTACTGCAGTACCACCAAACTACATGGATTTAATGCAGCACATCAGAAGACATGAGGTACAGTTGCACTTCCACACCCCTAAAAAGGGTAAAGAAGCCCGCCAAGACGATACCAAGGACGCCCCAATACCTAAGGGAAAAGGGAGTAAGTAAGAGAAAGATACGTCCACCTCCGAGGTACTTGGGTCTCCGCCCAGATCTCCTGGCAGTTCAAGATATCGGCCAGACTTTCGCTGTTTCAACTGTGGCGAGCCGGGTCATGCTGTAAGGGCCTGTCCCCACTCCAAGAAATCTTCTACCGGACCCAAGTCCTTCACCGTGCAAGTTCAGTCATCACTCACTTCCTTCCCAGCACTACCAGAAGAGGCCGAAGAAAAGATGGAGGCCCCCATGGAAGAAATCCTCCTTCCAGATGAATACTGCCGGGTAGGGCCCACTGCTCTAATAAGAGTCGTCGTGGAAGGCGTGTACGCCTTAGCTCTAATGGACACCAGGTCGCAGGTGACCATTATCTATCAAACATTTTATAACCAATACCTTAGCCATCTGCCTCTACAGTCAGCCCAACAGATGAAGTTGTGGGGCCTCAGTAACGAGGGTTATACCATCGACAGGGTTATAGGCGGGCAGATCAGCATATCCCAGTTGAACACCAATGGAACGCACTCAATGAGATTGGAAGCCCTGGTCTGTCCCGAGCCTCAAGAGCACCCAAGTGGCCCCATCATATTAGGAACGAACGCTGACATAATAAGGTCCATGTTTCAAGCCTATCTTCAAGAGACCGGGGAATTACCTCGGGCTAAGCTGCCACTACCTCCAGCCTTCAAGGACGAATGCTTACGTGTCACTTCCCAGGAAGAATATGGAGAGATTTTCAATCATGAGAAGGGCCTGATAGAGATTCCACCAGGGGGAGTGCAACATATGACTGCCATGGTCAGATATTGGGGCCGAAGTACTGCAGACATGTTGTTCTCGCTAGAAACCACTCCTGAAGACGATCTCAAATGAGGGTACAAGATGGTGCCAGAGATGAGGGAATGGACAGCAGCTATTCTTGAGAAAATTACGGTGTCCATGCAAAACGTCTCCCCACATCCAGTGCCATTTGAATTTGGACAAAGACTGGGCAGGATATACCCAGTGACTACAGTGGAGACAGTAGTGCATGTAAAGGCTGCTACCGCTCAAGAAGGGACAGATGGCTTGCAGTTCGACTTTGGAGATTCAACTATCTCTGCAGAGTGGAAGAAGCGGTTGAGCATCCAGCTGGAAGAACGTCGGGAAGTGTTCTCTACTAGTGAGTTGGATGTGGGCTGTAGTCATAACGCCCAACACACGATCAGAATGACTGATGCCACTCCTTTCCGAGAACGGTCCAGACGAATTGCCCCAAGAGATGTGGATGACGTAAGGAATGTCATCAACGAGATGGAGACGGCCGGCATAGTCACTGAGTCCCGATGTCCCTACGCTTCGCCAATAGTGATAGTCAGGAAGAACAACGGGTCCGTCCGCTTGTGCGTTGACTATCGTACATTGAACCGACGTACTATCCCTGATCAGTACACACTACCCCGGATAGAGGAGATCCTGGATGCATTGTCTGGCAGTCAATGGTTCAGCGTGTTGGACCTACGATCAGGCTATTATCAAGTCCCCATGAGCCCGTCTGACCAAGAAAAAACAGCCTTCATTTGCCCCATTGGGTTCTACCAGTTCACCCGGATGCCTCAAGGTATTTGTGGTGCTCCTGCAACATTTCAGAGGGTTATGGAGAAGGCAATCGGGGACATGAACCCGCGCGAGTACATCCTTTATCTGGACGATATAATCGTGTTCGGGAAGACCCTCGAAGAACACGAGGCTCTCCTTATGAAAGTACTGGATAGGCTGGGCAAAGAGGGTCTGAAATTATCCATAGATAAGTGTCGATTCTGCAGAACCTCTGTTTCCTATGTTGGTCACATAGTGTCAGCCGAAGGAGTGGCCACAGACCCTGCCAAGGTGGGTGACTGACTGCCTGGGTGGGTGACTTCCCTTGACTGACTGCCAGGTTTGGAGCGTGACTGCCTGGGTGGGTGACTGACTGTGACTGAGTAACTGGGTGGGTGAGTTACTGAGTGACTTCACTGAGTGCATGGGTGAGTGGGTGAGTGACTGCCTGGGTGGGTGGGTGAGTGACTGCCTTGAGTGACTGCCTGGTTGGGTGGGTGAGTGACTGCCTGTGTGGGTGACTGACCTTGACTGGATGGGTGTTGCTTCCTTGCCCGCCAGACACTTCCTCCTCTGCCCCAATCCCCGCGGCTGCTCGGGGGCACGGGGGGGTGGGCGCGGGAGGTAGGTGGCTGAGAGTGGGAGACTGGCAGGCTAATTCCGTGGGAGCATTTCCCCCCCTCCTGGCCCCTTGTCCCCGTGGCTGCTGACCGGGGCAGGAGACTGGCATGGGGGGAGCTGGGTTGGCGAGCGCGGGCTTGCCACGGCACTTTCACTCCATCCCATGTTGGGAGCGAGGGGGGGCGGAGAGATCACAGGGGGGAGCAGGGGGAGCGGGCCCACAGACAGCAGGCTGGACACCCTGCACATGCGCGCTGAGACTTTATATTTTAATGAAATGGGCACAGCAGCGCAGGGGGCCCAGGCGGCCGCCCCCCCGACTCCTGGGGCCAGGACGCCAACCCCGGCAGACCCCCCCCTGTAGGCGGCCATGCACATGGTTAGTAAAACCATTGTTGGAAAGGATATTTGGTGCACTGCCATAATTGGGCTATGAAAAGTGAATTTTCGACAGGTAAAATTCTCTTTTTCTTCGTCAGCCCAACGACAATGAAAAGAAAATAAGCAATGGGATTTTAAGATATGACTTTTTGAAGAACTTTCCACTCAATCTTGCTTCTGTTGATGATGATATTTTATTCTTGTAGTGTTTGATAAAGATATTCATATTTGTTCTAGTAACGACTCTGCATATCTCTTCTGGGCATGCTCCTGCTCTTTCTGCCCTAGATGGGGCTACTGCTGTAGTTGAGCAGGCTTTCAAGTTTTCTGGTGGAATCTTGTTTGCTGGTCAGTAAGCTATTGTAATGGTATCTCTTAGCCATCTAGCAATTAAAGCCTTAAAAGCTTCTTCTCCTCGGTTCTTTCCTCCATACAGGATGAATGAACAATTGGAATTTCTGAATGTTTTTGGTTCTTTTTATGTATGTATTTAGACTTCTTACTACATGTACATCCATGTTGTGTAATTTTTCTTTCTCGTTATGAGGCTCTGAACAAGAAGAGGGTTACACAATCTCTTGATTCATGTGATATTGAGAAACAACCTTAGGCTTAAAATGTGGTGGGGCTCATAGTATTTCTTTATCCGTATATAATTTTGAATAATGCAACGTACAGTAGAGTGCTTGAATCTCCCCCACCCTCCTTGCTGAGGTGATTACCACTAGAAGCACTGTCTTTAATGTCAACATGTTATCTATCACAGTATCTAAAGGTTCACAGATTTCTTTACATAGCATTTTCAACACTAAACCTAAGGTTGGAAGATATGTTCTGGTTATTCGCCTGATTCATAATACTAATTTCAAGAACCTCTTTAAAATGGAAGTTGTTGCTAGGGTTTCTCCTCTGAAAGCTGATATTTGCACTTTCAAGGATCTGGGTGCTAAGTTCTTCTCAAACCTGTTTGAAGAAAATCGTGGATCTGGCCTACTGAACAATTTTAGGTTGAATCTGAGAGTGTAGACTCCAAGTTCGAAATGTTTAGCATATTCTTTCATAAATTCTCAAAGTGGAATCTTTCCTTGACCATAACATGATTTGAACAACTCTCTTAAATAGGTCTTTGTTTGTTAGGATATTCCGTTCAATTTCCAGGATATTGACCTTTAATCTGGTCAGAGCTGGATGTGTGACTGTTCCCTGATTTATCAGTTGTAGCAACCAGGGCAGTTCCCAAGGTTCTTCTACCAACATTTGTAGTAGTGACACAAACCAAGCTCTTCTTGGCCAATAAGGTATTATTATATTTTTGATCAGCATTGGTATCATTGAAAAGGGGGAGACATATATGACAGGGGAAAACCCCATTACACCGACTTTGCATCCTGATTATGTGGGTGATCCTGTTGGTGTCTTGAATAATACTGAACTATCTTGCTGTTCTGAGCTGCCATCAGATCGATCTGTGGATAGCCCCATCTACCGCAAATCTGGTGAAAGATCTGCGGTAACAATTCAGAAACACTTCCCCTGGTTGTATTATCTTCCTGCTTAGAATATCTGTCACCATATTGTTGTGGATTGCAATATTCATTGTTTATCCTAATGTATTCTATTCTGCGAATAACAGGATGTTCCTAGCTTCCATCCAAAGATTTTGAATTCTTTTATCACCTGGTCTGTTTAGGCATGCTACCATTGCTATATAGTCAGACTCTATTCTGACATATTTGCCTTGAATGTTTTATCAAAATGCTATCATAGCCTGAAACTTAGCTCCTGAAGGTTTGCTGGAAACTATTTCTCCTGGAGTGTCCAGGCTCTTTGGGCCTGCTGATTTTTAGAGATGGATGAATCCGGCCAAATCCACTTCCCAGATTTTTGTTGATGTTATCCCTAAAATCCATTTCACGGTGTCAAATCGAAAACAGATTTGAGTGGTTTCAATCCACACAGATTAATCAAAATCCACCATTGGTTACAACCCGTGGATGATTCCGATTGCTGAATCTGTGGATTGAATTCTACAAATCCGTCCACAGGTTGCGGAATACGCAGAGTGTTTTTAGTAATAATGATAAAAAATCTGCAAAATGCCAATCACCCTTTTTGACATTGATCCGGTGAAATCCACGGACCAAAAGAACCGGCCGATCCGCTGTAGACACAAATTTTCCCCCCAAAATCGCCAATCTCCACTGATTTTATAATACTAAGTGCCTGTAGAAGCTGCCTTTACCAGCCAGTCATCTAGATATGGAATTATATGAATACCTTCTTGCCTTAAAGCAGCTGCTAGGACTACCATTGTTTGGTGAATGTTCAGGGGGCTGAAGCCAGACCGAAAGGAAGGCCCATAACTTGGAAATGTAATTGCTTGTCATTGTTTTGGAATGCCAGTCTAAGAAATCTTTGCTGACTTTGACAGATGGGTGCATGTAGACCATTCATTGTAGCTTCTGACAGGGTTTACAGTCCCATCACTAACAAACAAGGAGTACAAACTATGATTTGTCAGGCATGCCGCCTGACTGCTGGAAACTCCCCTTTGGAAAAGACAGACATCTAATCAAGACCTGCAGCCAATCTCAGGAGCTATATAGACAGGCTTCTGAGAACACAGGGAGGCTCATTTGGGTCTGAGCCAGGGAAGAGACAGGAGCCTAGGAGGCAAGTTAATAGAATACATTAGAGAATTTTGTTTATGTATTTCTGTTGAATATTCTTTTATTTTCTCCTTGTTAACCTTGTGGCAGGAGGGTTTCTCCTAAGCCTGTTAAAAGGCATTAACTGGTTAAACAATAAAATACTGACCACTTCATACTGGCATGTGAAGTTCATTATTGAACAAACAAGGGAAAGTTTGTCATAGCCACAGGATTTTTATTGCTGACCTGATAGACTCCATTTTGAAGTGAACCTTTAATCTAAGGGGCCTGTTCAGGCAGCTTCGATAAAATTGCTGCTATCTTGAACAGTGTGGCATGACCCCACCGAACGGTTTGACATTTGTGTTATCAAGGTATTCAGAAAGAATCAGAAACCATTTCCACAAGTATCAAACCGTGAGGTAGGAAAATGCCAATACCTTACGGGACATAAGCGATGGTATCTCAGCCTCTCTCAAAGTTTTCTCCCGTGTGATCTGGCCACAGTCTGTAAGAGCTGAATAGAGAGCTGCACAGAAAGCCACATCTCCCTGCACACCTCTCACAAGCGATCACAGTGCTTTTATTTACATTTTAATAACAGTGTACTGTAACAGTGGGTCTCCGGAGCTGAACCGCATTGATTTCATGGTCCCAAGGCTCAACAAAGTATCCGTACGTTCCTCCTTCTCCTACTGTGCACCCCAAAACTGGAACAACCTACCAGAGACTCTCACATCCACCACCAGTTTAAGTTCTTTCACATCTAAGGCTGTCTCACATTTTACCTGGTCTGTAACTGTTTCATACGCTCATAATATACATTTTCTTTAACTGTGCACGCAATGTCTTGTATATAATGTATACCCTGCTCATTTATGTAACTGTACTTGTAACCATGTACTATTTGTTTTACTCTGTGCCCAGGACATACTTGAAAACGAGAGGTAACTCTCAATGTATTTCTTCCTGGTAAAATATTTTATAAATAAATAAAAATAAATAATAAATTTCAGCCCCAGGGACCCCTGCTTCCTGAGTTGCAGGCCCCAGTATTGGGTGCCGATATCTCCTATGCATTTAAATGTCCCAGTCATGTGATGCGTGCATTGCCTGTTACCCACCAGGGATTCCTAACCACCCTTCCAGGGCAACTATCTCCACCCCCGCAACCCATTGATTGGCACAGTGGTAAACCTTGTCCATAATATGGTCATGGTTTGCTACGATGGCAATGAATGGGCAATCTACCAATAATAAACCAAGCACCAAATAAAATACATTACATTTCATTCAATATAACAAAAAATTACAATAAATTAATTGATTGGCACAGTGGTACACCATGCCCATAAAATATGGGCGTGGTTTGCCAATATGGCAATGAATGGGCAATGTAACAATAAAAAAAACAAGCACTGAATAAAATACCAAAAAAAAAATGTCTTTCTTTTATGGACTTGAGTGTGAATTTCTAGACTGAGGGACTTGAGCCCAGAGGGAAAGTTCAAACTGTTTGATAATTTTAGAGATGTAGGTCTCCCCAATGCAGAATTTTTTTGTTACGTGCAACTAAGAGCTGTCTATAGGAAAATCTAACCTTCCCCCTCTTTGACTAATTTTGAGAAACTCTGCTTGAAGAATACGAATGCACAGAGTCTCGTTTCCCAATTATACAAAGATTTAACATTTACAGCTAAAGAAGTAGCAAAAAATTGAAATGTATGCTCCAATGGGAGGAGGATTTGGGAGAGGCATTGGAAGAGGAAGTGTGGGATTAAATTTTTATGACAATGGCCAAAAGCTCAATATGCACTCCTCTACAAGAAAATGCATACAAGGTACTCACCACGTGGTACCTCACTGATTTGAAATTATCTAAATGTATTCCTGGATACTCTCCTCTGTGCCCGAAGGGGTGTGGAGGACAAGCAACATTATTAAACATGTGATGGTCCTGTCTACAGGTAGCCTCCATTTTGGAGGAAAGTAACAAGTTGGTTAAGAAGGATCCTGGGCTTGGATATACCATTCGACCCATGGCTATTTCTTCTCAATAGACCCCTTGAAGGGATCCCAAAACTGGATCTTTCACTGATCTACCACGTCATAACCGCAACCAGATGTGAAATAGCCTTGATGTGAAAGCAAAGTGAGGCCCCCCAAATTTCCAAAACTAGAAACAGGATTTGGTACGTTTGCCAAATGAAAAAATTAAACGATTCGGGCACTACATTTAAAAAAATCTGGAAACCCTGGCTAGCACAATCCAATATCCAGGGTATAAATCTATCAACAATTATGCTTTAAACAAGTTAATAGGTAGTACAGATTTTTCTCTGGTTTGGAGTATGTTGGGATTTTGACCTCAGTAGCATAGCTGCCCCTTCAGCGGAAGAGTAGATAAGGAGGTCGAGCTATCGAACAACCTTCTCTTCATTCATCCCCCCCCCCCTCTCCCTTACTGTATGTAACCCCCTCCTTGATATATTAGTCATGGTTTTTCTTTCTTTTTAATATCTGTGTAACTGTATTCCTATGTTTATAAAATTTGCTTCAATAAAATTTAAGTTTAAAAGAAGAAAAAAAATGTAAATAAACCAATTGATTGGCACAGTGGTACACCATGCCCATATAGATTAAACAAGTGTTATTGAGATTAGTGAGCAGTTATAGTTATCTTTTGCCTATTTGAGAAATATATATAATAAACACTATCTATATTCTACAGCTAAAACTATATATAACTAAAGATGTCTGTAACAATCTATACAGAAAAAAAAAATACTGTTCGCAAGCATTAACCCGTCCACGTACTAACCGCACCTGATTTGTATCTTTGGTGACCGGACAAGAGTCCGTGCGTTCTACATGATATTGCCGTTGCCAGCAATAGTTAATATTCTGTAACATAAAGCAATGTGTTAGGTAATAATTATGAGCTTTCAATCCAGTTGTATAAAAATACTGACAAATCGGGTAGATACTTATAATACTTATAACAGCGGTCACTCATCCAAGTACTAACCACAACCAATGTTGCTTAACTGTGCTGATCGGCCATGAACCAGTGTGTTCAACATGGTATGGCCTTTGCCAACAAAAGTATTAATATTTTGTAACATAAAACAAAGTGTTGGGTAATAATTATGAGGTCGCGATGCGGTTGTATTAAAGAAACTGACAAATTGGGTAGATAATTATAATACAGTACTTAAATTATATTATCATCATACTGATCGCTACAGCAAAGCGTGGATACTTTTGTGAGTGATGATGCTGCTGATCAACTTGCACTCCCGGAACAATTCTCAAAGTGTCCTACTCCAACCGGAATGCCTTCTCATGAACTGAAACTTAAACTAGGAGCCAGATCAGAACCAACTCTAACACCATTCTAACTCCTGTCACCGGTTTTAAATATCTAGGCATATGGTTTGACTCCCATTTAACATTTGGGTTGCACATTGATACCCTGACATCCAAAACCTATGCCAAACTAGGTGTACTCTATAGGAACAAATCCTCCCTAAGCCAGCTGGTCATAAAGTGCATCAAACAGAAGATGTTTTTGCCAATTATAGACTATGGGGACATAGTATATGGTACAGCACCACAAACTCACCTTAGCAAACTAGACACCCTCTACAACTCAATATGCCACTTTGTCCTACAATATTACTACAACACACATCACTGAGAAATGCTCAAAGAACTAGATTGGCTATCACTTGAGTTTAGGTGCAAAGTTTATCTTTCCTATCTTACCTTCAGATACTTTCTTGGCAAGCTAACCCCCTATCTGAACAAGCTCCTCACCCCTTCCACACGCAGCACTTATTACCTGAGATCTGACTCCAAAAGACTGTTGACGGACCCAAGGTTCAACAAAGAATCCTGTCGCTCCTCATTCTCTTACCGTGCACCCCACAACTGTAACAATCCACCTGAGACTCTCACAGCCACCACCAGTCTACATTCTTCAAAACTAAAGCTATCACACCTTTTAATCTGGTCTGTTACTGTTACATACGCTTATAACATGTATGATCTTTACTGTTCATGAAAGGTCTTTAAATATAATGTATAACCCTATCCATTTAAGGTAACCGTGTATTGTCAACATAACTCTGTGCCCAGGACATACTTGAAAATGAGAGGTAACTCTTAATGTATTACTTACTGGTAAAACATTTTATAAATAAATAAATAATAAGGCTGGAAGTTCTTGGAGAGAGTGGTTTGGAGTTCATTACCTGTAAATATGCTAAAATCCTTCAAATGTTTTGATGATATAGTCTGTAAACCTTTGACCTCAGCTCATTTTACTTTTCAAATGTAAATTTATACTCTATTTGTAACTTTATTTATATTGATGTCATCATATTGGTTATTTTTTAGGTAAGTTATATCATTTTTTTATTTATTGTATGTGGAAGCCTTTGTCTATGGGAACATTTGTGTAACCATTCAGTAATGCATACGTTCTTGCAGTTACCAGATTATGTATAATTGGTTTTATTTATCATCATAATCTGTGTGAACATTTCTATTGTATTTCTTTAACAAAAAGTGAATTTACACACACGCAAAAAAAACAAAACATTTTCTTATTTTATATGTGAAATGTTCAATCCACAAGACACCACATCATTCATTTTCCACGTGGGAACCTTCAGGTCAGTTTGAAGCACCCTCATTTTATGAACATTAAGATGCACTGCATTTAAAGGGCCTGAGCTGAGACACTGCAGTGGACGTCAGGTAAAGAAATTGAAACTCGATGCCCTAGAAAGACCAGCACTGGGCTCGTGCCACTGATCTTTGATGGGAACCTACTGATAATGGAATACCAATGGGGCTGTGTGAACCGCCGAAATGTTACACCCTAGATATCGGGTGCTGCAGCCCCTTGCTGTACCATAAACCTGTAATTATACTTGTCTCCACCCCAGGTATTATTCTTTTGATGTTCACACTCCTTAGCAACTGGCTTTGGAAAATGTTTCTCTTCAGTCTCTAGCAAAGCAAAACATAATGTTCTGATAATGATGCCAAATTGTCGCTTTGTTAAAAGATCGAATAACGATATTAAAGTTAAAAAAAAAAAATGTTTCCGATCATTCTTGTTCAAAACAGGCTGACATGGGTTTACCTATTTCAGAAAGGATTATTGTCTGTGAAAAATATTTTGGATGATAGTCACATACCCAGAAAACAAAGGGGATAGACAAAGAGGTAACACTTGTTTAAAAACGGGCTAGTAGAAACAGAAATTACTTGTCTGGCAAAATAACCTTGGGTAATAAATATAAAAGAAACAATGTGTCAAAATAAATGTGTCAAAATAAAAACATATATAAAGAATGTATTTCATACCTCCACCTTTATATATATATCTATATATAGATATATATATTTGGTGTATGTGCCTGCTATTTAATACAATTCTTTTTTTGATACCAAGTGTCTTAAGTGTTTTTGATCCAGGGCACTTCGGATTTGGCAAAATAGAAATGTCTCCTCTTAGTGCCCTAGAGAATACATTTCTATTTTGCAAATCCGAAGTGCCCTGGATCCTCTACTTACTTTCATGTATCCTGAAAATACACCAGACAGGTTTTTTCCTGAACCACGGAGCTCCGGTACCTCAAACGCAAGTATACTGCTAACATTATAGCATTTAAGGTGTGCAAGACTAAAAACTGTGACCATAAAAAAATGGTTGGACATCTTTTTAGAAAGGAAAGGTATACAGGAATATACCAAATAAGTAAACATGGGAAGGATGTTGATCTAGGGAGAAATCTGATTATTATTTGTAGTTAGGGGGGAATTTTTTTCCCCTTATGAGACATCATTGGATGATGTTTCAGTGGTTTTTGTTTTTGTTTTTTTCCCCCTTCCTCTGGATCAAAAATCAGTACAATAAATGGATACTGTCTTATTATGTAACCGCGTACTACACAACGTAGTGCGTTTCACACCTCATAGGCCCCTGATGAAGCACGCGAGGTGCAAAATGCGTAGAGGTCATGTTACCTAGTACGCTGTTGCGTAATACAACATTATCCATATGTTGTGCTGATACCACAAGATACGAATGCTGTGATCATACAGCACACAGGAACACTACAGAGCCCTGTGATAGATGCCGACTGTTTACTGTTTGAATGTATTCCTAATTGTAAGTGTTCAAATGCTTTTTTATTGACTTTAGAGTATACTTTTATACTGATCTCTAGTGCGCTCTGTGTTCTTTTCTTCCGTTCTTGGAGATCTCTGGTGTTAGGTGTCTGCAGGAGCCTTGAAGTGTTCCTACACAATAGCTGCAAGGCGTACATGCCACCATTTGAGAAGCACGAGTGTGGTTTGCTTCTGTATCTAGATACTTAAACATATTTAAATGGACTCACAGTGAGGCCCTCTACAGAACTCAGAGGAACCTGCTTCTAGAACATTGGGTAGATGTGTATCCTTCTATCCATCTACAGTGACATTCCTGGCGACAACACATACTGGGGAGTGGATATCTTTATGCATAGTCATCCTACATCACATGATGGGGAATAACCTGCATGATCCCCCACAGTTAACCCATTAAGACTGTTAACCCCTTCCATTAAGTAGTAGTCCCCATAGAGGGCTACATATAACTAAAAGTCATTTAAACTACCTAACTGGCACTCCGGTGTAATAAATGGTGTTTTCTTAAAGTATCAATATTTTTGTCCTTTACAGTGATCTTTGTCAAGATCAAGCATTCATTACTATCACAAAGTATATACAGTATACAACCAAGTTGAGAATGCTGTCGGACAAACAGAGACCTGGATTCATCAAGCCATGATGCAGGGTAGCCCTCCCCTGATCAAGCTGTAACTGGCATTGACTTGAATGGCAGTTATTGCCGGATGGGGGTGCAGTACCACTGCATCATGGCTTAATAAATCCGCAACAGGGAAGAAGTGTTAATGCTATGACACGTGAATTCGCATATTTCCAACTCAATACCCTTTGAGAAGCCTAATATTTGTATCAAATAAGAGAAACCCCAGCTCCCCAGACAACACTACATAGAATGAAGTACCTCAGATAACCAACAGATTAAACCTCTGTATTTTTTCCCGACTTGACTACTACAACCTTCTCCAAGCTGGCATTTCCCTTGTCCACCTGTACCAACTCCAATCCATCCACAATGCTGCTGGCAGACTCAACTACCCCACTCACCACTCCACTTCCGCTGCTCAACTACGCATATACCTACACTGGCTTACCATATCCTCTAGAATTGAATATAAAACCCTAGCTCTGAGTTACAAAGCTTTCAACTAAGCTTCCCCCCCCCCCCCCGTTACATCTCAGCCCTCATCCCAAAATATACTCCTAAACGCCCCTACGTTCTGCCCATGACAGTCGCCTTTCCTCCTACCTTATTACCTCGTCTCACTCCTGCCTACAAGACTTCTCCGGTGAGGCCCTTTCTCTCTGGAATTCCCTATCCCGTAACTGCAGATCCTCCCCCAGCTTTAAGACATTTAAAAACTCACATTTTCAAGGGAACCTATCTGGCACACCCCTAATACCTACCACCCCACTCTACCCCCTCCAACTCTATGGGGACCACCTGTGCGGCTGAACCAAACTCTACTCTAACACCCCCTAAAATATACCCCCCAAACCTTGTCTCAGCTGTCGGGCTAGACCATACTCCATCCTGATGTATACTCCATCCCACAATGAGCAGTCACTTTATCGTTTGTTCACATTGCCCCTTATTCCCCTCATGATCAGCGCCCGCATTACCTTCTCTATCTGTTTGCGCTTGTCTGTCCTTACTTGTAGGTCATTCTGTTTATGTAATTGGAGTCTCTCTGTACCTCCCTCCCCCCCCCCATTAAACCGCGCAGCGGAATATGTTGGCGGTAATCAACAAACAAACAAATCAACGGTAATAATAATGACAGGTGGGAAATTACATAAGGACATCTGTAGCCCACAGTGAAGATAGCCATAGGGAATACATGCCAGAAAACCATTAACAGAATGAATAGTTAGCATTTGTGCTACGTCGATCTTGATAAAGATCCTTGTAAAAGACTGAAATAGGAATAAATAAAAGAAAACACTTTCCTTTCCCCCATCCTTAATATAGCAGTACATGGTCAGTTCACAATAATCCCTGCCCTTGAAAATGAACATGATGCACAGGGCAATGATGCCCACATCAAACTTGACAAAGCTCTCATACATCCAGTATGAGAAAAATATTGAATAACTTAATTTAGATGCAACAAATAGTCCTCTAATGCACGAAATAGAGAAGCTGCAACACCTACAGTACGTATATTTCACAATGCTTACGTCAAAAATGTCTTGAAGAAGAGGTTGATATAATGTTACATATTTATTCTGACAAACATCTGGGCATGCAACATTTCGGCCTACGCCGAACCCTTTAAATACCTATACTTGTCTGATTTAAAGCTGCAGCCAAGCAATATCCTACGTGTGGTTTTTTTTTTTTTTAATAAATCAGTTCTGTACTATGTGAAAATATTTGGAGCATTTTTTTTTAAAAACAACTCTGAAAGACATTTTTTATGTATTATAATGTAACAAGCATATTTGTTTCCAAACCAATGATTTACAAAGTCACACTACACAGGGGGTGGAGGGGGGCTCTAGTCACATTCCAAGATGCAGTAAACCCCTTGCCTGCTTTATTCAATGTAACATCGCCAGAAGAAGAGATCAGTGTATCTCGAAAGCTCGCATGTATTATAATGTAACAAGCATATTTGTTTCCAAACCAATGATTTACAAAGTCACACTACACAGGGGGTGGAGGGGGGCTCTAGTCACATTCCAAGATGCAGTAAACCCCTTGCCTGCTTTATTCAATGTAACATCGCCAGAAGAAGAGATCAGTGTATCTCGAAAGCTCGCACAAATAAAAGCATTTCATTAGCAACAAAACGGTATTGTCTATTCATTTTTGATTATCAAAGCTCGGCTAACACGGTACTGATACATATATATATACATAAAGCAACTGTAAATATTACTGTATGCTCATTTGCATGTCTTAGACAGGTCTGCAACCCTGTCTTTCCCCATTATCGTCTGGCATACAGCGCTTCCACTGCAACAAGGGATTCTGGGAAATGACATGCAAATGAGCACTCAGTGCCACCTTTTTGTCTCAGCTTCGTATTACACAAGCAAATCCTCAAGCCAATGCATGCTGTTTTAAACAACAGCTTTTAGACAGAGGCTGGGAATGATGCAAAGCCATTAAACCCTACTCACTAACATGTTTCATCCTGATGGGTATCATCAGTGTGAGGTTGGTTGTAATGGCTAAGCTGTTTTGAGACTATAGACTAGGTAATCACCACAATTGTTAAGGTTATGGCGGGTAAAAAAGTGACAAATGCATACAGTAATATTTAACAGTTGCTACATGCTTTACTGTGGAGGTTTTTTTTGTCACTTTTTTACCCACCAAACCTAATAATTGTGTGTATTAACAGTCATAGTTCTCAAAACCAGCTTAGCCATACAACCACCTCACACTGATGATACCCATCAAGGTTGGAAACATGTCTGTGAGTGGGTTTAATAATGTCTTTGCATCTCATCCCAGCCTCTGTCTAAAAGCTATGTTTAAAACAGCATGCATTGGCTTGAGGATTTGCTTGTGTAATACGAGCTTGAGACAAAAGGTGGCACTGAGTGCTCATTTGCATGTCATTTCCCAGAATCCCTTGCTGCAGTGGAAACGCTGTATGCTGGGCGATAATGGGGAAAGACTGGGTTGCAGACCTGTCTAAGACATGCAAATGAGCATACAGTAATATTTACAGTTGCTTTATGCTTTACTGTGGAGGGTTTTTGTCACTTTTTTTACCCACCATAACCTTAACAATTGTGGTGATTATATATACATACATACACATATCTATATAGATCTGTATAGATCTATACATCTATATCAAAGCTCAGCTAACACAGTACTGATACATATATATACATATATATATATATATGTGTATGTATGTATATATATATATATATATCAGTACTGTGTTAGCCGAGCTTTGATAATCAAAAATGAATAGACAATACCGTTCTGTTGCTAACGAAATGCTTTTATTTGTGCGAGCTTTCGAGATACACTGATCTCTTCTTCCGGCGATGTTACAATGAATAAAGCAGGCAAGGGGTTTACTCAAAAACAGTGCATCTTGGAATGTGACTATAGCCCCCCTCCACCCCCTGTGTAGTGTGACTTTGTAAATCATTGCTTTGGAAACAAATATGCTTGTTACATTATAATACATTAAAAATGTCTTTCAGAGTTGTTGTTTTTTTTAAAATGCTACAAATATTTTCACATAGTACAGAACTGATTTATTTAAATTAAAAAAAAAACACACGTAGGATATTGCTTGGCTGCAGCTTATATATATATATATATATATATATATATATTAATATCTATATATATATACACACACACATACAGTATAGGAAATATTAAGAAAATGTGAAACCACGAATATAAAATTGAAGCTAAAATAAGTGGATGTACAGGGGGGGTGGGGGAAAATAAAACAATGAAGATGAAAATGAGATGGTCACACGGACTTGCTAATAATCAATGTTATTGTGCCAAGAACTTCCACGGCTCGGCTGTATTAACCAGAAACAGAGCCCTCGCCTTTATAAAGGCTGGTTCATACTTGCCGAAACGTTGGAGTTCTTGGCACAATAATTTTTATGATTTGCCAGTCCGTGTGCCCATCTCATTTTCATCTTCATTGTTGCTCTTTGGGACCTTCGATGCCTCTGTGGATTGGAGCACCGACAGATAAGAATACTTTTGCTATTTTACAGCGTGCCCGCATATTCCTTGCGTCTGGGGAAATAGAACAAAACAGAATTTTAAAAAAAAACCTGTACACCCAGCTAATATGGTGTGCAAACTATGCTAAGATGGAAGGTATTGACAGAGTGGATTAATTACACCGTACAAGTCAAAACCCAGCAATTTGTTAGTTTTCATTCACAGCAAACAGGTGTCAGATTGATTAGACCTCCAAGGCCTTGGGAGGGGAGGAAAATAAGCAAGCAGATGAATTTCAAGCAGCCAGCGGCTTCAGTTGGCACCTCTTCAAAAATCAAGGAGTACACACAATGTAAAAACTTGGAATTGTTCCAATAACCTTCCCTTCACGTGTCACCATGCACAATATCTTTCCACCGCGAACAGGTTACTTCTGAAAGATTTCATCAGAAATAGAATCCAGGACCAGCAGAGGTGTGGACCTACTTGTGAAAAAGTAAACTAAGCTACTGCTACAAAACAATATAGATATAAAAAGGGAGTATATACCTTTACAATTCAAAGGGGGTGCTCCTACTCTTGAACAATATTCAACATATTAATTAAAAGAAAAAGGAGTATTGGTGCACTCATAATACCTCCCACAAATTATTTAAGCACCTCAATCTACAATAGTATATCTTTATACCTTAATGATATTTTATTGAGCATACAACTTATCATTTAAAAATACATAGATAAAAACCACTGGTACCTCTTTCCAGGGCCGCCGACAGGGGGGTAGAGCCGGGACAATTGTCCGGGGCCCGGAGGCTGTGGGGGGGCCTGGCCAGCCGGCGCTGGAATTTGGGCCAGACCACTGACCTGGCCCCAGTTGCCCCAAGGCAAGCAGTTCCGTGTCAAGTTGCCGGTCCCCAGCTTTTCTACTCCCCCCTTGCAGCGGGCCTCTCTCTGTTGGTGTGGTGGCCACCCATGCAGGCCACGCACCGGAAGTTCGTCGGCTGGACAGCGTGGCTCCAAAGGTGTGTGCGCATGTGGCGGGGATGTACAGGGGGGGGGGGGTGATTTGTCTGATGTACAGAGGGGGAGGGGATTACGCAAGGGGGGAGTGATCTGTGTAATGGCGGCTGAGTGTGTGGGCGTGATGTGTGATGGCGCGACTGATGATGTGTGCAGTGGGTGTGATGTGGTGTGATGGCAGTGGGGTGATGTGTGTGATGTGCAGAGGGTGATTGTGTGATAGTGCAGGGGGTGATGTGTGTGTATGGTGTGAGTGGTGGTGATGTGTGTGATGTGCAGGGGGGATTGTTGTATGTGTGCAGGGAGTGAGTGGATGTGTGTGATGTGCAGTGGGGTGATGTGTGTGATGTGCAGGTGGGGTGTGATGGTGTGGTGATGTGCATGGGGGTGATTTGTGTTATGTTCAGGGGGGGGTTGTTTGATGTGCAGGGGGTGATGTTTTTTTATTTGCATGAGTAGGTTTAGTTTTTTGTGTGTGTTGTACCGTTGGGTTCATGTTCGTGTTCTTTTGTCCATGTATTGGGTGTGCTGTTTTGTTTTTCTGTGTTTTCCCTTTTTTGCTAGTCTTTTCTCTTTTTTCCTCTTGTTCTTATTTCTTTGCTTTTCCTCTTGTTTGCTGTTTTTTCTTTATTACCTATTTTTTCATTTTGGTTATGTTTTCTTTTCTGTTTATTTCTTTTATAGTATGGTGCAGGGGTGTGATGTGTGTGATGTGCAGTGGGTGATGTATGTAATGTGCAGGGCTGATGTGTGTGATGTGCAGGGGGTGATGTGTGTGGATGTGCCGGGGCTGATTGTTGGTGTGATGTGCATGTGGTTGATGGTGTGGTTATGTTGCAGGGGGTGATGTGGTGTGATGGTGCAGGGGTGATTTGTGCATGATATGCAGTGGGTGGTTGTATGTAATGTGCAGGGCTGATGTGATGTGACGCAGTGGGGTGATGGTGTTTGATTGTGCAGTGGGGTGATGATGTGTGCTGTGCAGTGAGAATGTTGTGTGATGTGTGTGAATATTGGG